>CM064573.1:14018196-14418196 GCA_032716605.1 Paralithodes platypus | reverse complement strand
AACATTCGGTCACTGTTTGAGAACTATTGAAGATAAACAATTTCTGTTTTCAGATTTGGAAAGAGGAGAAAAAATACTATTATTTGAGCAAAACAAATATATGGTCATCACTCACAATTTAGAGCTAGGACGGTGTGAAGACAATTGCATGGGAAATAATTGTATTCCGGACTCATTTACACTTTCATATTTCGATTTATTTAAAAAAAAAAAATGTTTTATCATGTACTATAAATATTCCTCTTTCCATTGACATATGATACATCACAATAAACAGCATTCTGGTGGATGAAAATACAGAAAAACACAAGGCTTCGAAAACTCGCCCAGCCTGATATTTCATGGCAAATTAGAGAAGGCCTTACCATAAGTTAGATAATTAAGTTGCTGGATGCGAGAGGGTTAAATGGGAATGAAAATACCTCTCTCATATACCTTGCCCTATGGTACAGTAGGGGTTAAGTATCAGTAGTATATAATATTTCTCAACTTCGTTCTTTTCTTTTTCTCATTCTGCTGGGGGACTTGTTTCCCCAACTCAATGTCATGCCGACCAACGGTCGGAGGGAGAGGTGGGTGGGGCGAGAGCCTTCTCCTTTGCTATCCTTGCCTTCAACTTTGTGGCAAATTCTATTTTAGCATTAACTCTGGACTATGTAGTAGGGACCGCAAGGTTTGTGTAGTTTATGCATCTATGTAACTATATGTACATATATGTAACACTCTCTCTCTCTCTCTCCAGCGTCCCTTTGAAGCCTAACTCTTTGACACCCCCCTCCTTCCATCCTTACAGCAAACGCCTCAACTTGGCCTTAATGCAGCTAGGAAAGATAAACACGGGGATGGAGGATGATGACATTCTCTGGGTGTAAGGGAATTAGGACAAGGTTGAGAGAGAGAGAGAGAGCGTGTGAGTTTGTGTGTATGTGTGTAATTTTTCTCCTGGCGAGTGATAGCGAGCCTGTAATCTAGTAGGTATCGGCCTTTGGTCGGACATTTTTTCTACCGATTTTTTTTTTTTTTTTTTTTTAAACTTGATGGAGGTCTAGGGAGGAAACTAAAATCCTCCCCCTTATAGTTAAGGGATGTAGAGTCGGGCTAATAAATTATTTCTGGGCACTAAGTATATTTTGATCAATAATTGGTATCAGCAATATTTACACATGATAAGCCTTTACATCGGTACCGGTACCTAGTATCTACTTTTAGAAAACAATTTAAGAGGAGAGAAATGGTGTTCGAGAGAGAGAGAAAGAGGAAGCTGTTGGAGTGGCTTTGTTGTGTGTCATCTCTCTCCCTTTACTGCTGGGGTGTCTGTCTCTCATACTCTTCACAGACTCACAACACACTCATCTCTTTCCCTTACTCCTGGGTTGTCTGTCTCTCACACTCTTCACAGACTTACAACACACTCATCTCTTTCCCTTACTGCTGGGGTGTCTGTCTCTCACACTCTTCACAGACTCACAACACACTCATCTCTTTCCCTTACTGCTGGGTTGTGTCTCTCACACTCTTCACAGACTCACAACTCATCTCTTTCCCTTACTGCTGGGTTGTGTCTCTCACACTCTTCACAGACTCACAACACACTCATCTCTTTCCCTTACTGCTGGGTTGTGTCTCTCACACTCTTCACAGACTCACAACACACTCATCTCTTTCCCTTACTGCTGGGGTGTCTGTCTCTCACACTCTTCACAGACTCACAACACACTCATCTCTTTCCCTTACTGCTGGGTTGTGTCTCTCACACTCTTTACAGACTCACAACACTCATCTCTTTCCCTTACTGCTGGGTTGTGTCTCTCACACTCTTCACAGACTCACAACACACTCATCTCTTTCCCTTACTGCTGGGTTGTGTCTCTCACACTCTTCACAGACTCACAACACACTCATCTCTTTCCCTTACTACATGTTTTGTCCCTCTATAGACACTCAGAATGCCATATTACCCTCCAACACTCCCTGGGCATTTGAAGGTAGATGAAGGTATTGAGGGATAAGCCTTTACAACGGCACCTCGTATCTACATTCTAATTTTCCTATTGTTTTCTGAAGAGTGTAGAGAGGGGAGAAGAGGTGTTGGAGAGAGAAGAAGCTGTTGGAGTAGCTTTGTTATGTGTGTTTAGTATGTATACGTCGTCAGGCAGCTCGTGTGGATATAACAAACACGATAAACACTCAAACTCAGCCACTTGCGAATTATATATACTCGCTGTCGGCTGCATTGCAATTCTTACATCCCGTTCCTTGATACTAAAGGAGCCCACCTCGCTTTTTTAATCTTGTTCTCCCTCTCTCTTTGGCTTTTATCCATTCGGCCCCATTCAGCCTACTGTTTTAAGACGTTTACCCCCATCCAGGTGTCAATATTTTCCTGGCGACCGGTAGCGAGCCAGCATATATATTTGTTTTTGTTTTTGACAGCAAACTAAATTTGTACATTTTCGATAGAAAAATGTCTCCGGCGAAGCCGGATTTCTCCATACAATGTTGGCTAGCTATCGCTCGCCAGGAAGAAATCGACACCTGAATGGGGATAAACGTCTTAAAACAGTTGGCTGAATGGGGCCGAATGGATACAAGCCAGGGTAAGAGATAAAAAAGGAGAGAAAGATAAAAAAATGCCGGTGACCCCCTTAATGTTAAGAATTACAGAAAATGGAGAAAAATGTAATATTTACTGGTGTGACTAAACTATTGATTCATCTGAGCCTACCACTGATAATACTCGCAAAATACACACGGGCAATAATTATAAACACACACATACTGCATATATAGCTACACACACTTGTAATCTCATATAATAATTATAGACACACACATACTGCATATATAGCTACACACACTTGTAATCTCATATAATCAACTCGTAAAGGTTGTCTCAATTAACCCTCTGACTTCCATTTACCCTTTCTAATATGAATATAATCGTCTAATAATGGCCAGAATAAACCGTCAAAACGCGTCATAATCTTCAAGGGGTTAGAACTATGTAGTGTATTTACATAGATTATCATATACACAGTGGTCACACAGACTTAACTATCCGAACGAGGTCGCCAGGACTTATTTCTAGTAGAGTTAGCAAACCTGATAGTAAGGGAAAGTGGAAGGAAAGGATAGCGAGGTGGTCAGGACTTGCTTCTAGTAGAGATAGTAAACCCGATATTAAGGGAAAGTGAAAGGAAAGGTGAGATATCAGCCCTTGTTATAGATGAGGAGGAGTTAGGGCTGCATAAACTACACCGTATGAATGTGGATTCTGTTATGCCGAGGGAGAAGACTTAGTGTTGGAAGGTACAGTACAATAGTGAAGACTCAAGCTTGTAACTGTAAATAGAGGTTTATTAAGTAAGGCATGGATATTGACATGGACATATACATAATAAAGTACAAATTAAGACAAGGGATAAGACAATGGACATACCAATAATTAGGACACACACTGTGCGACGTAACTGATATTAACTGAGACTCCTATTATGAAAAATTAACTCTGGGGAATATCTAGTTGAATTCAAATGTGCTAGTCTAACCAACAGGTTATTGAACACATAAATACTTAGGACACTAAATGAGACTCCTACGATGATTAATTGAGTCTGGAGAATAGCTAGTTGAATTCAAAGGTGTTCGTCTAAGTAACAGGTTATTGAACACGTAAATACTTAGGACATACACTGTGAGACGGGGAATGATACTACTGTGACTCTTATGCTGATGAATTAAGTATATAATTAGCTGGAGTCAAATGCATTAATATCAGTAAAAGGTCATTGGACAAGTAAATAATTAGAACACACACGGTGACACATAAATTATATTAAATGCCTCCTATGATAAATAATTCAGTATGGAGGAATAGCTAGTGTATTCGTAATAGATCATTGGACACATAAATACTTAGGACATACACTGTGTGACGTGAATAATATTAAATGAGACTCCTATGACAATTAATTAAGCATGGGGACTAGCTAGTTGAACTAAAATGCGTTAGTATAAGTAACAGGTATATGAACACATAAATACTTCGGACATACACTGTGAGACATAAGTTATATTAAATGAGACTCTTATGATGAGTTCTTAAGCTTGGGGAGAATAGCTTGACTCCAATGTAGTGTGTGAGTTTAGTTTCCTCGCTAGACCTCCATGAAGCTTAGAAAAATACCCCCTAGACCCCCCTTCAAGATAAATTTGTTCATTTTTCGGCAAAAAAAATCCCAGCCGAAGGCCGGTTCCTCTTAAAATTGCAGGCTCGCTATCGCTCGCCAGGAAATAATCGACACCTAAATGGCACGAAAGGTCTTAAAATTGACAACAAAATGTGGCGAAAGGTGTTAAAATCGCCAAACTAATGGGCCGAACGTCTTATAATCTCAAAACTAGTGGGGCGAAACATTAGGGAGAAGGGGGTCCAGAAAAACGGTCTGCCTCCCCTTAACCCGATATTTTTTTTCTAAACAACTAATGGTCAGAAAGGTGGGAATCTGTCAAGCATGTCCAGGCAAACTTTAGACCGAATATATAAGTAGGATGAACATTTACTGAATATATAAGTAGGATGAACTTTTACTGAATATATAAGTAGGATGAACTTTAGACCGAATATATAAGTAGGATGAACTTTTACTGAATATATAAGTAGGATGAACTTTAGACCGAATATATAAGTAGGATGAACTTTTACTGAATATATAAGTAGGATGAACTTTAGACCGAATATATAAGTAGGATGAACTTTAGACCGAATATATAAGTAGGATGAACTTTTACTGAATATATAAGTAGGATGAACTTTAGACCGAATATATAAGTAGGATGAACTTTTACTGAATATATAAGTAGGATGAACTTTAGACCGAATATATAAGTAGGATGAACTTTATACCGAATATATAAGTAGGATGAACTTTTACTGAATATATAAGTAGGATGAACTTTAGACCGAATATATAAGTAGGATGAACTGTTACTGAATATATAAGTAGGATGAACTTTATACCGAATATATAAGTAGGATGAACTGTTACTGAATATAAAAGTAGGATGAACTTTAGACCGAATATATAAGTAGGTTGAACTTTTACTGAATATATAAGTAGGATGAACTTTAGACCGAATATATAAGTAGGATGAACTTTTACTGAATATATAAGTAGGATGAACTTTAGACCGAATATATAAGTAGGATGAACTTTAGACCGAATATATAAGTAGGATGAACTGTTACTGAATAATATAAGTAGGATGAACTTTTACTGAATAGTCTAAACGTCTGTAACTTAAAATGTTCGCACCCAACTTTTGCTTGATTTATTTAACTCTCTCTCTCTCTCTCTCTCTCTCTCTCTCTCTCTCTCTCTCTCTCTCTCTCTCTCTCTCTCTCTCTGATCATATTGCCATACCATTAATTTGGTTTTGCTATCAAAGAACACACACCTCCTTCAGTTCAAGTACACACCGCTCTCCTCAAATACTTACGCAATAACAAGTATATTGCATTCTCCATTCAGACACTTACGGTGAAGTTTTGGGATTTTCTGGACCACGGTCTCCCTCATGCTTAGCCCCATTAGTTTTGAGATGTTAAGATATGTGTCGTATTAGTTTGGCACTTTTAAGATCTTTCGTCCCATTTCCTTGCCAAAAGGAAGGTTTTCGTTCCATTTATGTGTCGATTTATCCTGGAGGCCAATAGCGAGGCTGTAATGTAGGAGTAAAAAGTGTCTACACAACAATGTACAAATTCATCTCGCAGGGGGTCTTGAAGTGGTTCTTCTAAGTTTGATAGAGATCTTGGGAGCAATCTATACCCCCCCCCCCTCCCCCTTAATCAGTTATATATAAGTAACACCCCGTTCTTAACATTAATAATCAATTACAAACCCCAATGTACTTGAATAAACTAATGAAAGCATATGGTCCTCCCGGGATTCGACCTCGGGATACCACACCCAGAACATAAGCACCAAAACCAAGGGAACTATAACAATACGAAGGTTTGACTGCCTATACCTTGTTCATTATAGGTAAGCCAAACATCCTAACCACTAATCTCTATAACTACAATACGACTACAGTAATCGAGCTAACCATTCTACCATTTGGGAAGAGTCAGCCAGGGTTTAGGTGTGGAAATATGCAGCTCATTTGCTCTGGAAAAACCTGCCTCACCCCAGATTTGTCAACGTTATTAAACCAAGCGGGTGATTCATAATATAAAGCCGGTATCACACGAGAGCTTTTATAGTCAACATTCGATGATCAACATTTTTCTGGCAACATTTCTGGGATACTTTTCACTGATATCGGAAACTAGACTGACGGTAGATGAATTTAGATGACAGAAATATTTTAAATGTTAACCTCATAAGCTGCCAGACCAGTGTGTAGGATAAATGTAGAGGGAAAACACGCCTGTGTGATACCGGCTTAACAAGAGACTGTAGACTGGGAAATACACAATACAATTATAGACACTCACAATAATACACAATACAATTATAGACACTCACAATAATACACAATACAATTATTATAGACACTCACAATAATACACAATACAATTATAGACACTCACAATAATACACAATACAATTATAGACACTCACAATAATACACAATACAATTATAGACACTCACAATAATACACAATACAATTATAGACACTCACAATAATACGACAGACCCTCATAATTCAGTGTTACAGAAGATTTGAATATTATAAACTGCAATAAGAGACTGGGATTATTCACAGTACGAATATCGACTGCCTTAATACCAATACAAATATAGACCTGGAATATTCACATTAATTTCAATATACTAGGTTAATGCACAATGCAAGAAACGGTAAACTAATACAATGCAATAATTGACTTTAGCAATGCAGTGTATTGGGTGAAATAATGAAATGATAGAACAGGAGAATTAACAGTGAAACGATAGACAGGATAAATTAACGAAGCTACAATAGACAATCAAAATCCGATAATAACACACAATACAACGATAGACTGTGGCAATGGAACGATACACTGTGGCAAATACCAATATACCTATAGAATTAGTGGGTCCCTGTGGAACGGTCAACAGGCTTCATCCAGACCCTTAAGGGAGGTAATAAATAATAATAATAATAATAAACGGTTTATTGATAATTGCAGCCGTAGGCTGAAAATGTACAGAGGACCAGTGTTTAGCTTAATTCTAACTTATATTATCTTATATTAAGGACCAAAGCATGAGGTTGTATAAGAGCTGTTTGACGAGATCACTATTATGTACTAGGTTGGCAGATGATTCTCCAGATTGAGATACTAGATTGCATAGGAGCTATTTGACCAGTAAACATTGTATACAAGGTATGCTGAAAGATATAATAGTTACGCATTTATAAAAGGGTATAAGGGTTTGTTGAAAGATATTGAGTTGATTTACTGACAACTTATTGACTATCCTTTTTGAGACGAAGTAGTTCGGAATGGGAGTTATGTGTCACTGTCAGTTTGTTTACACAGTGATAAACCGCACAGAAAGCCACAACCTTTTCTTTCTTGTGTGTGTGTGTGTGTGGTTGGTTGTGTGTGTGTGTGTGATTGGTTGTGTGTGGTGTGTGAAAATTGTTGAGTTGATTTACCGGTTATTCTAGGATAGAAATGACATCTCTTGTATGACTGATTACGTATGACTTTTGTTTTATTTCTTTTCTTTATTTTTTATTTTTGTTTTTCTATTTCCGTTCAACGTACTTTAAGAAAGCTGGTGTTTACACGAGCATGTTTCCCGGCATTCTTTTTGTGAGCAAGTATACTTTTTAATTATTTATTATATATATAATGTATTAATTGTTTATTATTGCTTTATTTATTTATTTTTATTTTATTTTGTTACTCATTTATATTTATCTAACCTGATATGTTTTAGGGCTAATTTGCGTTAGGCGCGGAGACTTAACCAAAGGTAGCTTGCCATTAAAGGTTGACGGAAAAAGAGCTCGTGTGTGTGTGTCCCTGTGTATGCAGTGAAAAGGTGGCTTGGTAGATATGTCTCTGTGTGCACGTGCATGTGTCGGTTTGTATGTGTATGTGTGTGTGAATATTATTGTATGTATAAATAGTCTTTGCTTGAGCAAGAGGGTTTCCCGGGGTTCTGCTGAAGCTTCTCTGATTTTGCGGCCTATTTCATTCACCATATTGAGGGTTGGTAGGGCCGAAGACTCCTGAAGTTTCGAATGCCAGAGGCTCGAGCGATGACTTGATATTTTTCTCGCTTTTTAGTTTCTGATTCGTTGGCGCTTCTGGTAATGTTGGTTATTGAGAAAGTTTTCACACATGTGGCATCCCACATGAGGCACCGGCCATTCTTGTAAGGGAAAGTGGTCATCCCATCTGACCGTTTGACGTCTTCTCTGAGAAGTCCATGTGGTTCAAGGACTGATGCACGGTTAGCACTCTGCAGGGCCCGTTTTATGCCATCATTTAGTGCTGAGTGTCTTGGCCGGCGGCCTGTACTGTGACTACATGACAAGGCATGGTGACCTTGAGCATCCATCAATGCACCACACTTGCAAGTGTGTGAGTGACAAATCGACGCATCCACTCTGAGCGCGATGGCAATCCGGAGCGCTTCCGCATCCAAGTGAGTTCCAAGAGGCGGGATGAGGATGGCATGTAACCACAAGCCACTCTCCAAGCGGCGGCTGCCTGGAGGCATACTTTAGCA
This sequence comes from Paralithodes platypus, assembly GCA_032716605.1. NCBI lineage: Eukaryota > Metazoa > Arthropoda > Malacostraca > Decapoda > Lithodidae > Paralithodes > Paralithodes platypus. The sequence continues at coordinate 14,409,454 of CM064573.1, read as the reverse complement.
ACCTGGTCCACATTGGTTAGGATATTTCCTTGTGTTCTCTTCGCCGAGATTTTATCCCAAGCTTTCTGCTTGCTCCTGGAAGTACCCTGAGGCTCCTCCTCTGCTCCTGTACTTTCCTTCCAGGTGTTAATCGCTTCTGCTACGTCCTCATCAAGTGTCATTCCGGGTTGAGAAGAAAGGATAGACACTACAAGGTCGTTGGTCACGATAAGGGTAAAGATAAAGGCAGGGGAGGCAATGTCCGTGGATCTCCGTATCCCCAGGCCCCCAAGGTGGACAGGGAGAGTGGCTTGTGCCCATGTCCGAACTTGAAATTCCACGTTGGTGATGCTGGTCACTGCTTCTTGGATTATGTTGTCTAATTCTTGGAGGCCGCCAGTGTTCGTGTAAGTCATTTATGTACGCAGAAGGTATTGGAGCTTTGGGATGGAGAAGCAGTTCTTGAGAAGGGCCAGAGCTGAATGGGCATCGATGTGTATCAAGCAGCTCACAAGACGTTGAAGCTCCTCTTTTTTACCTTGAAGTGCTGGTGGGATTGCTGCCAGAGTAAGTGGGGAACCTAAGAGGGTTTGCTGGTGCTCCTGAAGGATCCTTACACCTGGCAATGCATCTCGGAATTGGGCCTGAGTGTGTTTTCTTTCTTCAAGTGCATGGTTGAGGACAAGTTCACATTTGGTGTCATTTATATCTAGCCCAGCCTGGTCGAGGTCAGTTATAATATTGTTTAGATCGGTTAGGACATTCTCTACAGACCCACCCAAGGTAGCATCGTCCAGGTACAAACATTCAATTCAACCCTAGCTTTGTAACTGCTGCGTCCACCCCTAGTGAGAAAAGAGCAGGACCAACTGGATCTCCCTGCTGTAAACCGGTCGCTGGTGGGATTGCCGTCTCGCCGAAAATCAGAATTGAAGGTTTGGAATAAGCCTGCCAAAGTAGGGGGTACAGAGTGGGGATGTGCTCTTGAGCTGCGGATACTATTGAATGCGTTCCGCACGCCTATCTTTAGAAGCACTCGCTTATCTCGGGCTTGGCTGAGGTAAGTGTGGGTTGCGTGTACAGCAGCTTCACACCCCCCTGGTGTTCCAAAACCTAGTTGAACTGCTCTTAAGTGTTGACCTGGGCCATTCGAAAGCGGTTTCAAACCCACCTTTGTGGCAAGGCAGCGGTAGGTGTTCCCTACTGCTATTGGTCACACACTGCCATAATATTTTGCCAGTGACCAGAGTGATGCGCCGAAGGGGTGTGGTACAGTCAGGTACTTCCCCTCTTAAGACCATGTTGATAAATTTGGTGAGGGTTTCCAAGAGTGCCTCCCCTGCTGCTCCTGATCCCTGACCCAAGAGGCCTTTGAGGTGGGCGGGTCGGATACCAACTGGGCCCGTGCCTGAACCTGCTGGGAACGAAGTCACTGCGGCAACCACCTGCTCCTTCGTAACAACTAAAGGTTGGGGTATCTGGTCATTTGGAGCTGGGGGGAGGCTTAGATCCCCAGGTGAAGGTGGGTGTTTTCCTCGTAAGGCTTTGACAACTTCGGTGCCATGACCAGCAAAACCTTCTGAAGAGGACAACAGTCTGATGGCCCCTTTTATGTTAATATCTGCCAGCTTTGCTGTGACCCTCTTTTATAGCAGTTCAGCCTATTCCTCTTCCTTGTCCTGTTGCTTCTGGGCCCTATTTGGTTGCTGTTCGGGGGGTCTACCAGCCTGTTTTCCTCCATAAACGGTACTACTTTGCGTTTCACTCTGGTGGCTAGTGAAACCTGAAGATGGTCTTGTATGTTGGTTCTGGGTGTTTTTCAGAGTGCCCCATAAGAGAAACCAAGGAGCCGTGCCCACACAAAGGGTGTCTTGAGCTCTAGGGCCTGCTTTGTGATGGTTGTATGGGCCTCCGCCACTTGGATTCTGGCTTCTTTCGGTAACCGGGCAAGGACCCGGATCCGCGCAAGTCGGTGTCCGGTGTTGCCCTGGTTGGCCCTGCAGTGGGCCCTGGGCATGGGTGACATTTCCAGTTTAGTTGTTCCCAGCCTTCTTTGTCAACTTAACACAACTTAAATGAACTAGTTGAAGACAGCCGGAAAATTTTCGCGACGCCTTTCTCGCTTTGATTTGTCAGCAGATAAATCACTTAGTATCTGCTAGACCATAGTCCTCCAAGATTATCCGTTCCTCTGCCTCTACCAAGCCGACCTCCTGATCTGCCTAGTTTTCCAGTGGTGCTTCCGTCTCTGCCATGTCTTCCTTGTTTCAGAAACCCCGGGAAATCTCTCCTGGCCCATATCTAGATTATTGTTGTTATTAATGCAAAATTAGTTGTATGCATAAAATTCCCATATCTTAAACTTTCTGATGGGCTCATACACGCAATTGGCCTGCTTCTCCTAAAGCTATGTGGTTACATGTATAAATCCTCGGCATTGGGCATCGGTACAACTAAAATATCCTACTAATTAACAGAAAACACGCCAATTATATCTTATGATTAAACTGGTGACTCCACCCTAATGCTGAAAATTAATAAATGCTTAGGATATTTATAATGCCGTCAACATTAAGATAGAGAGAGAGCCAGAGAGCGAGCGAGAGCCATGGTCTGAGCGAGTAACCGAAATTAGGACAGCAATTATGGCAACATTTTTAAATTGTACAAAATGTTAAGAGAGAGAGAGAGAGAGAGCAAGGGCGGGGACGAGAGAGAGTGAAAGCGAGATGGAGAGGAAGCTGGCCTAGTTGGGTATTGAATAATGTTGAAGAAAACAAATAAAATAAAATAATAAAGAGCGATCTGTGATGGTTGAATGAAGATAAAGAAAACAAAATAATAACAATAAGAGCGACCTGTGACGGTTAAGTACGTGATTGACAGTGGATGGAAAGATGTTCAGGATAAAATGTAGTGAGAGAGAGAGAGAGAGAGAGAAAATAAAAATAAAAATAAACCTTATTGCAAGTACTTCATCTATCTATCTATTGCCTGACGCCGTGATCCCCGAAGGGGTGGCCACGAACGAACCGCCCCCATGCACCTCTGTCCCCAGTCAGTCGACGCCCCTCCCCCCAACCAGCACCGCCTTCGTTCATGTAGTTCCTCACTCCATCCTTCCACCTCATATTCGGTCTACCTCTCCCCCTCTGTCCCTCCACCTCGCTCTCGTACACCCTCTTAGTCATTCTCTCGCTTTCCATACGTTCCATATGGCCGAACCATCTCAAGTTGTTCCTTTTCACACTTTCCAGCACATCTACCTCCACACCACACCTCCTTCTTACTTCCTCATTAGTCTGTCTATCCCTCCATGTAACTCCGCACGCACTCCTTAAGTAATTCATTTCCACTGCTCTCACTCTTGGTCTGAGTCTCTCAACCAACGTCCATGCTTCGCTTCCGTAAGTCAGTGTCGGGATTACCACACTGTCATGCAAGGACTTCTTCACTTCCATACTGACCACCCTATTTCTTGTTACTGCTTTTAGCGTTCCTACAACCCTCTTCCCCTGTTGTACCCTCTCCCGCACCTCTTCATCCATAGTCCCATCTTTACTCAACACACTGCCCAGATACTTAAAAGAGTTGACGATCTCCATAGCCTGACCGTTCAGCTTCACCTCACACTCTGTGACTTCACCCCTTTCGAAGACCATAACCTTGCTCTTCCCCGTATTTACCTTCAAATTCCGTTTTTTGCACACTGTTCCAAACTCATTTACCAGACCCTGCAACTCCCATTCATTATCACTCGTCAGAACTGTATCATCCGCAAACAGCAGTATAGGTAGCTTCCACTCAATTCCCTCCCTTTTCAGCGATACACCAACATCCACTGCTCTTGATAGTATTTCTTTCATAACTCCATCCATATATACAGTAAACAACCACGGGGACATCACACACCCCTGTTTCAAACCAACATTCAGGTCAAAGAACTCGCTCTGCTCACTCTCCACACGTACTGCCGCCTTTGCACCCTCATACATGCTCTTCACTGCTTTCAGCAACTTGCCCTCTACTCCGTATATTCTAAGTACTTTCCACAAACCTTCTCTATCCACTCTGTCATAGGCCTTCTCCAAGTCCATAAAGGCAACATACACCTTTTGTTTCTTCTCCAGATACTTCTCCACAACACAATTCAGGGTAAAAATCTGATCTACACATCCTCTTCCCTTCCTAAAACCTCCCTGCTCGTCGCCTACCCATTTCTCCGTTCTCACTCTCACTCTCTCAATCACTACCCTACTGTATACCTTCCCTACTACGCTTAGAAGACATATTCCTCGGTGGAATAACTACATTGCCACACACTCCTCTTTCCCCTTTGCCCTTATATAGGGGGACTATTATGCCAGTCTTCCAGTCATCGGGTGCACTCCCCTTCTCCCATGCTAGTTTGCACATTTTCCATACCCATTCTATCACTATCTCACCACCATACCTCAACATTTCCCCACACACTCCATCTGTTCCTGGTGCTTTCCCCAATTTCACTCTTTTCATGGCTTCCGACACTTCTGACCTCCTGATGTACTTCATAATGGTGATAATGATCGGGAGGTGGTCGGAGCCTAAGGTTTTAACCACCTTCCAGGATGTTGTGGGGGCGAGTTCTGGGGAGCAAAAGGTGATATCTGGAGATAATGGGTCATAGAGGGCTTGGTGGGGAGTATCGGTATGTTGATGGATGTCATTGAGGATGAAAAGGTTATCTGTTTGGTGTTGTAGGACCAGCCCTCTGTCTGTGTCCGGGTTGTCGATAAACCAGGCCGACGTCTTGGCGCTGAAGTCACCACCCAGGATGATGTGTGGGGTGTTTGTGATTTGTTGCAGTTGTGGTCTGTATTCGTTGGGCACTGTACGGAACGTTTGGGGAGGGATGCATGTGTTTATGATGGTATGTTGGACTTGTTGCCAGTGAGTATTTTAATGGATTGTATTTCTGTTGTGTTATCATTTTGGGGGAGGAGGGATTTGGTATGTGCACTGGTGACTATATACGTTATTTCTTTGTGTACCAGGGTGATGAGGCCACCACCACTGCCAAAACTAGACTCAACCAAGCTAGCAACAGACACACTTACACCAATTATAAAAGAGCCAACTGAGAAGCATTCACAAATGAGACAGAACAACACTTTGAAACCCTAAACAGCACACCCATCAACAATGCTGTCCACACATTCAACACAACTATCCAAAATGCTGACAAGAAACACATTCCATGAGGTTACAGAAAAAGACACAACCCCAATTTCTTACCAGAAATTCAAAACCTCATCAGACAACGCGACACACTGAAACACTCCCCAGCACCCCACACACAAGACATCACACAACAAATCCAAGCACTCAACACCCATATTAACAACAATATACAAGAACAAAAAATACTAAATTGGAATAACTTCCTACAAACACTTGATCACAAAACAAACCCCCAAAAAAACTCTACAAAACACTAAACAGCATCACACTTTCCAACAGCAACACAACACAATCACAACAACAGACTCTACTCCTTCATGTACACAACAAGAACACACTCTCATTAATCACTTCTCTCATATCAGCCACTTAAAACTCCATAAAGGCGACCGACGTGTCATCCGACGAAAGAGATAATTCCCCACAGACCCTGACTATGCACCCTTCACCAACTACCAGACAAAGCACATCATCAACAATCTCAAGCAGTCACCCGCCTGTGGCCTAGACAACATAAGCAACATACACTTCAGACACCTGGGACCACAAGGCATACAAGCACTCTCTATCATATCAAACTACAGTTATTCACACAACACAATACCAGACATCTGGAAGCATGGTATCATCATCACATTCCCCAAACCCAACAAAGACCCCACGCTACCCTCCTCACACCGCTCTATCACACTCCTCTGCACCCCCTCCAAAGTCATAGAACACCTTGTACTACAACTGATTACACACGCCTTACCCCTAGCTCCAACACAACATGGCTTCAGGCCACTGCACTCCATAAACACTTCTTACAGACCTTACACACAGAGCTTTTGACAGCATCAACTAAGCCAAACCACCACACAGATCACTACTTGGCACACTCGACATTAGTAAAGCCTTCGATGCCATCCCCCGCCACAACCTAACAAACAAAATCTACGTCACAAACATGCACAACACAAAAAGGTGGCTGGCCAACTTCCTAGCAGGCCGATGTGCACACGTATCTTTTGCCGGTCAGTCATCTAGCATCAGAAATTTCCCAAACGGAGTCCCGCAAGGATCCGTCCTGTCGCCCGCACTCTTCAATCTATACATGCATGATATAAAATTTTAGAGATGGACCGAATATTAGTTTTGTATTCGTATGTGCGAATATTCGCTGTTTTTCAATATTCGTATTCGTATTTGTATTCGCATTTCCATTCATAGCTATTTGCAAACATGCGAATATTTTCACGAAACCAATAGAAGATTTACAAAAATGTGAAATATTAAATGTTAAAGTCAAGAGTGTATAAATGTGTTCTAATATAACTAGGAACCCAAAAAGGTTCACCAACCCATATATACGAAGCAGCAGCGTTTGTTGACGTTCTTTAAAAAAAAAAAAAAAAAAAAAAAACCAGCTTGCGTTCGCTTGTACGATGTCGGGGAAAGGAATGCTTCTTTATTAAACCCTCTAAGTACCATAGTATGTGAATGTTTTTTAAACTAATGGAACTGAAATTGTGTACATCGACTTCCAAACCAATCTGATAATCTCTGAACTTTGAAATAATTGTAATAGTTTCGAAATCTGACTGTGTTCATTATAACGGATGGAATGGTCTTGGTACACTCACACGACTAAAGGTTGCTCAGGGGTGGGTCCTTCCCTCCCCTACTCCACCTTGGGCAGGTCGGGTCCAAGTCTACCCCCACCTTTCACCCCCAAACAATCCCCAACTCCCCCACCTTCCTTCTCTAGGTGGCAGTTAGTAATTAGCGACGATTGTTCTCATGTATTAAAATTATTGTCAAACCATCATTGCACATGCTTACAATGACCGACATTTAATATTTATTAGGAATTTATAAATACCATATACTGGATAATTGTATTCTCAAAATGAATTTCTATACACAACGTGGGTTACAAGAATCTTGGCTGTAATGGTCGTGTGCTTCTCTCTCTCATTCACTCTCTCTCTGCGTGTGTGTGTCTCTCTCATTGCACTACTTTCTGCGATCAAGACTTACTGTGATTTTAATATAATAATACCGTAATTGAATCCAATCTCATACAGTATTCAGGATATTATGTTCATCATTATTGCAATACACATCAACGTGCCCTCTTTTTATCTACTCCTAGGTTCTCAAATTGCTTACACAGTCGGGCTTTTATATCATAACAGGAAAGGACTAGGCCTAAAGGCAAAGAATGGCTGTAATAGTGTTGCGACTGTTATTGATGGTTTTGTCTATCATTTCAATAAGTTTCTCCCATTTATTCAATACATGCATACTAAAAACGGTTTGCATTTAATTATATGTTGCCTATGCACTTTTTTGTCAATCATTTAGATTTAAAACTCGATACAAATTACTATCAAAGTCGGTGTTAAATTTTGGTAAAGTTTGAGTATAGAGCCCTTGAGTAGCAGGGCTCACCTTCTCACTTCCCCCTTCTGTCTCTATCTGTGATCCCAGCCTCTCATTTCTACAAACTCACAAATAATGAATAGGATAAATACACAGACATTTTTACCATCAACTCTCCTCTGTGTATTAATGCAGGCGACATTCATCACACACACTAATGAAGGGAAATATACCACATTCAGACCCGTTAAATCTTGGTTGTAGAAAGTGTGTGCTATGAGAGAGTTACATGGAGTTACAAGGAATAGTTAGTATCTCGAAGGCCTTGCGATCCATTACGGGGAAATATTCGAAGTGGAAGAAGAGACATTTGTCAGTGCACTACACTCCTTACAGAATACTATCCACTATACTATCTACTATCTTCTTGAACTGCTCAACTGAGGATTTGTTTTAAATGTTTAAGAATAGTTTGTTCCAGGTAGAACAGATCATACATGGAAAACAGTTTCCAAGAATACTAGTGCTGAACCTTTTCAATTCTAACTGCCAGCCATGGTTGCGTATTGTATTCATATTGAAGCTAAACATTTTGTTAAGATACACATTATCAAACCCATTACATATTTTGAAAACTTGAATGAACTGACTTCGTAGTCTGCGTGTTAAGCGAGAGAGAGAGAGAGAGCGAGAGACAGAGAGATAGAGAGAGAGAGCGAGAGTGAGAGCAAGAGAGAGAGAGATTGAGAAGCAGAATACCATTACAGCCGAGATTATTGTAACCCACGTTGTGTATAGACTAATTTTGAGAATACAATTATACAGTATATTGTATTAATCAATTCCTAATATATATTAAATGTTGGCCATTGTAAGCATGTGCAATGATTGTTTAACAAACATTTGTAATACATGCGAACAATCGTCACTAATCACTAACTGCCAGCTAGAGAAGGAAGGTGGGGGAGTTGGGGATGGAAGGTGGGAATAGACTTGGACCCGACTCCCCCCTTCCACCTGCCCAGGGTGGAGTAGGGGAAGGAAGGACCCACCCCTGAGCAACTTTTAGTATGCGTGAGTGTGCATGTTGCCAATGTAGCGGCTATGCTAGATCCAGCGAATCACTTCCATCACTTCCATCTAGCGACATCAAGATGTTATGAATTCTAGCGATATTCAAGTTATGTTCCCTATTTTAAGGAATTGTAGAGATTTTTCGATTGTTAAAGATTATTCTAGATACTTCAACATATGTTTTCTAGTGACATACAAGTTTTTAGTGTCTGGTGACTATCTAGCGATTTGTCAATGCTATTCTAGCATACATTTGTGGTTTAGTTTATCATGCATTGTTTAATAAATTTGTCCTATTTCTCCAGAAGACTTCCTACATGATATAGTGTATTGTTCTAGTGATAATTAAATATTATACAGGGCTATTTTAAGTTGGCTGATGATTATGAAACAGTAATATGCTGGACGATGAGAATACTGCTTGTAAACATGTATCAGATATCACTGATAATTTTTGGCATTTTCTGCCAAAAGCCCAATGGCTAATCAGTGGTGGTAACGACTAACGAACGCAGCTTTACGCATTCACATCGTCATTGGCTTCCGGTAATTCATTTCATAGTAATTTAATTAACGTTTGTTGGTGATATAAAAAGAATTACCAGTTCTTGAAGGATGAAAATTTCATCCTTCAAGAAAGATTGAAATATTCGCTATTCGCATTCGAATTCGCAAATTTTACCAACAAAAATTTGCATTCGTATTTGCATTTGCAAATAGTGAAAATTGATATTCGTTCCATCTCTATATTATAAATATACCCAATACACCCCAAATAAACATAGCCTCCTACGCAGACGATATAACACTCACATGCACACACCAAGAGCCAGACACAGCAACAAGTCTCCTTCAACCCTATTTCTACACATTACATGACTGGTGCACTACAAACAGACTCAATTTAGCCCCAGCAAAATCCACAGCAATCCTCCTCACAAGCTGGACAGGATATCGCGCATACTCCCCGCAACTCACCATAAACAACACACCCCTCACACAACCACACTCACCCAAAGTCCTAGGAGTAACATATGATACTCAAATGACATTCAAACAGCACACCACAAACACGAAAAAGAAACTGACACCCAGACTTAACGCCCTCAGGTCACTAGCCCTCACAAAATTTGGACACAACAAAGAAACCACTTCCACAGTTTACAAACAATACAGAAGATCATTGATGGAATACGCAAGCCCAGCCTGGGCTTCTAACCTAGCTGAAACACATCATAAGACCTTACAAACTATTCAAAATAAAGTGCCTAAAAATCATCACAGGCTGCACAGCTACTACACATACAGATAACCTACATCAAGAAACCAAAGTCCTCAAAGTCAAAGACCATCTGGACATGAAAGGCACTCAATTCCTGGCAGCAGCCTCCACAAACCAACAGCACCCACTACACTACATGGCAACACACCCACAGACACCAAGAAATATCAAAACAACACCCAGCACACACTATCACGCACAAATACTATCTTCTCTCGCTCCCTGCCCACCCCAAACCAGTTTCCAGAAGCACATCCATACTCATATCTCTCGCCGTTCCATCCACTCACTCATAGGCAACACGCAGTTGCAGGCACGACCTCCCGAAATCCATCCTTCTGAATCCTCCCTTCCTCGCAAGGACAGAGTCCACCTGGCCAGGCTGCAATGCAGACACCATCCAGCTCTTCTGAGCTATCAGAAGAGACTGGATGACCCCGTCGTCGACACCTGCCCGGGTTGTAACACAGCACCCCATACCATTAAACACATCGTAGAAGACTGCATATCACACAACCACTTACGCCAACAACACAATCTACACTCCTTGAGAGCTTTGTGGGAAAGCCCGACTGTGGTCATGGCCTTCCTTATGGACTCAGGGCTGTTTGGCCAGGCGGCTTAGGGAACAACAACAACAACTTCATAATGGTTAGAATTGCTTGAAAAATTAAAAAAGCGAAGGTCAAGTTTTCGGGGTAGGTGGAAGGTAAGGCCTATGGTAGGGAAACATAAGGGTGAAATTGCCTGTCATACACACGGTCACTTCACTCACCTTGTAGTTTTTGTAGGGTTTATGGCACTACCAGGGCTGTGTAACGGTTTCCTTGTCCCCTCACTGACACTGGCATTAACACTCTCAAGATTATACTAAAGATGCTTTATGGGCGATGTTTAAACAAGAAACCACATTCTGTTTACTATGTGCCGAAACTCCGTATCATCGCCGATCTTCTGATACATATATCGGTCACTTAGCCCCACTATACCCCTCCGAAATTCCCCTCTTTTGAGGAGCTTGACCAACCCGTGTGCTCGCTCGCTCGCCCGCCCTGATTAACTAGCACACCAAATCAGCCACTTAGCTTCAAAACCTCTAAGTTTCCCCTTTTCAAGATCAAATTATGCATTTCTGTTTTGTTTTATGACTATTAATAGACGATTTTTTAGATTAGGAAGAGTATATAGAGGTAAGGGGGATAATTGATATAGTCTTTACCTTTATAATCCCCACATATCCTTTTTAAACTGTATAAGTTTGTCTAATGATAGCCAGAATAAACCGTCAAAACACGTCATAGTCTTCTATCTATCTATCTATCTATCTATTGCCGGACGCCTTACTCCCCTTACGAGGGTGGCCATACACAGAATGCCCCCAAGCAGACCATTCCCTGTGAGAGGGACAACCCGAGCCAGTTTAGTGAAGGACTTACAGGATTGACCACTCAATTTAGGATCCTTTCGACTCCGAGGCCCTCTGTGTATCTTGTTAGCACTATGTTTCTACAGTGGTGTTCGGCTAATCCATCCACTAACCTGCCTTACCCTTAGGTAAGCAGTACGGATTTGTATCAGGTTTACTCCCCTAGACAGGTTGCCAACCAAGGCTGACGAGTCCCATCCACCCGGATTTGTATAAGGTTGTCTCCCCTAGATGAGTTGCCGACCAAGGCTAATGAGTCCCATCCACCCCAACGTCATAGTCTTCAAAGGGTTAAAACACTACAAAATACCATTAACCCATTCAGTACCTGGGACGTCCTTTATATATCATATTTTGGCAACTATTATACGATATTACTGCGCTTAGGAAGGAACTCTAGCAATAATAAGGCTTCGAACTACCTCACTTAACTCTTTTCACTACCACACGACCTTTCTTATACTGCACAAAATCGTCTAAATATAGCTAGAATAATATGAAAAATACGTCGCCGGTACAGTAGGGGTTAAATAGAAATAATACCGTCTAACGTAAAAAATATCCAATGATCATCAAAATCTCAAAGGCCACAACAATCTACTAAACATCAGATCCGGTCTAATTAGCGGAGTAGGTAAACAACCAGGTGATTCACTAATTGGTTAATTATTATCCTCCCTCATGGCAATCATTAAGGGGGTGGATGAGCCGGTTTTCTGGACCACTTTCGCCCTCATCTTTAGCCCCATTAGTTTTCAGGATTGGTTAAGATGTTTGCCCCAGTAGTTAGTCGATTTTAATACCTTTCGTCCCATTTCTTCGTCAATATTTAGACCTTTCGTGCTATTTAGGTGCCGATTTTTTCCCTGGCGAACGATAGTGAGCCTGTAATGTTGGAAGAACCGGCCTTCGGCCGGGAAATTTTTCTACCGAAAAATGTACATAAAAATCTAAAAGGGGGATCTAATGGATGTGTTTTATTAATTTGATGGAGGTCTAGGGATGAAACTAGAAAAATAATGAATACATGCACAAATCGCCCAAAAAGTAAGAGAGTGGGAGGGGGTTGTTGTGCCTTTACTGACACAATGATGTGAACTTGGGCTTCTTAGTTCTTTGTATATAAATACTACTATTGTAATAATAATAATTATTATTATTAATCAATAATAATATAAAAATATGATATTGATTCCTAAGCTGAATAACTGGTGCTGCTTTAGCGTGCGGTCTACCGGGCACCCGTGGTCTACCGCTACCTACTGGGTACTAGCTGGTAGGTAAGGCTTAGTTTTGTATCCCATTTACGGGGCACAAGAAACCCGCACTAGCTGGTAAGTAAGGGTTAGTTTCGTATCCCATTTACTTGGTACTAGGAACCCGCACTAGCTGGTAAGTAAGGGTTAGTTTCGTATCCCATTTACTTGGTACTAGGAACCCGCACTAGCTGGTAAGTAAGGGTTAGTTTCGTATCCCATTTACTAGGTCTAGGTTAGGTTAGGTTGGGTTGTTTGGTTCAGTAGGTTAATCTCAAAACACTAGGACTCAGAAGCAATAACCATTAATACAATGCTTAGCACACTTTTGGGTGTTCTTTAATGTTAAGTGACCCGGAAGACCGCAGGATAAAGTGTGAATGTCCCGGTAGACTGCACGCTAAATCGGCACCTAATAACTCGTCTAAAGATAGACGGAAATAAAACAGAGAAAGTCATCATCCTGTACTGACAGGATTAACCCATTGAGGATTATGATCTGCTATAACAATAGATTCTGGCTATCACTACACGATTTTATTCAGATTAGGAGGGATGTATTAGAGTCAGGGGCATACCTGTGTAGAAATTGACCGATATGATTTTTAGAGCTCCATCCTTATCTGCATACAATCGCCTATTGATAGCCAGAATCTTACATTAAAATGAGTCATAATCTTCAAGAGGTTAAGTTGACTGAGGGGTTAAGTTAACCAACCGTCAATTTAATATCAGGTCAAATCAGGTTAGGTCAGGTCTGTTGAATATCGGGGAATAATTATATAGACTCGACTTCAACCTATCGATTCCGGTGTTCCTCAGGGTTCTGTCCCGTCTCCAATTCTCTTTCTAAAATATATTAATGATCTCCTCAACTGTACGTCTAGTCCTATCCACACGTTTGCTGATGACTCTACCTTACACTATTCAACTGTTGTTGTTTTTTCACATCAACCCAGCATGCAAACACTCCAAACTCACGTAAAAGGGCCATAGAGAAGGGCCAAACTTCCGATCTATCAATTATTTCTGATTGGGGCAGAGATAATCATGTTACTTTAAACGCCTCCAAGACATGATTTCTCCCTCTATCTACCTGTCACTATCCTCCACACGACTATCAATTATTCTTTAAGAATACACAAATCAACCCTTCATCTTCTCTCAATATTCTAGGTGTATCGTTTTATCACTCTTGCTAAAACAGCTGCCCAACAGTTAAGTGTGCTCAATCGTCTCTGTGAGTTCTTCACCCCCGTACAACTTCTTGCTCTTAATCAGGACACAGTGCTTCCCTGTATTGAGTATTGTTCGCATGTGTGGGGAGGCTCCACCCATACCACACTTCGGGAAAGAGTCCAAAGCATTTTGTCTCATCAACTCACTTCCTCTTACTACATGTCGCAGTGTTGCATCTTTTTCACTCTACTACCGCTATTACAACAATCAGTGTTATTCAGAACTTTCAGTACATATACCCCTCCCTTGCAGTGAGTGTGAAGCACCCGTCGGTCAACACACTCCCACTCCTATTCTGTCCAGCTCTCCAACCAAAGAATTGGCAAATTTTCTCAGTCTTACCTTTACTCAACAAGTGAACTCTGAAATTCTCTCCCTCGATCAAACTTTCTTTCATCCTATGACTTAAACTGTTTTAAACTTCTTGTGTCCAGGCATTTTGACCCCAATGTCCCTTGAATTTGGCTCTGTCACTATTTCGGTTTTGGGGGAGACACTTGTTACAGGCAGCCTTCCTTTTGTCTTCTCCATAGGCATAAACAACAAAATGTAACGAGTCCCCTTGCTGTGTGTAATGTGTGGGGCAATTTGAATGGTACTGTACTGTTGGAGTGCCTTTGGTTGTGATTGAAGTCTCTGTCAATGTAATAGTATTGTAACTCTCTATTTTTTCCAGCTGATGTTAAATTGCATCCCTTACTAACTGATTTATCGATATTTAATGGAAAACTATGAAACTGCTCTCTCTCTGCGTCACATCAATTCCAAGTTTTCAGAATGAACTTCACATTTCGCTACAAAATCATCCTCAGAGCTGAATAATTAAGATGGAGACATGGCAATTTACCCTCAGCTGGAAAAAAACAGACTATAATGATGAAAGGTCGCAGTCTGTCTTCTTCAGGTTTCGAAGTATCATCATTAGTTCGAACCTCAGCACCCCACCCCCACTCCATCTCACCCTACCTCCACCTCCACCTACCAACACCAGGTCATTAATTAACATCATTAGGTCGCGTAAGGTTAGGTGTGAGAGAGAGAGAGAGAGAGAGCGTGTATTTACCTAGTTGTATTTACCTAGTTGTAGTATACAGGATTTGAGTTAAGGTCGTATTGTCCTGTCCCAATGATTACTTTTATCCAATCTAGTTTGTATGTGTGAGAGAGAGAGAGAGTGAGTGTGTGAAGTGTTACCCCCAAGCAATCACAGTCTCTCATACATAATTATCAACAAGCAAGAGAGCACACACACACACACACACACACACACACACACAATGGTACAAGGCGAGATGGGTATCATAATATTATGGTTCACCTAAGCTGATGGCTACCTAAGCCTTCGGGCGAGACGGTACCGTCTATAGTGAGAATGGTACCATACAGATCCACCCTAAGCCTTCGTTTCCGATGTCGCCAATTGGCTAAAATACAGACTACACACACATCCACAGCCATTCCAACAGTACATAAAACACTTAACACGCAATACATTCCCAGTTAAGGAGGCGCGATAATAATGAGCTTAGCTCGCATTGCGTGGATTCCCCTTGACGAACAAGTAACTGAGTGAGTAACACACACACATACAGACAACCAAGTGTTTATCGGTACAAACGTTAATTATGCATGCTTACGAGTAGGTTATTCGATTGAGTAGCCTAAATAAAACCATGTAGATCAAACTTAACCTAACCTAACCTACATAACCTAGAACACTATGTTTCTAAGTAATCTATAATGTGTGCACTTAAACTGTAGCGCCAAACTACATGTACCTGCAAACCACATATTTAGTCAATATTGTAACATTAAGAACACACACACCACACACACCACACACACACACACCACACACACACACACACACACACACCCACACACACACAAGCTTTTTCAATCTATCTATATTGTATCTCTGTTACTATTATTATCCCCGGATTGCCACATGGATTTATTGATTTCATTAATTGAGTTTAGAAGTAAAGTTGGTTGGTGTAAATAACATAAGAATTGTAGTATACAGTATATCACAATTACACATAAATTACTGATCGGGGCTTCTATATACTGTATATATACACTCGAACATCCGATATTCAGGACGAATGTCCAAGCTTTAACCCTTCTTTGGCGGCGCGCAACTTATGTCGTGTGAAATAAATATGGACTAAGTGGCGGTTCACAACTTATGTAGTGTGCCATTTTCACCATAATATCACTACGCCACGTTCAATTAAATATTATAATTATATCCTTGATTTAAGACAAATAATTAAAGGAAAACAAACATAATATGCACAATAAACAAAAAATAGTCTGGTTCCAGGTCGCCTTTTACGTTTCAACAATATATGTAGAAAAACAAAATAAAATAATATATTTACCCTATGCTCAATCCAGGCGAGGGTCTTGACGTCAGCAGAGCACATACCTGGAAGCAAAGATAATGTGAGTTAGATATTATTGTAAACCCCCTTCTCCCTCCATATCATCACCATCACCATCATAATCACCATCATTATCATCATCATCATCAACAGCCATTAGGAGTACACTGCTGGACGAAGGCCTCCCTTAACATTTTCCATGACTCCCAAGACTTTGCCAGCCATTGCCATGTTACCCCTACAGTCTTTTACTTCACATATTGCCCTTTTATTCTTGCTACATGTCCTGCCCATCTACAATTCTTCTCTTTTATAATTTCTAGAACAACCTTTACTATACTGCTGTTTGCGGATGATACAGTTCTGATGAGTGATAATGAATGGGAGTTGCAGGGTCTGGTAAATGAGTTTGGAACAGTGTGCGAAAAACGGAATTTGAAGGTAAATACGGGGAAGAGCAAGGTTATGGTCTTCGAAAGGGGTGAAGTCACAGAGTGTGAGGTGAAGCTGAACGGTCAGGCTATGGAGATCGTCAACTCTTTTAAGTATCTGGGCAGTGTGTTGAGTAAAGATGGGACTATGGATGAAGAGGTGTGGGAGAGGGTACAACAGGGGAAGAGGGTTGTAGGAACGCTAAAAGCAGTAACAAGAAATAGGGTGGTCAGTATGGAAGTGAAGAAGTCCTTGCATGACAGTGTGGTAATCCCGACACTGACTTACGGAAGCGAAGCATGGACGTTGGTTGAGAGACTCAGACCAAGAGTGAGAGCAGTGGAAATGAATTACTTAAGGAGTGCGTGCGGAGTTACATGGAGGGATAGACAGACTAATTAGGAAGTAAGAAGGAGGTGTGGTGTGGAGGTAGATGTGCTGGAAAGTGTGAAAAGGAACAACTTGAGATGGTTCGGCCATATGGAACGTATGGAAAGCGAGAGAATGACTAAGAGGGTGTACGAGAGCGAGGTGGAGGGACAGAGGGGGAGAGGTAGACCGAATATGAGGTGGAAGGATGGAGTGAGGAACTACATGAACGAAGGCGGTGCTGGTTGGGGGGAGGGGCGTCGACTGACTGGGGACAGAGGTGCATGGGGGCGGTTCGTTCGTGGCCACCCCTTCGGGGATCACGGCGTCAGGCAATAGATAGATAGAGAACAACCTTTACTTTAGTTTGCTTTCTTACCTTAGATGCTCTCTTCCTATCTACAGTATACGAGTTATTTCTAGCATTGATCTTTCCATTGCCCTCTTCCCCAATCTCCCTCATCCTTAGCCTCATTAGTGTTGAGATTGTAACTTGTAAGACGTTCGCCCAATTAGTTTGATGATTTTAAAACCTATCGCCAATTATTTGTCCATGTTAAGACTGTTCGTGCCATTTAGGTGTTTATTTATTTCCTGATGAAAAAGGGAAAACAATAGTCAAAACGATAATAACATTAAAAACAGTATGATGTGCCTTAACCCTCTGGGGGGGGGGGGGGGGGCATTTTGGAACCTCATAGTTTCACTCCATTGGTTAGGAGATTATATAACGTTTCACCTCATTAGTTAAGAAATTATAAGACATTTTACCACATTAAGGTGTCGACTTTTAATAGCCACCGATACTTCCTATGCTGTAGAACATCGTTCAATATATTCAGAATAAACTGTCAACATGCGTCATGTTACGACCGGGGCTACGAATAAAACAAGGCAATTAATGATTGGACTAGTAATAGGGCACTATGCAACAACGGTACGCTAGATCCAAACCCTTGAACTTATATGCCGGCGAACAAAAACACCTATACCCTCCAGAGTTAATCTGCGATAACGGGGTATCCTTAACTGGGCATAAATGTACTCTACTTCAGGCTAACCCACACTGGTATAGCCTGATAACAAACAGATGCAAGTTATGTTAAAATGCATAAAAGGGAAGCTATGGAAAGATCAATTAAATCACTGCAAGATTTAATACAATAAAAAGATGCTTCAATACAGTTACTCTAAACAACAATAAACTCTTCACTCCTATCTGAAAGAAAGTGAAGTATAGTCCTACAGCATAGACCTGGAAACTTCTGAAGAAAGTCTGATGCTCATAAGATGCTCGTATCTTAAATAATATAATGGCAGGAGGCAGGACACCACACGTGTAGACTGAATACACTAAAAGATAGGACATATAATGTTAACTGACACGAGAATATTATAAATGCGCAACGGCAGTAATGCTCGACACTAAAAGAAGTACTTCCTCATCAACGAAACAGTGTGCTATGGTTGTGCAACTCAACAACAACCTAGACTAATAAATGCTGTGAATAATAATGCATACATATCAAAAGAGCTCATGTCCTAACTAATGTCTGCTCGGCGAATAAAGTCTAGCTGGGATATCAAGGTTAGGAAATTGTGGCTGAGCAAGACAGGCTCATAGCCTAGCGTTGTCCTTAAGGCGATATGATTATAGTTACGTTACTGACGGGGATACTCTCTTGGTAGATCCAGATCTCAAGTATCTAGTTCTACCCTGGCGATCCCTCTAAAGTCAAGCAAAGAGGCAGCACTGTGTTATAAGGTAGTAGGCTAATGCCCTCTTACAACACGATGCTGCACTCGCAAAAGACACAACCAAAAGGACGACCTAGGCTACCACAGAAACCGTCGAAGTCGTGTAGGTATAAGCGAACCATACACACATCGGTGACAACGACATCAGAAACCTCATCCCAGTCTAGCATTAAATAACCCAGCAGAGCACTAATGATAATGAGGGAGACACACACAAAGAGTCATCAAACCTCCATCAACTAAGGACGCTGAGTACAAAGGAGTACAAAGGAAATCAAGCAACAACAGATCTAGTGACCCTTCTAGGCTGCTTGTCCTCCAAAACACTGAGGATCAAGTGTCCAAACAGTGGTAAGTAAGTGAAGTGAGAGTGTAGCACACGGTCTTTGAAGGGAGAGGACGTATGGATTTTTCTCTCCGTGGTGAACAGCAAGTTAGTGAGGGAAGGGGTGGTGATGGAATTGTGAAATATACAACAGGGTGAGTGGGAAATTACGGTGATTTGATATTGGGTGAAACTCTGGAGTTCTATCTAACCAAAATCAAACAACATGTGAAAGAAGAGACAGAAAATTGAAGAGTGCTGTGCCAGGCAGCGAGGGAGGCGTAAGGACGAGGGGCAAGCCGATGCCAGGCAAAATACCCTCCACCCTTGACTGTCTCCAGTCAACACCACTCACCCTAGGGTGTGCCCGCCCCCCCCCCCCCCCCCCCCTTCCCCACCCACATCCCATCTGTCATCGCGCCAGTACATGGAGAAGCTGGTCGTGTGAAAGTGGACCGAAATATTCTGCATGGCGCTAATGCTGAGAGGACGACTGCAGCAGGGGGAAGTATGCAGGAGAGAGACAGCGAAGTACAGCAGAGGCGAAAAGGCGGAGTAAGGGAATAGAGGAAGGAGCCATAAACCTCGCTGACCACAACACTCCCCCCTCCTCCCCTCGCTTAAAGTAATATGATACCTGACAGTATAAAAGCAAAACAAAAGTGTATTTAAGTATGGTTCTTATCTAAATCCATGGGGGAGATTTGTATTGAAAACAAAATGTCAGTGGTAGTTTTTGATGCAATGCAGCTTAAAAATAAATGTGTTTATGTAAGAGTAGTAGTAGCTACTGTATAATAGAGAGAGAGAAACACAGTGACAACAAGTATTCAACCCTCCCTCCTCCCCCCCCCCCCATCCTTACCAACACATTCACTTCCCTCTCCTCTCCTTCCCTCTTCCCTCCTTCCCTCTTCCTTCCACTTTCCTCAATGTCCCTCATGCTAATAATTTACATGAGTAACATGATGTAATATTTGTACATATTTTTGACTTGAAAATAATTAAATCTTAGGACATAATTGGCTGGTTTCCATTTAAAGTTAGGCATATTTAGAATGTAAAGCGGCTCAAATTGCCAAGGTTTCTTTAGCTTTGTATAGAGTCATTTAGCTTTGAGGAAACAGGCCGATTATATTAGGTAAGGTTATATATGATTTATGGCCGAGTCAGGAAATCAGACTTGAAGTGGTATATTTCATGTGAGAGTTATCTCTAACGAACTAGTAACTAAGTATACTATTTAAAATAAGGTATAATTCGCTGATATATTATGTGCATATTGATAACCAGGACCTTTTTCTCAAACTAATAGTAGATTTCTAACATCCTTCTTTAACCCGTGGAGCCCCGGCTAGTTTTGTAATGTTTGCGCACCAGAACCCGGCCGGTTTTCAAAAAATGGTTTTATTCCAGAAACAATAGCGAATGGGTTAGGAATAAAGGAAAAACCACGAAAAACCGCTCAAAAAGCTTAAAAAATGGTCCTACAGAGCCCCCGAAAACGGATTTTACAAGAGTAAAAAATTTAAGGCAATTATCCCCAAAAACCAGGTTATTGCGCGCTCGAGCGCACGCACGTGGACTTTGAGAGTTTTCAACCATCGGCACGGTTGCGTGGGATACGTACACAGTTCCCATACAAATCTGAGCCCTCTTGAGTGGCTACACCTGAGGTTACGGTCGGCGCAATTAGGGTGACGCGTCAGGCGCGTCTCTGGGGCTGTGCGTTACATACATCGCCGACGCGTCAGACGCGTCGCTGGGGCTGTACGGGTTAATCCTTAGCACTATTGTGACACTTGTCTTTTTAATCATTTTACTCTCTTAATTAGTGTATTTCCTTTCTCACTACAATAATCGTTTTGTATTATATATATATATATATATATATACCCGGTATATATATACCGTATATATATATATATATTTTTTTTTTTTCCCGTGTTTATTCTGTGTGCGTATTTTTAAACACTACTTTTATTTTACTTTATTTTTCTATTTTCTTTTGCACCCACTGTCTTGTAATATAGCCTGATCTTCTGTAGCCTTGCATCATACTAGGTGAGTTAAATAACTTATCTTACTCTTTCTATCTCTAACACTACTCATAGGATGTTTACATTTTCACCTTTATCGGGCAGAGGCTCGTCCCTTAGGAAGAAATGATAGATAGACTCAGTATTAGGGAATAGGTAGGAAATTATGAAAATAAGACAAGATGATATTAACTCGGTCCCAGTCGAGGAATAATCCTGATGACAGACAAAACGCAGTGAGAGATGCAGTACAAATGAACCGTGAAACAGACAATGAAGTTAATGGAGATGTACAAGCAAACCCTGTTAGAGAAAATGCAGAAAATAACAATCAACAACTGCAGCCCGCAGAAGAAAACGCAGGAATCAATAATTCGCAAGACAACAGAGGTGTGGAACAAAATAATGAAAATAGTGTAGGCCTAAACGAAGATAATGAGAGAGAAATAATCGAAAATCGTGAACAGAACGAACGACCTCGTAACGTAAACATGAATGGTGGAGAATGGATGGGACTTTCTGGTGACGGACTCACAACATTAGTGAATGAAATCTATACAGAAGTGATACAATGGCAACATAATAAGTTTGAACTACCGATTTGTGAAGCCGCAAAAGACATGCTGGGGGAACTCAGACGTATGATCCTAAAGTATGTTCAGGATGCCCCTTTGGCGCACGTGGCAATCAAGATAGCTTCTTTCATTCCTCAGTTGTTCCTTCAAAGAAAAAGACCAAAGGGAAAACTGAATGAGAACATTAAAGCGCTGAAACAGAGAATGGAGTGGTGGAAAAATGGGGAGTTAGACAAAATTCTTAGCCAAGTACGAGCAATCCAGCAAAGACTGAAAACAAAACAACGAAGAAAGAGGAAGCCAGATGATATGGCACGATCAGTGGGAAATAGCATGAGGATTGGTAAAGTGGCACAGGCAGTCAGAATGGTCACTGGGGAAGCCTCAAGTGGGGTGCACGAAGTGAATCGACGCATCTTGGACCAGCTGAAGGAGAAACACCCAGAAGCAAAACCAGCGAGTGATGAGGCCAAACTAGACGGGGAATATGTTCCTCCAGACCCGGTGATATATGAGAATATAACTGGAGACCTCATATGGAGAAAGGCGCTGAAAACACAGGGAGGAGCAGGTCCATCAGGAGTAGATGCTAAGACTTGGAGGATCTTCCTAAGTCAAAACAAGTTTGGTTCAGCCGCGGGTGACCTTTGTGAAGCAATAGCAATGCTGGCAAAGAAACTTGCATCATCACCATGCGTGAACATAGAAGCTCTGACAGCATGTCGCCTGATACCTTTAAATAAGAATCCAGGAGTTAGACCAGTAGGCGTTGGGGAAGTTCTTAGAAGGATTATAGGAAAAGCAATCATGTCTGTATTTGGAAAAGATGTACAAAGAGCAGTGGGCAACTTACAAGTATGTGCAGGACAGCAAGCCGGAGGAGAAGCAGCAATACATGCAATGGGGAAGGTGTATCATGAGGAAGATTGTGAAGCGGTACTGCTAGTAGATGCAACAAATGCCTTTAACACCATTAATAGGGAGGCAGCTATTCACAACATCAAGATCAAATGCCCGAGCATCGCAAAGTACATAGAAAATACTTATAAGGAGCCAGCTAACCTGTATATAGTTGAAAGCACAAAGAAGGAAGAAATGAAAATTCTCAAATCAAATGAAGGAACAACGCAAGGAGATCGGTCAGTTTGCACTGATTGAGCTGGAGGTCTGTATATTACTGCAAGTATTATTTTTGTACCTTTATTATTCTTTATTAGCACAAAAGATGTGTCGACGTTCACAATTTGAGGTTTTGACAAGAGGGTCGGGTTAAGACTTTCTTTGATATAAAATAAAACGCCACCTCCATTTTTATTTATTCGGCTTTTCTCAAACATTACATAACCGGAAAGTGAATACTCTGCTAAAAAGTCTCTATCTACTGTATTGAGCTAAGATTCTGTTATACCAATCACATCATAATTTTCAGTAAACACTAGTTCCTCTAAATCTGAAAATTTATTGCGTATGCTACGAGCGTTTGCATAGAAAACCTTTAAAGTTGCCGTTTTAGAACTCACAGAACTTTCTTTATTCAAATTTTTGGTTCTGATCGGATCTACATTTACATTCATGGCTGACATCGGTCCTCGGTCGTTATCCCTGGCGGTTTTAAATTTGGGTCGTGTTGGTGGAGCTTTATCCAAATTCGCGGTTCTTAACAGATTAGCATTTAATTCCTTCGCAGGTTGCCGCCCTCGCTGTCTTCGGTCCTCCTTCCTGGTTGTCCTGTGCTGAGTCAATATCTTCTCCGAAAATCCTTCACCGCATCGTTGAGAAGACGCCCAAAACGTGCTGCTCCCACCTGGTTCAGATGAACTCCATCGTCCGAAAACAAATAGTCATCGTAGTAGAAATTGTCCCAGGTGTCGACGAATCCCACGTTTTCCTTCCTGCAGAGGTTTGCTAGACAACGATTTGTGCTGGTGGCTATGTTGTAAAATTGGCTGTCTACACCAAGCCGGGGGACGATTCCTGAGACGATGATCCTTGATGACTTCTCCTTAAACGACTTGATCAGCTGCTGGTACTTTAAAAGCAAATCTTCCGACCGGGTTCGCTGTACATCGTTGGATCCAACGTGGATGACATACATTGTATTAGCAGGGGCCAGCTTAGATACTTCGTCAACTGCAGCAACTACGTCGTCCACACCACCACCAGGGATACAAAAACGCTTCCTGGTCTTAGGTGCTCTGGCGCAAAACTCTGTGAGCTGACCACGTATCATCGAGTCTCCCACGAGCTGGACTTCTTCTATTTCCGCTTCGTCATCTGAGTCTGCGAGTATCTGGAAGCGGTTTTGACACTCGGTAATCGGTATGGGTTTCCTGGTCTTGGGGCAAACGTTGTTCCTCACGACACGGAAGTTGTTTTGAGGGGGAAGAGAGTTACTATTTGTTTTTTGAGTATCGGAACCATCAGATGAAATGGCTACTGCAGGCGTTGAATTGTTGGCAGTTGACGTTGGGGCGTTGGTGGCTGCTGGAGTTGCGGTGACAATTGAAGTTTGTGGTACTCCAACGTTGAGTGTTACAAACTCTTGGAGTGATTCCAGCTTCATGGTGAGGACGTTGATCTTGTTGTAGGCTTCATCTAATTTCACTGTCAAATTCTCTTGTTGCTGGCAGAGACGGCAGACTTGAAGATCGACAGTAACAAACATGGACTCACCAAACCTACCGGCGCAGTTCGTACAAGTGCGAGGCATGGTAACAGTCAGTTTCTTCAGATCACTTCACTCACTTTAAAACACTTAACTCACTTTAAAACACTTAACTCACTTTAAAACACTTCACTCACTTTAGAAACACTTCAATCAATTCAACCGAAAACAAATATGTTGAAATACACAACAATAGGTTATCAGGGTTATGAGGGAGACACACACAGAGTCATCAAACCTCCATAGACTAAGAACCCTTATAGCCTATTCTAATACATGGAAATATATATGAGAGCGATGCACACAATACGATGGGCCGATATGAAATCGTGTACAGAACCCAAAGGGAGTGCTGTGACATTAAAAGATTAGAGGAATGAAAGAAGGAAGTTGAGTGAGAGAGACAGTATCAGAATGGTGGAGATATGGGGGACAGATGTAAAAAGGATGTTAGTCATGCGTCCCTAGCCTGCTCTGAGGAGGGTAGCTCCTCGGGACCCTCAGGATCCCACAAAGGCATGGTGGTCGGCCAATCACAGGCCGATACGTCACAAGGCAGCAGGCCCTTAGGACGCACCAAGAACCACCAGCCAATCAAGGACGAGAAGAAGCCCGCGCGGGCGGGAAACTCCTCCGAGCGAGGGAGGAGGGAGGAGGGAAGCAACACTCACTAACCCCACGCTGTCCGCTCGCTCTCTCTCTCAACTTCACTACAATGCATCTTATATTCTACTCATGATATAAAATACTTCCCGTTGTCACAGACGAAAATAAAGACCACCACTGGACTGTCTGTAACAATGCAAGTACTATGAAAGAAAGAACAACATTCTCTGATAACTGTAGCCCATTTCACTGCCCGGGCGAGCGCTAGCGGCTAACGGGAGGCGATTCTGCCAACGCTGGTAGGCGTCACAGTCATATTCCTCAAGCGGATATAAATCACAAAGTTTGTTTGTACGTATGAACAAAAAAATTGTATTTCAAACTATGTGAAGAAATAATAATATTAAAGCTGCAAAATGCATCATGTCTTTGAAAAAAATATGTGTTAAAAAAAAGGAAAGGTGTTCAGTTTTTTTCTTCGGACTCCAACATATTTTACCGCTCTTTTGCCTGTGATGAATTATGTATGTATGTATGTATGTATGTATGTATATACTCTGGCACCTTCCCCCCATTTTTTTTTTTTCTTTTTTTTTTTGTTATGGGGGTGGCCGACTCAAAACAGAGCCCGAACAGGGATATCACAACACATCAGAAAAACATAACAAAGATGAATTATACACATACTGTATATTAAGGGGAGGTTTTTAGTTTGCTTTCTAGACCTCCAAGAGCCCCCTGCGTGGTTAACGTAAACATATTTCAGTATAAAAATGTCCCGGGCTCTCCTAAAATACTGGTTCGCTATCACTCGCCAGGAAAACATTAACACCTAAATGGCATAAAAGGTCTTAAGTTTGGCAGAAATGGGGGAAATGGTCTTCTATTCTATTCTATATACTCAGGCCCAATCCCCACCTTTCTTACCTTCCTTCTCTTCTTCCGTCTCTTTCCCCCCCCCCCTTTTTCCCCTTTTTCGGGGGTGGCCGACTCAAGACAGAGCCAGAATAGGGACAATACAACAGAAAACAATGAACACACAAAAACAAAGTACAAATTCACACACATCTAGGTCATCCAGGAGAAGACCCAGAGACCAGGGTCACCAAGGTCCCTCCAGCACTTCCCCGGCCCCCGACCACCCGGAGAGGTTCCGATCTCAGCAGGCAGACATCCAGCAGAGCAAAACCACAAGCCCGCCCACCACACAAGGGGGGGGGGGGTGGAAATAGGAATATTTAGTTACCCGGTAGGCTACTGAAAATACACAGACAAGAAAATTGGTACAAATAATCAAATGAATGAGAGGTCAATGCGAATGGGGTACGATAAAATATAGGAATTATTGAAAGACGAAGGACTGGAATAGCAAACTGACGGCATTTTGTTTTATTTTAAAATACAATTAATAGGAGAAGGAAAAACAAAGGCAAAACAAGAAAGTTAACCCCCTCCGACATCTTAAATTAACATTCTTACGGGTTGGCAGAGTGCCCGGTATTTCCCCCACAACACTCTCTCTTACACTGAGGGACCGGTAGAAGTCAGAGGAATTTGAGGTTGCCACCAACCGACAGATTCTGATCTAATTTTTTTTTTTTTTTTTCTATATTCCAACTACTCGCTCTCGGGCATAGGCTGATAGCCTTTACACTCTACCGCTGAACACGGTGAGGCCCGTAAGGTCTTGTTCCAGTCTAGGGAGTGAGACATGTGAAGCACCTATTCACGGCTCGAACCCAACTCCATCTCTGAAGCTGCTTCGCCTCTGCGCTTCACAGTCTCACTCCCTAGGCTCGGACCCTCACTCTCAGAACGCCACCTATTGAGCAATTAACTCACTAGGCATTGCCCCCCTGTAGCACATTTTGAATATGGGAATATTCATACAGTGCTATTTAATCAGGGAACAATGAGGGTATTTTGTTTTGGCATTTCGGTGTGCTGTGGTAATGCACTGAAACTAGGTACAGCACAAATTCCATCCCAATAATATCTTCCCATTGACATATTGGGATTCGAACCCGGGTCCATTGGATTACCAGTCCAGTGGCAAGACCACTCTGCCACACCTCCCCTTAACTTACCTAACTTACTGAGCTCCATATGACGCAATTTCGCGTCATAAACTTATTATTGAGCTATTTCACTTAGTACATATGACGCGATCGCGTCATATGATATTCTTGGGCGATATAGCCATATGACGCGATCGCGTCATAGATGACGTAGAGGGTTAATGTACCAAAAGGCATCCTTCATTCATAAAAAAAAATGTTGATGGTTGTAAGTTTGTGGAAAACAACTCCAAGGAAGTGAGTTCCAGAGAGTAGAAGTTCTGGGGATAAATTAATTTACATAAGTGAAAGTTCTACATATGGAGGAGATAGTGTGAATTCATCAAAATTTCCAGCTGCCCTAGTACTGCAGGGAAAGATGTGCATAGAACTAGAAAGAGAAGTAACAGTAGAAAATATATGAAGGGAAATAAAAGACCGTATCAAGATATACAGTAGTAGAGCGGATAATGGTTTGGGAGTCTTGCAGTAAGACCTAGGGATTGGGTAGCAGGATGTGGGTGGCTTTATTAGGTTGAGGAAGAGTAGGAGGTGGTGGTGGAGGAGAAGAGGAATAATTGAAAGAGAAGAGGAATAAGAGAAGAATAACAACATGAGTAAGAGGAGATAAAGAATATGAGGAATGGAAGAGAAAGAGAAGAAGAAGGAGAGGCATAGGAGAAGATAAAAATAAAAAGGAGTAGGGGGAGGAACAAAAAAAAGTCTTCTAAGATAATCGAGAAGAAAAAAAACAGCCCTAAATATATTATGCGGGGAGAGAATATGAAAGAGGAAGAAGGAAATTGTAAACAAAATACAAATAAATATAGGCCTAATGCGGGGGTCTACTGTATAGTAGCCTAGTAGGTATGATTTCAGCTGACGGTGAAATGAATTCCTTATCAACTGATTTATCGACATATAATGGAGAAGTGAGTTTGAGTCATATAATGTCAGGTTTTCGTAATTAGCATCATCGTTCCCTACACAATCTTCTTAACCCATTAAGGTGTGGTAGTTGCCCGGGTGACCGAAGCCATTCCCTGGTTCTCGTGTTCCCAAGAAGGGGGCAGAAGTAATTTGTGGCGGTTTGGCTCCCAGGACTGCTCCCCAATGGTCGGCAGCCTGCTGTCCCCCACCGGTTGGCATCTTTATTGTTCCCGGTTGGGAGTGTCGGCAGCCATCCACAGTCGGCAGTCCCGGGAGGTGGATTCACGGTGTTGACGCCGCCACTCCAGATCCTCAGGACACTTGCCCACACAACATTTGGACACAATAAAGAAACCACCACCACAGTATACAAACAATACATAAGATCAGTAATGGAGTATGCAAGCCCTGCCTGGGCTTCTAACCTAGCTGAAACACAGCAGAATACCTTACAGACCATTCAAATCAAACCCCTAAAAAATCATCAGAGTGTGCACAGCTATTTCACCTACAGATCACCTACATCAATAAACCAAAGTCCTCCACGTAAAAAACCACCTGGACATGAGAGGCACTCAATTCCACAAACCAACACCACCCACTACACTACATGGCAGCACACCCACAGACACCAAGGAACAGCAAATCAACACCCAGCACATGGTATCACACACAAATACTGTCATCCCTCCCTCCCTGACCACCCCAAAACCAGCTCCCAGAAGCACATCCATACTCATATCACTCGCCGTTCCATCCAGTCACTCAAAGACAACACGCAGCTGCATGTACGACCTACCGAAATCCATCCTAATACAGCATCCCATACTATTAAACACATCGTAGAAGACTGCATTCCACACAATCACTTACGCCAACAACATAATCTACACTCCTTCAGAGCCCTGTGGGAAGGCCCGATCTCGGCCATGGCCTTCCTTAGGGACTCGGGGCTGTTCGGACAGGCAACCTAGGGAACGACAACAACAACAATCCCTTGAGGATCATGACGCGCTTTGACAGTTTACTCTGGCTATCATTATACAATTTTATACAGCTTATGAAGAATCTGGGAATGAAAAAGGTAAATATCTCAATTAATTAACCCTCTAACGTCCATATGCCCTTCCTAATCCGAATACCATTGTCTAATAATAGCCAGAAGATATAAAATAAACGCGTTATTGCATCTTCTAAGGGTTATAGCCAAGTAATTAAAGTGACGATACAACAATTTACCGTTAGCTGGAGACAGCAGACTATAGTAGAGGTTGATGTGAAAAAATGTATATGTATCATATTTAACCATGACAAAAATAAAATAATAATAATATATATACTGTATATAATTATATATAATTATATATTGTGACATCTGGAAGATAACCAAGATGTGACGTGTGACCAGAGCAACCTGTTGAACGTGACTTTACAACTACAACCACGTGGCAACGACTCAACCCTGCTTACGTGACCAGAGAGAGAGAGAGAGAGAGAGAGAGCGAGAGAAAGGGAGAGAGAGAGAGGGAGAGTGGAGCCCGGCTCATCCTGCATTCTTGGCATTCCTCGCTTTCCCGGCAAAACTTGCGTCACCACCTGTGACGTGGTGAGCTTCTAACACCTGATTGGCTCCCGCACACCTGTTCTCGTCGGTAATTGGCTCTCACACCCTGCCTGCATCGGATTGGATTAGGCACCTGTTTCCTGACTTCTGATTGGATTAGCTTGGTCCGGGAAATGATATATAAGCCTGAGATTTTATAGTTCAAACTAGTACTTTCTTAGCTGGGGAAACGAGCAGAGTGTTGGGGAGACGAGACAGATTTCACAGGCTTGTATAATAGGGGTTATTATATGTTAAGCAGCGTCCGGGAGCGACCTCTTACTCGTTAGTTAGGGATTATTTGTGACTGTTAATTAACCAGAGGTATGTCAGAAACATACACTCATTTGATTTAAGATTTTGTGATTGGAGAATCATATATGTTTAATTGGAGAGATATATATTTTGAATTACTGTTTACTTCTGGTGATTAGAATTAATGTTTGATTCAGAGATGATTTGTGATTGAATATTGACTACTTTACTTGTTAATACTTAACTGACTTGATGTGTAAAGCCATTGTCATTCATACTTAAGCATTGTAGAAGTTTAATGCTTACCTGACTTTATATAAAGTTATTTGTTATTCATAATAGGCATTGTAAAAGTCCTATCAATTATATTGTCTACTTAAGCCTACTAAACTTTTATTTGTACTTTAGTGAAATCAGAACGTATGCAAAACCATCCTGAAATCTATCATAACTTTCATTGCTTATTATTTTGATTAATTGTAAAATACCTTATTTACGTGTATAAATACAATTCCATTTTATGTGACTTTCTAATATTTCCTTACCATTTTTATTTAGTCAAATGTCTTTCAGTAATAAGAATAAATAAGATAAAATACTAAAGGAGAATAATAATAATAAACTAAGAATAAAGAGATAATAATTATAAAGAGTTAAACAATCTTTAGAGGGTTAACAAACTTTAATTAATTATATAAAAAGATCTTAATACTTTGCTGATAATCAAGATTAATTGAGATATTCTAGTGTCTTAAAACCTTGCTTACATACCGAACTTTTGTATTCGTAATTAATAGCCTCTTTCATATTACAATTCAATGTAACTTTAAATAGTTAATTACTGATTAAATATAATTGAAGTGTATCAGAGTATAAAGGATAACAGTCCCAACAACTGAGGGAAAGCAAGTAACAACAGAACTAACTTTAATATTTTACGTTCTTTTGGTCTTCAGCTGTTTGCTACACTTTCACATTAACTGTTCTATCTTTATTTATTTAGTTAACCACTTCTAAGTCAAGATACGTAACAATATATATATATATATATATATATATATACAGTATATACATAAGATACAGCTCTCTCCAACAAAACGTTCCTTCACCCAATTTGGTTTATCATTTTGAAGTTTATACTATCGATGTAATTCCTCGAGGAGAATTTGATACATAATAATACAAACAAAATTATACATATTTTGTTTATGTGTATCATCCGCAATTGATACCCATTGTGTTTATTTATCATTATTACCGTACATTACAAAACAGATAGAAAACAAATTAAGTGTGGGTGGCTATTTTATACAATATTCAGTTAACCCTCAGAAGATACAATGACGCATATTTTTCTGTTTTTCTGGCTATTATTTGACGATTTTATTCAGATTAAGAAGGGTATATGGAAGCCAGAAAGTTAATCGAAATAATTTATTGTGGGTATCATTAGACGATTGTATACAAATTAGGAAGGATCTGTAGGAACTATACGGGTAAAGACTATCTCAATTAACCCTCTGACCTCCATATACTCTTTCTAATCTGAACAAGATTGTCTAATAATAGCCAGGGCAAAGTCTTTGGTCTGTGTCTTTCCTCTAACGTTTTTCCTTCGTGCTGAAAGTTTGCTCACATTCAACCTGTCCCAAAGAAGGATGACCGCTTCAAGCCTTCCAGCTATCGTCCAATTACTCTCATTTCTTGCCGCTCTAAAGTTTTTTAAACTATTCATAATTCAACATTTCTTAAGCATTTATCTTCTCATATCCTACTTTCAGATCACCAGTATAGTTTCCTTAAAGGCCACTCTACTGGTGATCTGCTTGCTTATCTTACTAACTCTTGGTCATCCTCCCTTCGGGACTTTGGTAAGAGTTTGTCTATTGTGTTAGACATATTGAAAGCCTTCGATATAGTCTGGAAAAATCTCTAATTTCCAAACTCTCCTCCTTCAATTGTGCCTTTGTTTCTAATTTCCTTTCTGGCTGTTTCATAGTTGCAGTTGTGGACAGTCATCGCTCATTTCCTCAACCTATCAACTCCGGTGTTCCTCAGGGTTCTGTCCTGTCTCCAGTTTTCTTTCTAATATTTATTAATGATCTCAACTGTACCTCTAGTCCTATCCAATCATATGCTGATGACTCTACCTTACACTATTCAACTCATATTTCATATCAACCCAGCATGCAATCACTCCAAAAGTCACTTAACGAAGCCATAGAATGCCTATCTTCTGATCTAGCAATTATTTCTGATTGGGGTAGAGAAAATCTTGTTACTTTCAATGCCTTCAAGACCCAATTTCTCCATTTAACTACCCACCTCAATCTTCCACAATACTATTAATTATTCTTCAAAATACACAAAGCAACCCTTCATCTTCCCTCAATATTCTAAGAGTATCTTTTTCATCCGACCTTTCTTTCAAAAAACATATTACCACTCTTACTGTCTCCGTGGGTTCTTCACCCCCACACAGCTTCTTGCTTGGTATAGGGGCACAGTGCGCCCATGTTTTGAGTATTGTTCGGATGTGTGGGGAGGTTCCACTCAAACCAAACTTTTCGAAAGAGTAGAGTAGAGTCAAAAACGTGTTGCCTCATCAACTCACTTCCTACAATCTCTTTCTGAACACTGCAATGTTGCATCTCATTCACTCTTTTATTGCTATTACAATAATCAGACGGATTGAGGAATGAAGAGATACGTAGGAGAGTGGAGCAGCAGGAACATTTGTCAGCCAGAGTGGACAGAAGGGTGCTGAGCTGGTATGGTCATGTTGAACGAATGGGAGATGAAAGGCTTACAAAGAGAATATAAGAGTCAGATACAAGGGGTGATAGAAGGGCAGGAAGACCCCCATTGAGATGGAGAGACTGTGTAAGACAAGCTTTGGATGATAGAGGAATGACAAAGGAAGTGGTAATAAACAGGAATGAATGGAGAATGTTTGTGAATAGTTGAGTGAACACTGGTCATTTGGGGGAAGGGGTCGGGCGCAAATTGGACTAGATAATAGTCCATCAGGCGCCTGGCCTGGGGAGACGATTAATATGAAGGGTGCACCTGGAAGTGTGGTGGGCGGGCTTGTGGCTTTGGCTCCGCTGCATGACTGCCTGCCGAGATCGGAGCCTCTCCGGGTGTTCGGGGGCCGGGGGAGTGCTGGAGCGACCTTGGTGACCCTGGTCTCTGGGTATTCTCCTGGGTGACCTAGATGTGTGTGAATTTTGTGTTTTGTCTGTGTTTGGTCGCTGTTTTGTCTTGTGTTTTGTGTTTTCCTGTGCTTGTTCTGTCTTGAGTCGGCCACCCCCAACAAAAAAAAAATATTAATAATAAAATAGAGGAAAATAAAAATAAAAAATAGGAAAAGTGGGGATTGGGCCTGAGCATATAGATAGAATAGATAGATAGATAGACAATAATTAGTGTTCTTTAGAGCACTCTCAGTGCATACCCCCTCCCTTGCGGTGAGTGTGAGGCACCTGCCTTTCAACATAGACCCACTCCTATTCTGTCCAGCTCTCCAACCAAAGAATTGGCAAATATTTGAAGTCTTTCCTCTACTCAAAAAGTTAACTCTGGAACTCTCTCCCTCAATTAATTTTTCCTTCATCCTATGACAATAGACTGCCTTAAACTTTGTGTGTCTAAGAATTTTGACCCCAACGTCCCTTGAAATTGTCTCTCGGTCACTCTTTTGGCTTTGTGAGAGACACTCGTTACAGATAGCCTGTCTTTAGTCCCCTTCATCCACATAGAAAAAAAAGAAAAACAAAAAATTAATAGTCTGTCAAACCTCAAAGGGTTAACACCACCATAGGCATTATTATCATCATTGCTACCTATCTCCAAATTATAGTGTTCAGAATTAAATAGGACCTTTCGCATTCAAAGGATTTAAATATTTGCGTTGCCGAGAATATAAACAAACTGCGATATGATATAATTATCTGACCTTTTATCACGTGACCCTGGACTAATTAGAGGTTATTGTATCAGCTTCAGTCATCAGGCTTCCCTTTCACAGGATATAACAATTGTAGAGGGGCGCCGACACGTTAATGAACTATTATTCGTGGGATTGGCGCTTGATTCACACTATTGTTTCTTGTTAAGGTTACGAAGCAATAAAAGTGTGAATTTGTCGAGTTTATCTGATCCAATCGTAATAGGGGTAACTCATTTAGTAGGTGCTTTCAACTGCGAAATATATTACTATTATAGTTGGGAGAGAGGTATCTTGACCCGGATTCGAACCCACTTTCACTAGATATTGTTGTAAGAGTTGTTGTTGTTGTTCCCCAGGTTATCTGACCGAACAGCCCCAAGGTCCTGAGCAAGGCCAAGGCCACAACTGAGCGCCCCAACAGAACCATCCCTGCTTTACCACTAAGAATGCCCAGGTGACCGAAGCCACTCCCAGCCGAGGAGCTGAGGAGGGCGTGGAAACGCCTGGGACACCGAAGCACCACCCAAGGCCCTGTGCCCCTCAATAATTATGAAGGTAATGTTGAGGGGCAAAGGAAAAATGTGACACTTTGGCTCCCAGTCTGCCAACCACTAGGTTGGCAGTAGAGAGGTCAATCCACTTTAGATCTAGAAAATATATAAGTAAAAGGAACAGTCAGATTAAGCTATGGATATGGCAGAGAACGCTGAACTCTCACTCTGATAGACCAGCCCATCACCCCTTCTGTAAGAGTTGGGCACTGTACCTACTTGACCATTAGCGGATATAAGGGAAGCAATGTTTGTTCGTATTTGAAGGACCAGGTTATAGTCACGTGGAGGAGTACAAAGGAGTACAAAGGAAATCAAGCAACAACAGGTCTAGTGACCCTTCTAGGCTGCTTGTCCTCCAAACACTGAGGATCAAGTGGCCAAACAGTGGTTTAGAGTGGGTAAGGGAACATTGGAAAGGGAACTACTGCCCTGGAACTAATGTCCGTGGCAGGATTAGGAAGCTAGTAGGGGACAGATGGGTTAGTAACTGAGGGGAGGATAAAATAAAGTTATTCATTTACAAACGCAGTCAGTCGCGGGTTTGATGCGAGATATTAGTCTAGGCGAAGTTTAAATGAATCAACGGTGCTGCAGTCTATGACATCTCGGGGAAGCCCATTCCATAAGTTGACAACTCGATTGAAGAAGAAATTCTTAGCTTCGTGTGAGTTAAAAGATTTACCAATAATTTTGCAACCGTTTCCCCGCGTGTAATTAGATTGGTCGATAGTGAAATACTTACTACAGTTCATATTGTCGATGCCTTTGATGATTTTGAACACTTGAATTAAGTCGCCTCTTAATCTGCGCTGGGTTAAAGGAAATAGATTTAATTCTCTAAGACGCTCCTCGTATGGTTTGTTCTTTAGGCTAGGTATCATTTTGGTAACTCTACGTTGAACTCGTTCTAGCTTGTCTATATCTTTTTGGTAATAAGGGCACCAGGATTGAACGTAGTATTCAAGAAGAGGGCGGACTAAGGAATTGTAAAAGGGTTAGGATAAAGTCTTTGGATTTATGCTCAAATGACCTGCCTATAAAGCCAATGATTTTGTTTGCATTCCAAAACAACTTCTGAACATAGTTGACTCGGTATTAGGTTACTCGATATTGTTACTCCCAGATCGGTTTCTCTGTTTACATCCTTAAGCTGAGTGCCATTCATCAAATAGTTTGCTTTCTCATTTTGGTATCCGATATGTAGTACTTTATATTTATCCGCATTGAAACTCATTTGCCAAATTTGGGCCCAACATGACAACTTATCTAGATTGTGTTGAATATCGTCAACTTGTTCTTTTGAGAGTACGCTATTTGCAATTTTTGTATCGTCAGCAAATTTTGAGATTGTACAGGTGTCTCACCTGTACAATCTCAAAAACCTCATCTATGTCGTTGATGTAAATTAGAAAGAGAATTGGTCCTAGTACCGATCCCTGGGGTACCCCGCTACTTACATTGGTCCATTTAGATGCCTTACCGTTTATGACTACTCTTTGCTTTCTGTCGCTGAGCCAATTTTCTATCCATTTCAACACACCATCTTGTATTCCATGCGCTTTTAGTTTTAGCAGTAAACGTTTGTGGGGAACTTTGTCAAAGGCCTTTTGAAAATCAAGGTATATAATATCTACAGCTCTACTCTCATCGTAGAGGTATGCCTTCATACACTTGGAGACGAGTTTATTTGACTTCAACCAAGACTATTTTACACCCCCCCCCCACCCCCCAACTCAGCTAAGTGATATGATTTTAATCATTCTGGTTCTATTATGAAACCACTCTGATGACAAATTTAATGATAATGTCAGACAGGTACAAAGGAGTACAAAAGAGTACAAAGGAAATCAAGCAACAACAGATCTAGTGACCCTTCTAGGTTGCTTATCCTCCAAAACACGGAGGATCAAGTGTCCAAACAGTGGTTTAGAGTGGGTAAGGGAACATTGGAAAGGGAATTACTGCCCTGGAACTAATGTCCGTGGCAGGATTAGGAAGTTAGTAGAGGACAGATGGGTTAGTAACTGAGGGGGGATAAAATAAAGTTATTCAATTACAAACGCAGTCAGTCGCGGGTTTGATGCGAGATATTTGTCTAGGCGGAGTTTAAATGAAGCAACGGTGATGCAGTCTATAACGTTTCGGGGAAGCCCATTCCACAAGTTGACAACTCGATTAAAGAAGAAATTCTTAGATTCGTGCGAGTTAAAAGATTTACCAATAATTTTGCAACCGTTTCCCGCGTGTAATTAGATTGGTCGATAGTGAAGTACTTACTACAGTTCATATTGTCGATGCCTTTGATGATTTTGAACACTTGAATTAAGTCACCTCTTAATCTGCGCTGGGTTAAAGGAAATAGATTTAATTCTCTAAGACGCTCTTTGTATGATTTGTTCTTTAGGCTAGGTATCATTTTGGTAACTCTACGTTAAACTCGTTCTAGCTTGTTTATATCTTTTTGGTAATAAGGGCACCAGGATTGAACGCAGTATTCCAGAAGAGGGCGGACTAAAGAATTGTAAAGGGTTAGGATAACTTCTTTGGATTTATGCTCAAATGACCTGCCTATAAAGCCAATTATTTTGTTTGCCTTCTTAACAACTTCTGAACATTGTTGACTCGGTTTTAGGTTACTCGATATTGTTACTCCCAGATCGGTTTCTCTGTTTACATTCTTAAGCTGAGTGCCATTCATCAAATAGTTTGCTTTCTCATTTAGGTATCCGATATGTAGTACTTTACATTTATCCGCATTGAAACTCATTTGCCAAATTTGGGCCCAACATGACAATTTATCTAGATTGTGTTGCATATCGTCAACTTGTTCTTTTGAGAGTACGCTATTTGCAATTTTTGTATCGTCAGCAAATTTTGAGATTGTACAGGTGAGACCCTCATCTATGTCGTTGATGTAAATTAGAAAGAGAATTGGTCCTAGTACCGATCCCTGAGGTACCCCCCGCTACTTACATTGGTCCATTTAGATGCCTTACCGTTTATGACTACTCTTTGCTTTCTGTCGCTGAGCCAATTTTCTATCCATTTCAACACACCATCTTGTATTCCATGCACTTTTAGTTTTAGCAGTAAACATTTGTGGGGAACTTTGTCAAAGGCCTTTTGAAAATCAAGGTATATAATATCTACAGCTTTACTCTCATCGTAGAGGTTGAGGATATCGTGGAAGAAGTCTAAGAGGTTTGTTAAACAGGAACGTTTTTTACGAAAGCCGTGTTGAGTATCTTTAAGTATGTTATTTTCCTCTAAGTGATTTACGAGTCTGTCTCGTATGACCGTTTCTAGCATTTTACATACAATTGAGGTTAAGCTAATTGGACGATAGTTACTGGGTAGGGATTTGCTGCCTTTTTTTAATATCGGTGTTACGTTGGCTAGCTTCCACTGATCAGGCATAGTTCCAGACTGCAAGGATTTATTGAATAGTAATGTCAGTGGTTTGGAGAGCTCATCCTTAGCTTCCTTTAGAACTCTAGGCGAGATTGTATCAGGTCCAGGCGTTTTATTTACCTTGAGTTTATCTAAACAATTCAATACTTCTCTCTCTGTAACGGTGATATTGGTTAGAATATCTGAATTATCAATCTGAATCGGCGATGGTGTAGGAATCACTGAGGTCTTCTGTTGTAAAAACTGATGCAAAGAAGGTATTGAGGGCATTACTCATTTGTACTTCGTCCTTTGGTGTATTCTCCATTTTCATTGACTAACGGTCCAACAGTTGAAGTAACTACTTTTTTCTTTCTGATATAACTATAGAATTCTTTCGGGCTTGTTTTACTTTGATTCGCAATATGTAACTCTAAGGTCTTTTTACTTTGCTTAATTAACTTTTTGGCTTTGCGTCGTAGCTCTACAAATTTAATCCGTTCTTCGTCATTTTGTGAGGATTTTAATCTATCATTAGCAAATTTTTTAGCAAGCAGGCAGTTTGAAATATCTTTATTCCATCATTTGGGCTTATTATTATGGCCTAGACGCCTTATTTTCGATGGTATGCAGTCTTGCACTGCTTTTAGGTAAGTGGTTTCGAATAACTTCCAAGATGTATTTATGTCGTTATTGTTAATTAAAAAGCTCCAGTCAGTTTCTTTAAACATAGCTCTAAGTTTATGGAAGTTTGCTTT
The DNA here is from genome assembly GCA_032716605.1 of Paralithodes platypus. NCBI lineage: Eukaryota > Metazoa > Arthropoda > Malacostraca > Decapoda > Lithodidae > Paralithodes > Paralithodes platypus. The sequence goes on along the minus strand of CM064573.1, from coordinate 14,370,953 downwards.
CTTGAAATTAGGGATTTTTTCGATGCTACTATTTGGTTCGTTACTAGTAAACTTTAAAGTGAAAGTTATCGTACGATGGTCGCTGTTACTGAATTTATCACCAACATTCAAATTCTCTATCAATTCTTCTTTTGTTGCAAGTACAATGTCAAGAACGTTATTACCACGGGTCGGCGTTCGAACAAATTGATAAAGCGAACTCTCTTGCAAGTTCGTATACAAGTCATGTCCGGAGTGTGAAGTAAGAGTATCGCCCGACTTGGTCACAGGTAAATTAAAGTCGCCAAAAATTACGGTATCTTGTGAGTTACTTACATCTGCAATTTGTTCGTAAATTTCTCGGTCAGTTTGCACTGATTGAGCTGGAGGTCTGTATATTAACGCAAGTATTATTTTTGTACCTTTATTATTCTTTATTAGCACAAAAAAATGTGTCGACGTTCACAATTTGAGGTTTTGACAAGAGGGTAGGGTTAAGACTTTCTTTGATATAAAGTAAAACGCCACCTCCATTTCGATTTATTCGGCTTTTCTCAAACATTTCATAACCGGGAAGTGAATACTCTGCTAAAAAGTCTCTATCTTCTGTATTGAGCCAAGATTCTGTTATGCCAATCACATCATAATTTTCTGTAAACACTAGCTCCTCTAAATCTGAAAATGTATTGCATATGCTACGAGCGTTTGCATAGAAAATCTTTAAATTTTTTATTTTAGAACTCACGGAACGCTCTTTAATAATATTTTTGGTTCTTGTCGGATCTACATTTATGTTCTTGGCTGTCCTCGGTCCTCACTGTCTTCGGTCCTTATCGCTGGTGGTCCTCGGTTGCCTCTGTTTTTTGCTTGGCGTTGGATGATTTATGTCATGTGGTGAAAATTCGAACCTGCGCAGTGTTGAATCAAGTTGATAGGTAAAATAGGAAAATTAAAATAGATACTATATTATACAGGTATAGGTAGCCTGGAAAGTTCGTTATTTTCCTAGAGTGCCGTATATTCCGTTAAACAGTCGACCAAAAACGGGAAAAGTGGTTAGGGCAGTGAGAATTCTGTTTCATAAGATAATTATTGAAAGTGTTACTTAAAGTTACTTAAAGTTTAAACATAACGAGTGTAAACGAGTGGCACTCCCCCCCCCCCCCCCCCACAAACCGCGTAACAAACACCTCCTGAAACTTCTCTGATTTTACGGCCTATTTCATTCACCATCTTAAGGGTGGTGGGGCCGAAGACTCCTGAAGTTTCGAATGCCAGGGGCTCGAACTGATGAATTCTGGCGATGGCTTGATATTTTTCTCGCTTTTTATTTTCTGCTATCCGGGCGGCTTCACCTGCTTCGTCGGCGTTTCTGGCGGCGTTGGTTGTGGAGAAAGTGTCAACACATGTGGCATCCCACACAAGGCACCGGCCATTCTTGTAAGGGAAAGTGGTCATCCCATCTGGCCGTTTGCCGTCTTCTCTGTGAAGTCCATGTGGTTCGAGGATTGATGCACAGTTAGCACTCTGCAGGGCCCGTTTTATGACATTATTTAGTGCAGAGTGTCTTGGCAGGCGGCCTGCGTTGTAATTACATGACAAGGCATGGTGACCTTGAGCATCCATCCTCCCATCACACTTGCAAGTGTGTGGGTGACAAACTGCCGCACCCACTCTGAGCGCGATGGCGACCCGGAGCGCTTCAGCATCCAAGTGAGTTCCAAGAGGTGGGATGGGGATGGCGTGTAACCACAAGCCACTCTCCGAACGGGCGGCTGCCTGGAGGCGTGCTTTTGCAACCTGGTCTGCATTGGTTAGGAGATTTTCTTGAGTTTTCTTCGCCGAGATGGTATCCCACGCTTTCTGCTTGCTCCTGGAGGTACCCTGAGGCTCCTCCTCTACTCCTGTACTTCCCTTCCAGGTGTTAATCGCTGCTGTTACGTCCCCATTAAGTGTCATTCCGGGTTTACAGGAGTGGTGTATCCGTAGTCTTTCCACAGTAGGGTAAAACAAAACATAAACCTTATTTGTATGTAACATGTGTGATGCACATTAATAAAAGGGGATGTGTCGGATGGTTGAAAGCCACAGTTGCTCGCGCGTTTGGGGCTAGCAACACGTATTATGAAAAACATGCATCCTCCTTCAACACCTCCTTGTCCTCCAAGCCCCCCCCCCCCCTCTCTCTCTCTCTCAAATGTGGTGAAAATTCGAACCTGAGCAGTGTTGAATCAAGTTGATAGGTAAAATATGAAAATTAAAATAGATACTATATATACTGTAGGTAGCCTGGAAAGTTCGTTATTTTCCTAGAGTGCCAGTGAGAATTCTGTTTCATAAGATAATTATTGAAAGTGTTACTTAAAGTTACTTAAAGTTTAAACATAACGAGGGTAAACGAGTGGCACCCCCCCCCCCCACACTCCCCACAAACCGCGTAACAAACACCTCCGTGTCCTCCAAGCCCCCCCCCCCCCCCTCTCTCTCTCTCTCCCCATGTAAGGGCGGGTGGGAAAAAAAAAAAAAACAAAAAAAAAAAAAAAACATGTTTACCATAGACAACTGTACGAGTTGTAAGATGAATATACACATGCATGAAGGCACCGCATGTCGGATATGCAAGCAACCATACCACTGGAATTGCATAGGATTGACACCAATAAATGAGGCGTACAATACAAGAGGGAAGAACCTCCATTTCTGCGATAGTTGTTTCGATATCACATGGCAAGTCATACAGACTGTAGAAAATACAGAAGTACAAGATAGACTGAAATATTGCCAAGACATAGCTACCTTTCACAGAAAATGGGGAACTATTGGGGCCTCAGGGCCCATACAAATATCACAACCCACACACGCACACCTTCCCATGATAATGCCCACATTGCCTCCTGCACATCAACACACATCGCCTGCCGAACAACAACCTTTCGCACCCTACATATACACAAACCCTGCCGCACATCTCCCCAGACCTCCCCAGACCCAGAAAACACCCACATTAATCCCATCTATGGCCATTGACCACCCTACTGCTGTTGATCAAATACAATTGCAGGATGAACGTAGGATGCAACAAGCCCCCATATCAGGCTCCCCTTCCACATCGTCTCCCCCATCACCACTGCCACCTGCCCACCTACAACCGACCCGTAACTCCACCCCCCTGCAGGCCTCACCCACCCATACACCAAGCCTACTATCACCCACAACCACACTTAGCTCACCACATAACCCCTTGCAGCCCCAGCCCCACCTACTGGGGTTGTCTACACCAGTGTGCAGATATTATCTGGAAAGAAGGTGCTACTTTGGTCAAAAGGGCGAATATAATGGGAATTCATGTAGATTTGCTCATCCCAAAATTTGCAACAACATAACCAGTCATGGAAAATGTAGATTTGGTGAAACCTGCAAATACCACCACCCATCCCTTTGCAAGACATCACTTAAGAACAAGACCTGCTACAATATGAAATGCCCAGCTTTTCATATTAGAGGGACTTGGAGATATGCTAGACCTAACACGAATGGTAGCCCAAAAAACTCTCTAGCTATGCGAGGACGAGACAGAGGAAAAAGGCAAGGAGGGAAAGGGCAGATGAAGAGACTGAGGGAGATGGAAGAGCACATAGAACACCTCGAGCACCTCCTGGCCTCCCAAGAGTGGCCAATACATCCCGAAGACTATTAGGTACACATAGTACTCCAAACAATCCCTCCCCAATCTTGTTTGCAAATATCCAAGGCCTAAAAAATAGAACCACGAACAAAGTACCATTTATTAGGGGCCTGCTAGAAGAAGGAAACGCTATATTTGCGGCTCTCACAGAAACTCACATTAAAGATCAGGAAGATAGTGAGGTATGGATTCCTGGTTACAACCTACATAGGGCGGACAGAACGCATAGATCACATGGAGGTGTAGCCTTGTACATACATGACTCACTGATATGTACTGAATTCCTAAATAACAGTAATGAAGTGGTGGAAATACTCGGAGTTAAAATAGAATCCCTAAATTTAGCAGTTATTGTTACATACAGGCCTCCAGACTCATCCCGAGAAGAATTCAAAACCCAGCTCAACAAAATAAAATCAGAAGTGGAAACCCTGGGGAACCCATCACCAAATATTATATGGCTAGGAGACTTTAACCTACCAAACATTAAATGGAGACAACTAGAAAACCAGTTAGTGGCAAATAACACCGGAGAAGCAAATACTAATACGAGAGAGCTTTTTGAACTTTGTGATTTTTTTAGTCTTACCCAACATATTGCTGAACCCACATGGGAAAACAATATCTTAGACCTGGTCTTCACTAACAACGACTCTCTAGTACACAGCATTAACATATCGGACACAACATACTCAGATCATAAATTAATTGAGATCAAAACAACCTTAGAAAGTGTACAGACAACCTCAGAATCGAGAACAAAAACCGGCCCCTTCAGTAAATTTAACTTCAATAACAAAAACATTAGGTGGGAAGAGGTAAATCAAGAAATGGAGGAAATAGACTGGGAAGATTTAATGGATAACCTGACACCAGCAGAATGTCTAGTCTTAATAACAGAAACCATGACCCAAATCTGTAGCCACCATATACCTGCAAGACAAACAAAACGAAGAAGCAAACAAGATCGGGAAAGGAGGAGGCTGTACAGAAGAAGAAAATTACTCACACAAAGACGCACACATCAAAATCTACAGGATAGGCAAAAGGTCGAAATAGATAGAGAAATTGTTGAAATTGAACAAAGGTTAAGAATATCATATGAACTACAACATATGGAAGAGGAGAGGAAAGCTATTGCAGGTATAAAGGAAAATTCCAAATACTTCTTTTCATACGCCAAACAAAAGGCTAAAACAACATCAAACATTGGCCCACTGAGCAAAGGGGACGGCTCTTTCACAGGGGACAAAAAGGAAATGAGCGAACTCTTAAGCAGGCAGTATGAAATGGCATTCAGTGAGCCTGATGAAACAAAAGTCATCAGAGACCAAAATATATTTTTCATGGAAACCTCCCCCACGGAAACCCCTCAGATGCTGGATATTGATTTCGGTCCAAAAGACATAGAAGAGGCCATTTCCAACATGCCATCCCACTCGGCACCAGGCCCGGACTCTTGGAATTCGATCCTAATGAAAAAATGTAAGGAAAACCTCTCAAAACCCCTGGCTATAATGTGGAGAAGGAGTCTAGACACTGGTGACATACCAGATAGCTTGAAAAACGCAATAATTGCCCCACTGCATAAAGGAGGGAGTAAAGCACTACCAAAAAACTACCGCCCGGTAGCTCTAACCTCTCACATCATTAAAGTTTTCGAGCGAGTCCTGCGAAGCAACATTTCAACATTCATGGAGACAAATGAACTACACAACACCGGTCAACATGGGTTCAGAGCGGGAAGATCATGTCTCTCACAACTTTTGGAACACTATGACAAAATTCTTAAAGCGCTAGAAGAAAAGAAAAACGTGGATGTCATTTACACCGATTTTTGCTAAGGCATTTGATAAATGTGACCATGGTATAATAGCCCACAAACTGAAAGCAAAAGGTATAACTGGGAAAATCGGACGGTGGATATACAATTTCCTCGTAAACCGAAAACAATCGGTAGCAGTAAACCAAGTCACTTCTGAGCCTTCGGATGTCAAAAGCTCAGTGCCCCAAGGAACAGTGCTAGCGCCCCTTCTGTTCCTCATACTAATTTGCGACATAGATACCAACACCAGACACAGTACGGTGTCGTCTTTTGCTGATGACACAAAATTAAGCAAGATAGTAAACACACAAGAGGACACGGGCCGACTGCAGGAAGACATGAATGTAGTGTTCCAGTGGACCAGGGAAAACAACATGCAATTCAATGAGGAAAAATTCCAATTAATACGGTACGGAGATAATAATGGTGTTAAAGAAATTACAAATTACTTAACAGAATCTAACCACATAATAGAACGGAAAGACAGTGTGAAAGACCTTGGGGTATTAATGTCTGAAAATATGGGTTTCAAAGTACATAACCAGGTCAAAGTGGCGGCTGCGAAACGTCTAACGGGTTGGATTCTGCGTACTTTTAAAACACGCGGTGAATTGCCTATGATAACGCTCTTCAAATCTCTAGTGCTACCGCGGCTTGAATACTGTAGCGTATTAACATCCCCATACAAAGCAGGTGAAATAAATGACGTAGAGAGTGTACAAAGAAATTTCACTTCGCATATAAGTTCGATAAAACATCTACACTATTGGGAGCGTTTAAGAGCACTGAATCTGTACTCACTGGAACGTAGAAGAGAACGTTACCTAATAATATACACGTGGAAAATCGCAGAGGGTTTAGTACCAAACCTACATACTCCGATAGTCATGAAATTCAGTGATAGGAGAGGCTGGGAATGCGAAATCCCCCGGATGAATAACAGGGGTGCTATGGGCTCTCTGCGAGAGGGCTGGTTATCACACAGAGGCCCACGTCTCTTTAAGAAACTCCCACGGCGAGTAAGAGACATGAGGGACATCTCGTTAGACAACTTCAAGAGAGCCCTAGATGTCGAACTGCAAAAAGTGCCAGACGAGCCCATCCTCGCAAGGGAGCGAGCTGTCGCTTCAAACAGTCTACTGCACCAAATCACCACCCATAACGAGGGGCGTCGCGCTCCTTGGTGCCGCTAGAGGAGGGGCGAACACATCCAAAGGTCCAAAGGTAGGTAACTGCTGCTTCTTCTCGGATGGCGTTTTTTGATCCATGGCTGCGGACTGCTTCGTGTAGGAGACGACCCATGCGTGCTGAACCCACAGGGTTTAGATGAGTGCCATCCTTGCGGAACAGAGTAGGCTGGTTGTAGAAGTTGTCCCAGAGGTTGATGAATTCAACTTCTTCCCTCAGACACAAATATTTTAGTCGGCTATTTGTGCTGAAGGCCTTGTCGTAGAATTTGTCAGGTGCGTCAATCTTGGGGAGAATGCCTGAGATGATGATATTCCTTGACTTGTTTTTGTAGTGCTGGATCATCTTGCGATATTTCTCCATCAACTCTTCGGATCTGGTGCGCATGACGTCATTTGAACCAGCATGGATGACAAAAAGGGTATTTTATTTGCATCCTTTTTGGTATCTTCGAAGGCTTCCACAATGTCGTCCAGTCCAGCTCCTGGGATGCAAAATCTTTTTTGTCGATTTGGGACTCTGTCACAGAACTCTTCGACCTGTCCTCGTAGGATGGAATCCCCAACGAGCCTGGTCTCTTCTGGTTCGTCTTCCATCTCTACCAATATCTCAAATCTGTTTGACATTGTGACTGGTAGATGAGACCTTTTCTGCGTTGGCCGTGCACCGTTCCTCACTGGTGTAAATTCGGAAACCTGTGGTGGCGGGACTCTGCGTACAGGTCGGGGAGAGGAGTGGTTAGAACGGGGGCGAGGGGTTGGTACTGTTCGTGCTAGCAGGCTTCTTGCACGAGGAGTGGGGGAGAGACTAAGGTGAACAGGGCGGCTGTCCTGGTTTGATGTCGGCTCAGGTTCGTCAGAAGATGCTGCAGTGGCTACTGCAGGTGTTGGATTGTTGGCAGATGACGTTGGGGCGGTGGTGGATGGATGTTGGAGTTGAAACAATTGGAGTTAGTGATACTCCAACGTTGAGTGTTACAAACTCTTGGAGTGATTCCAGCTTCCTGGTGAGGGCGTTGATCTTGTTGTGGGCTTCATCCAATTTTGCTGTCAAATCCTCTCGTTGCTGGCAGAGTCGGCAGACTTGTGGATCGGCAGGAACAAACATGGAAGCACCAAACCTACCGGCGCAGCTCGTACAGGCACGTGAGGTAATAGAGGTTTTCAAGATTTTTAAAGGATTCAGCAACCTAAATGTAAGTGATTACTTTATTATCGAAAGATTAAACTTCACTAGAAACAATGGTTGAAAGATTATAGAAAAGCGATTTCATTTTATTGAAGCAAACAAATTCTTCTTCAATCATGTTGTGAACGTTTGGAACAGACTACCTTCAAACATTGTGAACTTCAATACAGTTGAGACTTTTAAGAACTGTCTTTGAGAAATACTTGGCCACTAACCCTCAATTAACACCATTTCTTTCAGAGTAACTCCCAGTCGGAATGAAGAAATACCACAGGTTGCAGTATATTTATATAATTTATGCATAAATTTTTACTCATGACCGAAATTGTATATTTTTTCCCCAGATCTTAGATGTAGAATGAGCGTAGACTACTAATTTATCTCCTTTCATCCTATCCTATCCGAAATTCCATGTCAGTTTTTTCATACTGCTTGGTATATTTAACCAACTGTTTCCACGCCAGGGTAAGCTGGAGGGAGTGGTGGGTGGGGAGGAGCCTTTTGCTTTACTATCCTTTTCTTTACCTAGTAGTTAGTAGCTTAGCAGAGTAAATATCCAAACTGCCCCGTAAGGACCAATAGGTCTGTTGCAGTTTGTAAGTCCTTTGTATTCCTCCTCCTCCAATGTGTTTTCTTCTTCATCAAACTCCTCCTAATACAACCCCTTTTACTCCACCTCTATCCTTTTCTCTTCATCCTCCCCCCCCCCTCTTCATCTCACCATCCTCCTCCCTCCTCCTCCTCCTCCTCCTCTACTTGCACCTTCTGCTTTACTATACTTTGTTGTACCTAGTAGTTAGTTGTTTAGCAGTGTAGATATCCAAACTGTCTCGTACAGACCAATAGTTTTGTTTAGTTTAGTTTATTTATATATTTAGCCAAAGATATTAAGATTAAAATGTTACATACTTGTGTCAACATTTACAATGAAAAGTACATTGACAGTCCTGGCTGAGCCTTTTGGGAGCATGAACGCTCTTTTAAAAGGCACATAAGATATCTTAAAATGGTTAAAAATAGATAACAAAGGCAGACTATAATTAAAATAGTATCTTTTGTATTCCTCCTCTCATCAGCATCCTTTTCTTCCTCCTCTTCTTCAACATCTCCCCTTCTTCCTCCACCTCCACCTCTTTTTTCTCTGTCTTCTCCTCCCTTCCTCCTCCTTTTCTGTCATCTGTTTTTCCTCCCACAAGCCATTTCCTCTTGCGGAATATTTTACTTTCTCGTGGATATTTTAGGTCTTACGCAGGGTTTCTGTATGTATGGCTGTCTGTCTATCTTATGTCAGTCTGTACATCTATCTATCTAATTATGTTTATCCTGCCTAGGCAAACTCTTTCGTCTCTGTCTATCCTCTAACGTCTTCCCTTCATGCTGGAAGTTTGCTCACATTCAACCTGTCCCAAAGAAGGGTGACCGCTCTCAACCCTCCAACTATCGTCCAATTGCCTTCATCTCTTGTCTTTCTAAAGTTTTTGAAACTATTCTTGCTTCCAAATTTCTTAAGCATTTCTCTTCTCATAATCTGCTCTCAGATCGCCAGTATGGCTTCCTTAAGGGTCGCTCTACTGGTGATATTCTTTCATATCTTACTAACTCTTGGTCATCCTCCTTTCGGGACTTCGGTGAGACTTTTTCTATTGCACTAGACATATCGAAAGCCTTCGATAGAGTCTGGCATAAATCTTTAATTTCTAAACTACCCTCCTTCGGTTTCTATCCCTCCATCTGTGCCTTTGTCTCTAATTTCCTTTCCGGCCGTTCCATAGCTGCGGTTGTGGACGGCCATTGTTCACTTCCTCACCCTATAAACTCCGGTGTTCCTCAGGGCTCTGTCCATCTCCTATTCTCTTTCTAATTTTTATAAATGATCTCCTTAACTGTACCTTAATTCCCATCCATTCATACGCAGACGACTCAACCTTACACTACTCCATTAGTTTTTCAGAACGCCCCAGCCAGCAATCCCTCAACGACAAACGTAATGAAGCCATAGAACTCTTAAATTCTGATCTAAATACTATTTCCAATTGGGGCAGAGAAAACCTTGTTAACTTTAATGCTTCCAAAACCCAATTTCTCCATATATCTACCCGTCAGGATCTCCAGCGGACTATCCCTTATTCTTCAACAATACAAAAATCAACCCTTCATCTTCTCTCAATATTCTTGGTGTCTCTTTTTCTTCTGCTCTCATTTGGAAGGACCATATTACCAGTCTTGCTAAGGCAGCCTCCCAGAAGCTGGGTGTGCTCAACCGCCTTAGGGGTTCTTTTCCCCTGCACAGCTTCTTGCTCTGTACAGGGGCATAGTGCGCCCTTGTATTGAGTATTGTTCACATGTGTGGGGAGGTTCCTCTCACACCGCTCTCCTAGACAAAGTTGAAAGGAAGGCCTTTCGTATCATTAACTCCCGTCCACTCACCAACTCTCTGCAATCTCTCTCTCCGCCGCAATGTTGCATCTCTCGCTATTCTATCGCTACTATAATAATCAGTGTTCCTCAGAGCTATCCCAGTGCATACCACCTCCTTTACGTAGGGCACGTGGTACCCGTCTTGCAACTCAATCCCACCCCTACTCTGTGCAACTCTCCAACCCAAGAGTGAAACGTTACTCTCAAACTTTCTTCTACTCAACATCTGAGCTCTGGAACTCTCTCCCAGAATTAGTCTTTCCCTCTTCCTATGACTTAAATTGCTTCAAACTCCGTGTGTCCAGGCATTTTGGCTCGAACGTCCCTTGATTTTGGCCCTGTCACTCTTTCAACTATGGGGGAGGCACTCGCTATAGGCAGTTATGCCTTTTGCCTCCCTCAATCACATAGAAAAAAAAAAAAAAAAAAAAAAATCAGTTTATCTATCTCTATGTGTATGCAGGAGACAAAAGGCAAAACTGCCTTTAACGAGTGTCTCCTCCAAAGTTGAATGTGTGGCAGAGAGCCAGATTAAAGGTACGGTTGACCCATATAATGTCTGGATGCACGGAGCTTGAAGCAGTTTAAGTCACAGGATGAGGGAAATACAGATTCGGGGAAAGAGTTCCAGAGCTTACTTGTTGAGTAAAAAATGGGAAAATCGGTTCACTCTTGAATTAGAGAGTTGGACATAATAGGAGTGGGACTGTGTTGAAAGGCGGGAGGGAGGTCTACACTGAGGTATACACTGTATGTATACTATACAAATATGTGTTAATGTATGTATAGGTACCCGGAATAATGTAAATGCTGCCCTATTCTTCTACTATAAACTATCCCTGTTTCTTATTAAGGCCGGACCACCTAGTAGGGACCACAAGGTCCTTGTGGTCTGAGTATCTATGTAACCCTACGTAAGTCTATTATGCCTAACAGGGTCACAGAGATGCTATAACATACTAAATATACTGGAGGTCTAATGGTCACTCCATCTTGAACACTCGCATACACATTCTGAATATGCGCCAGGATATTATTATTATTATTAATATTATTATTATTATTATTATTATTTGTAGTAGTAGTAGTAGTAGTAGTAGTAGTAGTATTAATTCCTTATGCGTTATATTAATATTTCATCATGTACTTGTATATATTTTCTCTCCCTAGTTATATCTATATCCATCTATATACCTAGATGCATGTGTATGTGTGTGGTATGTGTGCTAATAAATTTAATAATTAAAACATACAGTGAATTAATCTGAAGCTTTACCACCGTTTAAAATAAGGTGCTTTTTAAGGGAGTTAACTCTCAAAAGGCTCAGCTTGAAATATTATTAACTTTAGAAATGCGAGTGTCCTCTCCAGAGGTTTTACTAGTGGACGGCGACCATCCTCTCAGAAGCTGGGATTTCAAAAGCATACAAAAACCGTGCACATTGATCCAGGCGGCTACAAATTGATGTGTGACTAGGCCAATATGACAGTTCTCGATTTTACTACAATACACACACAGGTCACTCCCACACATTCAATTATCAAGCAGTTGTCATGGAGCCCTCACTTCCCTCTCCTGCTCATCACGATAACACAACAGCGGCCTTTACCTCCACTTTTTACTCACAGATGTTCTTCTGCAGCAAAGAAAGCACATAATGCATGTGCAATGGGCGGTGCACGTACTAAAAGATCGGTGGGGTTTCATGTCACCGCCACCACCACTACCCCCAGCCATGTTATCACCTACCATCCACCACTGCCACCAGTACCACCACCAACCTCCCTCTACCATTTCCCTTTTAATTTCCCTATGTCACAACTCGATAAGGTGGAAATTGCCGCGCCACTGGACTGTGGAATATCACCCATTTCTATTTTTAGACACTGCTGTCAAAGTCTGTCTCACAACAAGACATCTCTCTTCCCCTCTCTCTCTCTCTAGTATCTTATTCCTTATCTACCCTATCATTGCCATCATATTTACTGTTTATAGCCTAGTTATTGGTGTTCACTCTTCACATAGGTCTCCTGCTATGTCTGTATGCATAAATATAAGCATGAAAGTTATCAATATGTGGGATATAAAGCAAAGTCTCTGTTAAATAATTTGGGGGTCCTAAAACAGGGGGGGGGGGGACTCAACCATCAGCTGCTGCCGGGCGCTTTTCAAACCTCCGGCGCCAGCACACCACAGCTGGGCAAGGCAGCATGGCAGATGTACGATGCGTTCAGTTTTTGAGTGACCGTTATTTACACCACCCGAGCATTATGTGTGCCTTCATAGTTCATATATTAGCAACATGTATCACATATTGTTATTGAAAGTGAAGTTACAGTGTGATAAGTGCATAGATTCAAGTTGTATAAATGCCGATGAGTGGCAAGCCCCGCGTGTATCCTGGTTACCATGGCGACCGGCGGCCATCTTGGCCCATAACGCACGCATGTACACACGGCCAGCTGACTGACACCCGACTCCCCTCCACTCACTCCACTCACTCCACTCACTTTCACTTTTATTATGCCTCTCTTACGCACTCTGTTTATTGATTCTATACTTTATCATATGTTTTATAGTTAGAATATGAGTTTTACACATTGTTTTAGGCACTTTTGACTTATAAATATGGGTTTTGACATTGTATTTGTAGTGGGGAGAGTGTGGGAGGTGGTGGTGAAGGCAGGTGTGGGGGAAGACCACGTACGCGGCACTTGTCAATATGATACACTCTCAGCTCGTCTTCTGACCCCTACGATGGCCTGGCGGAATTTTGAGGAATGCCATGGGGTCTTGGTCATCCTCCTCCTCCTCTTCCTCACTTGGTGGGGAGTCAACTATGTCATTGGGAGCAGTAGGGGAGCAATACACACTCTATTCCCTTTGTTCCAATATCGCGAGGCGACGAGGTAGGTCAGACACTCGTGAAGTCAACAGGACAACTGTCTTCCTCCCTCCTCCCGTGCATCTCCTCTCCCAACTCCCCACCGTGGCTGGACTAGGGAGTTGCCAAGTATTGCCACTGTTCGGCAACATCATAAGGTATATCCCACTCAATTTGAACCCTCTAGCTACCATAGGACAAGAGTAAATAAGCTCGAAAGTGGCGGTGAGATAAGTGGGTAAACTGACTTTCCCCATCCGCCTGTACCCACCCGCGCGGCTGGACTTGGGGGTTGCCGAGTACCGCCACTGTTCGGAAACATCAGGACAAGAGTAAATAAGGTCGAAATGCCGACGCACCCTATGCGGCTCTGGCGTTTAGCGTTACATACATTGCCGACGCATACGCTGCGGCTCTGGGGGTCCAGTGGGTTAAACTCTCCCTTCCTTCCCCTTTGTACCACGCCCTATGCACCACACCTGTATGCAAACTTGCAAGAGAGTTCGCTATATCAATTTGTTAGATCTCCAACCCGTGGAAATAACGTCCTTGACCTTGTACTTCCAACAAAAGAAAAATTGATAGAGAATTTGAATGTCGGTGATGAATTTAGTAACAGCGACCATCGTACGATAACTTTCAGCTTAAATTTTACTAATAACGAACTAAATAGCAGAATCGAGAAAGTCCCTAATTTCAATGAAGCAAACTTTCCTAAACTTAGAGCAATGTTTAAAGAAACTGACTGGAGCTTTCTAATTAACAATAACGACATAAATACATCTTGGGAAGCATTCGAAACCACTTACCTAAAAGCAGTGCAAGACTGCATACCATCGAAAATACGGCGTACAGGCCATAATAATAAGCCCAAATGATGGAATAAAGATATTTCAAATTGTCTGCTTGCTAAAAAGTTTGCTAATGATAGATTAAAATCCTCACAAAATGACGAAGAACGGGTGAAATTTGTAGAGCTACGACGCAAAGCCAAAAAGGTAATTAAGCAAAGTAAAAAGACCCTGGAGTTACATGTTGCGAATCAAAGTAAAACAATCCCGAAAGAATTCTATAGTTATATCAGAAAGAAAAAAGGTAGTTACTTCAACTGTTGGACCGTTAGTCGATGAAAATGGAGTATACACCAAAGACAAAGTACAAATGAGTAATGCCCTCAATACCTTCTTTGCATCAGTTTTTACAACAGAAGACCTCAGTGATATCCCTACATTAGGTGGGGAGATTGTAGGCACCAATCGATCAGGGCTAGACCCAGGTGAGGTTATAGGCATGTGCTAAAGAGTCGCTGGAACTCATGTTTCATTTGCTTGGCCTCTCTTACTGATTTTCTTTGTGCCTCATTTACATTGAGAGCAATCCAGCTAGCTCTCACAAAACCCTCCTCCTCCTATCCACTTCACTACACAAAACATGCACACCACACTTCATTCCTCCACACCAAAATTAAAAAAAACTAAAATGATGAATTGTAGCCCAGCCTCGGAGTCCCCAGGGGGGGGGGACCATAAATGCCCCCACACCCAACCGACCATCCCCTTACGACCCCACACAATTACCTGGACCTCGGCCTGTTACTCTTTCTATTAATTTCTGCAACATTCGCGGACTTTCCTCTAACTTTCACTCTGTTGAGCACCATCTCTCCTCCTACAAACCTGATCTTCTCTTCCTCACCGAAACTCAGGTGTCTGTAGCAACATCCAGCAGCCCCTTCTCTGTATCCTCCTACCTTCTCTATCCTAGTTTCAAAGCCAAAGGCGGATGTTGTGCATATGTGCACAACAAACTCACTTGCTCTCGTGTTCCCGATTTCGACTCCTCTGAATTCTCAACTTTATGGCTCAAACTTTCCTGTCATTCTCTTACTAAATATTTCTGTGCTGTCTATCTTTCCCCTAACTCTACCAACTTTCCCAAATTCTTTGACTATCTAAACTCTACAGTGGAACACATTCTATCCATTTCTCCTTTAATTAAAATGTAAAACTTGCAAACTAAACAAACCAAAATTGGGACAAGGACAATATAAAGTCAAATTAAATTATCAAAATCGCTATGTGGAAACAACGCTTACTAAAATGAAAATTATTAAATAAAAGAACACAATCCACCACATAGGGTGTACATTACTACATGAGCAAGTTAATCTGTTTCCCAAGCAAACTAATCGCACATATAACAACGCACTATCGTCACGTTAAAGGAAGTAGTCAAGTTTGGGAAGTCCGGGACGTTCTGGCAAATTTTACTAAACTCTGCATGAATAAAGAAACTACATGTTAAATGTCAAAATATTATTTAAAATCAAATTTGCAACATGACAAGACATTAACAATAGTACAAAATACAAATATTGATAAGATATCTATACTATTACAAAATAATATATAAAATACAGTACAGCACTCACTAACGATAGTGCTATCGGGTAGGTACCTGTAAGCATAGCATGCCTCAAGTGACCCCTATCAATAACTACCCTACAAATAACCTACATTTATAGCACAAATAAACTAAGGAAATCGCAAAAGTAAGCAATTGATACTATCGACAATGAATACATATAATATAAAGACAAATAATTGCAAAATATGAAGTAACAACAGATTTAAACAAAGAGTACTCTTTTAACAAGAACAATAAATTTAAAAAATCATCAATATTAATATTAATAATAGAAAAAGAAAAAGAAAAAGAAAAAGATGAAAAATAAATACAGACAAAAAGTAAGCAGAGGTTATACAAGAAACTTCAAGTTAAAAATGCTTGATTAAAATTATTGATGTCAAATTTTAGAATACAGTCACAATAATTGACCCTAAAAAGATTAAATTTATGGAACAATTTACTTGCCTCAAAATCTCAAAAATTCTCAGAAATCTCCATTTTTGGAGATTTCAACGTTCACCACCGCCAATGGCTCTCCTCTCACACTACTGATCCACCTGGTGAACAAGCCTACGTCTTTTCTATCATAAATGACCTAGAGCAGTTAGTTCAGCAACCCACCCGTATCCCGGATCGCATCGGAGATCGGCCCAACATTCTTGACTTGTTTCTAACTTCTAACCCTTCTTCTTATACTGTCGATCTTTTCTCTCCTCTGGGCTCCTCCGACCATAAACTTATCTCTGTCACCTGTCCTATCTCTCCAGTACGGCCACCCGATACTCCTAGCCGGCGGCGCTTGTGGCACTTTGGCGCTGCCGACTGGGAGGCTCTCCGGCAGTACTTCTTTGATTTCCCATGGAATTATTTCTGCTTCCGTGGCCGGGGACCCTCGGAGAGTGCTGAACGCATTACCGAGGTAATCCTATCGGGCATGGAAGCATGCATTCCATTCTCCTTCTCTCAGACTAATGCTAAAAAATCTTGGTTTACTCACGCCTGTTCTACTGCTGTCCGCAATAAGGAGGAAGCATTCAAACGGTTCCAACGCCTTAAAACGCAAGACTCTCATTCTTCCTATGTTTCTGCCCGGAAACAAGCCAAATCTGTTCTTCGACTTGCCAAACACTCTTTCATCAATAATAAATGCACTGAACTATCTAACTCTAGCTCTTCCCAAGCTTTCTGGCATCTAGCCAAAAACCTCTCCAACAATTTCGCTTCCTCGTCTTTCCCTCCCCTTTCCCACTCTGATGGCACAACCATCACTTCTTCCTCTGACAAAGCTAAACTCTTCGCTCAAACTTTTGCTAGAAACTCCACCTTGGATGATTCCGGTGCTATTCCTCCCTCTCCGCCCTCCTCTCTCTTACTTATGCCTAATATCCTAATCTCTTCTAAAGATGTACTTTCTACCCTCTCTGGGCTTAACACTAATAAGGCGTACGGTCCGGACAGTGTTCCTCCTGTTGTTCTCAAAAACTGTGCTTCCGTGCTGACTCCCTGCCTAGGCAAACTCTTTCGTCTCTGTCTATCCTCTAACGTCTTCCCTTCATGCTGGAAGTTTGCTCACATTCAACCTGTCCCAAAGAAGGGTGACCGCTCTCAACCCTCCAACTATCGTCCAATTGCTCTCATCTCTTGTCTTTCTAAAGTTTTTGAAACTATTCTTGCTTCCAAATTTCTTAAGCATTTCTCTTCTCATAATCTGCTCTCAGATCGCCAGTATGGCTTCCTTAAGGGTCGCTCTACTGGTGATCTTCTTTCATATCTTACTAACTCTTGGTCATCCTCCTTTTGGGACTTCGGTGAGACTTTTTCTATTGCACTAGACATATCGAAAGCCTTCGATAGAGTCTGGCATAAATCTTTAATTTCTAAACTACCCTCCTTCGGTTTCTATCCCTCCATCTGTGCCTTTGTCTCTAATTTCCTTTCCGGCCGTTCCATAGCCGCGGTTGTGGACGGCCTTTGTTCACTTCCTCACCCTATAAACTCCGGTGTTCCTCAGGGCTCTGTCCTATCTTCTATTCTCTTTCTAATTTTTATAAATGATCTCCTTAACTGTACCTTAATTCCCATCCATTCATACGCAGACGACTCAACCTTACACTACTCCATTAGTTTTTCAGAACGCCCCAGCCAGCAATTCCTCAACGACAAACGTAATGAAGCCATAGAACTCTTAAATTCTGATCTAAATACTATTTCCAATTGGGGCAGAGAAAACCTTGTTAACTTTAATGCTTCCAAAACCCAATTTCTCCATATATCTACCCGTCAGGATCTCCCAGCGGACTATCCCTTATTCTTCAACAATACAAAAATCAACCCTTCATCTTCTCTCAATATTCTTGGTGTCTCTTTTTCTTCTGCTCTCATTTGGAAGGACCATATTACCAGTCTTGCTAAGGCAGCCTCCCAGAAGCTGGGTGTGCTCAACCGCCTTAGGGGGTTCTTTTCCCCTGCACAGCTTCTTGCTCTGTACAGGGGCATAGTGCGCCCTTGTATTGAGTATTGTTCACATGTGTGGGGAGGTTCCTCTCACACCGCTCTCCTAGACAAAGTTGAAAGGAAGGCCTTTCGTATCATTAACTCCCGTCCACTCACCAACTCTCTGCAGTCTTTCTCTCTCCGCCGCAATGTTGCATCTCTCTCGCTATTCTATCGCTACTATAATAATCAGTGTTCCTCAGAGCTATCCCAGTGCATACCACCTCCTTTACGTAGGGCACGTGGTACCCGTCTTGCAACTCAATCACACCCCTACTCTGTGCAACTCTCCAACCCAAGAGTGAAACATTACTCTCAAACTTTCTTCTACTCAACAGCTGAGCTCTGGAACTCTCTCCCAGAATCAGTCTTTCCCTCTTCTTATGACTTAAATTGGTTCAAACTCCGTATGTCCAGGCATTTTGGCTCGAATTTCCCGTGATTTTGGCCCTGTCACTCTTTCAACTATGGGGGAGGCACTCGCTATAGGCAGTAATGCCTTTTGCCTCCCTCAATCACATAGAAAAAAGAAAAAAAAAATCGCCGATTCAGATTGATAATTCAGATGTTCTAAGCAATATCACCGTTACAGAGAGAGAAGTATTGAATTGTTTAGATAAACTGAAGGTAAATAAAACGCCTGTAACTGATACAATCTCACCTAGAGTTCTAAAGGCAGCTAAGGATGAGCTCTCCAAACCACTGACATTGCTATTCAATAAATCCTTGCAGTCTGGAACTATGCTTGAACAGTGGAAGCTAGCCAACGTAACACCGATATTCAAAAAAGGCAGCAAATCCCTACCCAGTAACAATCGTCCAATTAGCTTAACCTCAGTTGTATGTAAAATGTTAGAAACACTCATAAGAGACAGACTCGTAAATCACTTAGAGGAAAATAATATACCTAAAGATACTTAACACGGCTTTTGTAAAAAACGTTCCTGTTTAACAAACCTCTTAGACTTCTTCCACGATATCCTCAACCTCTACGATGAGAGTAAAGCTGTAGATATAATATACCTTGATTTTCAAAAGGCCTTTGACAAAGTTCCCCACAAACGTTTACTGCTAAAACTAAAAGCGCATGGAATACAAGACGGTGTGTTGAAATGGATAGAAAATTGGCTCAGCGACAGAAAGCAAGGAGTAGTCATAAACGGTAAGGCATCTAAATGGACCAATGTAAGTAGCGGGGTACTCCAGGGATCGGTACTAGGACCAATTCTCTTTCTAATTTACATCAACGACATAAATGAGGGTCTCACCTGTACAATCTCAAAATTTGCTGACGATACAAAAATTGTAAATAGCGTACTCTCAAAAGAACAAGTTGAAAGAACAAGTTGACGATATGCAACACAATCTAGATAAGTTGTCATGTTGGGCCCAAATTTGGCAAATGAGTTCCAATGCGGATAAATGTAAAGTACTTCATAGCCTATCGGATACCAAAATGAGAAAGCAAACTATTCGATGAATGGCACTCAGCTTAAGAATGTAACAGAGAAACCGATCTGGGAGTAACAACATTGAGTAACCTAAAACCAAGTCAACAATGTTCAGAAGTTGTTAAGAAGGCAAACAAAATAATTGGCTTTATAGGCAGGTCATTTGGGCATAAATCCAAAAAACGTTATCCTAACCCTTTACAATTCCTTAGTCCGCCCTCTTCTGGAATACTGCGTTCAATCCTGGTGCCCCTATTACCAAAAAGATATAGACAAGCTAGAATGAGTTCAACGTAGAGTTACCAAAATTATACCTAGCCTAAAGAACAAACCATACGAGGAGCGTCTTAGAGAATTAAATCTATTTCCTTTAACCCAGCGCAGATTAAGAGGCGACTTAATTCAAGTGTTCAAAATCATCAAAGGCATCGACAATATGAACTGTAGTAAGTACTTCACTATCAACCAATCTAATTACACGCGGGGAAACAGTTGCAAAATTATTGGTAAATGTTTTAACTCACACGAATCTAAGAATTTCTTCTTCAATCGAGTTGTCAACTTGGGG
The DNA here is from genome assembly GCA_032716605.1 of Paralithodes platypus. Taxonomy (NCBI): domain Eukaryota; kingdom Metazoa; phylum Arthropoda; class Malacostraca; order Decapoda; family Lithodidae; genus Paralithodes; species Paralithodes platypus. Next base: position 14,350,864 of record CM064573.1, on the reverse strand, counting down.
GATGGGCTTCCCCCGAGACGTTATAGACTGCAGCACCGTTGATGCATTTAAACTTCGCCTAGACAAATTATCTCGCATCAAACCCGCGACTGACTGGGTTTGTAAATTAATAATTTTATTTTATCCCCCCCTCAGTTACTAACCCATCTGTCCCCTACTAACTTCCTAATCGTGTCACGGACATTAGTTCCAGGGCAGTAGTTCCCTTTCCAATGTTCCCTTACCCACTCTAAACCACTGTTTGGACACTTGATCCTCAGTGTTTTGGAGGACAAGCAGCCTAAAAGGGTCACTAGATTTCCTCTGTACTCCTTTGTACTCCCTATACGCACAACTGATAATCGTGCCACATTTTCCAACTACGGACTCACCCCCACACCCCCCACACATATTTTTGGTATCAATATATATACTGTATATATATGGTTGGATGCGCACGCATATTTCCTACACGTTGATGTAGTTTTCGTCGTGATTTAGATTAGCCACCACAATGGCCATATCTTCGCCTGGGGCAATGGTAGATGGTACCATCAGATCATGCTTTTTAGGTTATCACATTGTAAATACTGTACAAATATTGTAATACGTGATCGATAAATACAGCTGTTTCAAATTTAAATTTAGATAGCTATGTCTATTAATCTATCTACCAAAATCTGTCTATTTCATACAGCAGGGATGTTGAGACCGTAATATAATTTACAACATGATGGAGTGCTTCATTTGTACCTACTCTTACTCTCACTCTTTCTCTCTCTCTCTCTCTCTCTTGTTCAATCTCTCTATCATTCTCCCTACTCTCTCTCTCTCTCTCTCTCTCTCTTTCCTTCCCAGTGAGTAGTGGTGGTAAAAAGCCGTGATAATTAATGTTTTGTAACTGAAGATCATTTACCCTGAGTGATGGCGGATATTATGTACCAGACAAGGAGAGAGAGAGAGAGAGAGAGAGAGAGACGCAATCCAATAGAGATAAAGACGGGGAGGAGGAGAAAGGGTTGTAATGTATTCATGAAATTGACTGCATCAAAAGACATATTAAGTATTCCACCAGGCTAACACACTATTTCTGCCGTCAGAGAGAAAGAGAGAGAGATACAGAGTTACTAGGATAGTATCTGGAAGATCTTGCAGTCAATGTTGTTAATGTTTGACTCGGTGCACCGAGAGACGCTCTGGGAGCTGATATGGTTACGAGGGATTCCCGCGGCGATTGTTGACCTTTTAAAGGGGGTAGTTCTTGTTTTTTGGTCTACAGTATATATTTATTTATTATTTTATTTTTGTGTTTCCTCGATAGACCTCCATCAAGCTTAAAAAAACATCCCCTAGACTCCCTTTCAAGATAAATTTGTACATTTTCGCTTGCAAAATGTCCCGGCCGAAGGCCGGTTCCTTCTATAATTGACCCTACCAGAAATTCTTGGGAGTTGCCGCGCCTGACACGTTGTTTTGTACAGTAAGCGACCTGGGACCTTTAAATGGCGATATCCCGCAGTTCTTCACCCTCCCTCTCCATCAATAATTCTTAATTATAAGCTATATGTCGTACTTTCTATAGCTGACACACATTACAGTCATTGCATATTGATCCTCATTAATTTTAAAGTAACCCATAATATTAAATAACTTACATTTATATCTATAAGGAAGAAGCTATTTTCGCATTTTTTTTTTTATGATAATTAATCATCCTTATCATTTTGCTTTTAGTCATTTCTTGCTACATATGGACATTCCCACAATAGTCAGGTGGCTTAGCGATAAAATTATCGTTACACGGCGGATAAAAGCACCACATTTGGTATGAGGCTTCGTTAGGGTCTATTAATGAATTTTAGAAGGGATGCCCTCGGGAAATTTAAAAAATATATATAAAAACCCTATATTGAAGGTGGAAAAAGAGCATTTTCCTCAAATCATAAATATCGTAATTAGACGATATTGGTTGAAGATACATTAAATTTGATACCACATTTATGAAAGGAAATTAAATTTTGCATCTTTTTTATTCTATACACTTTTTGTATTTGATTCACCGTTTACGAGATATTGATTTTTTTTTTAGTTTTTGAGCTAAATTTTTTGAATTGTAATAAAACGATATTGGTTAAAGATACATTAAAATTGAGACCTCACGAAAGAAAATTTAATTTTGCATCTTTTTCATTCGTACCACTTTCTTTTTATCTGATTCACTGTTTAGAAGATATTGAGGGTTTTTCCATTTTTTTTTTTTTTTTTTTTGTAAAAAAATTCAATTTTTAAGAATAATATCATTATAGGCATTACATGGATAGGAAATTGTATTCTATACTCTAATATTTTATTAGTATTGAAAACATCCATGAAAAATATATTTTCATAACAAATGTACAAGACTATAAACTTTTATATACCCGTAAGTAACTACAATCATTGTAGCGACAGAACTTAATTTTAATTTTATTGCAAATTATGTTGTTTATGAAAATGTATTGAAATCAATTCAGTATCTCCCACAGCAACTGTTAGGGAAATGCCTGCCCTATGTCACGCAGGACCTTCATCCTCTCCCCTTTATGCTGCCGTCCTATTTATTGAATACATTTGCACTTACAAAGTGGTGAACAATCTACTTTTACTTTAACACACTTGCAGACGGAGCAGTCCCCTTTGCAGGAGCATTTGATCAGCTCCCTGCACGATCTGGAAACTTCTGGAATTGTCATCCAAACAGGTACCCATGACCCAGATACCTTGGTCCAGCCAAAATCCTGTGGAGAAGGAACCAAAAGCTGTGTTTGTGTGCTGGTCGTCCAGATTCCTGCTTGATACACTGCGCGGCGGACATGCTGCAGGAGCGCATCACTGGCGGGTGGCAGTCTATCCATTGCTCGATTCTTTTGACAAAAGAGCTCCCTTCTCGTTCCGTTAACTGAGCTCAAAGGGTTGGTTCTGTCATACAGTATGATAGTCAATCTCTCGAGCTTCTTGAAATGTTCGTCTTCGACATCCAGAAACTGGAAGGGATGACCGGCGAGATACACAAATGTCTCTGTTACGTCTTCATAAACCTGCCAAGCCTGCCAAACCGACTTCTTACCCTTGCCATTGAAGGCAGAGGTTGTGTCGCAACCTGAAAATGCGTGGAACACAGGTAATGCTTGTGATTTGGGCTCCCGGAGGCTTGCACAAATAGAGTTTATGTGGTAAAATCTATAATTTTTGCCCATACCAAAGGCTACCCATATGTTGGCCATAGGACGAGTCGCAATCAGGTCATGAAATGTCCCTGCAAGGATGACTACAACGTCTGTGTCTACAGTACGCACTTGAATAATCTTTGTTCCATGCTCCAATGCATGCACTACATGGACCACAATTCTGGTGTCCGCCTCCTCATGATTGCAGTTTTGCATGGGGGTGCTGGCACCGATAGACACCGCAGTTTTCCCTGATGTGACATATACAGCTTTGGCTGGTGGCCAGTTGAACTCTTCAATTTTGGAAGTCAAAAAGGAAAATAGCTCCTCCTTGTGGAAGAGTTTTTTGCACACGAGATACAGTCCTTCCCTCCTTCCCTCTCAGATTTTGGCAAGCTTTATTTGCCAAAAACGAAGTCTGACCTGTTGCAATGTCTTGAGCAGCCTGGGCGAATAGAGCCACCCTCAACTTATGACTGCAAAATCCTGGATGGTGCCGTCATCGTCCACAGCCTGCCAACTACCAGTGTCAGCACCTTCCATGAGTATGCAGACATGGTATTTATACCATACCTGAAGAAGCAGCTGCAGGCTGCCACGAGGTTGCATATTGTGTGGGACACATACATACCAGACAGTTTGAAGGAGTCTACCCGAGAAAAGAGAGGCAAGGGCTTGCGCAGGAAAGTATCAGGCAAGACAAAACTGCCAGGAAATTGGATGGACTTCCTTCGTAACCCAACAAACAAGGAGGAGCTATTTTCCTTTTTTACTTCCAAAATTAACGAGTTCAACTGGCCACCAGCCAAAGCTGTATATGTCACATCAGGGAAAACTGTGGTGTCTATCGGTGCCAGCACCCCCATGCAAAACAACCAAACACTTGACTTGCAAATATTACCGTCTGCTAAACGTCACTACCTGACCACGGCCCCTGCCCCTAGCCCCTCTTCATCACCTCCTATTGCTACGCATCCCGCCGCACAAGCTACTACCCCCAGCAGCCAACCAGTGATGACCTCGCTCGCCCCCCTTATTCTTCATACTATTTCTGCCTCTACGCACCTTGACACGCAAGCCACCACGCGCAGGACGTCTAACAGCCAATCACCGATGACTTCACCCACCCTCAGCCAACCACCGACGAGAAGCAGTAAGCGACTCGCAAGCAAGCTACCCTCAACCAATAGAAGACAGTAGCCCCACCCCCTCATCGCCCCCCGAGCCACTCTTTTTTGTATATATACCCGTAATTTTGTACATTTTACTCATTCTCTTGAAAATACTAGATGCCTAGTGAAACGTCGAATCAACATGCACTTTGCTAACCTCCTCCACCTGCTGACAGAACCCCAACGGAAATTAATCAGAAATATTGAAACGCACAATAATTAAATATTGAATGCTGATACTGCTATTTCCTTTAACCTTGTATGCATTAAAGAAAATTTATTACCTGGCTTTACTAGCATATATAATATATACAGTATATATACAGGGTGTCCCAGGAGGAAAGGGCATAACTTTGGGAAATGATAAAACAACGTATTCTAAGCCTAAAATGTTCTATAACAAAAAGTCCAAATCTATCTATCTATCTATCTATTGCCTGACGCCGTGATCCCCGAAGGGGTGGCCACGAACGAACCGCCCCCATGCACCTCTGTCCCCAGTCAGTCGACGCCCCTCCCCCCAACCAGCACCGCCTTCGTTCATGTAGTTCCTCACTCCATCCTTCCACCTCATATTCGGTCTACCTCTCCCCCTCTGTCCCTCCACCTCGCTCTCGTACACCCTCTTAGTCATTCTCTCGCTTTCCATACGTTCCATATGGCCGAACCATCTCAAGTTGTTCCTTTTCACACTTTCCAGCACATCTACCTCCACACCACACCTCCTTCTTACTTCCTCATTAGTCTGTCTATCCCTCCATGTAACTCCGCACGCACTCCTTAAGTAATTCATTTCCACTGCTCTCACTCTGGGTCTGAGTCTCTCAACCAACGTCCATGCTTCGCTTCCGTAAGTCAGTGTCGGGATTACCACACTGTCATGCAAGGACTTCTTCACTTCCATACTGACCACCCTATTTCTTGTTACTGCTTTTAGCGTTCCTACAACCCTCTTCCCCTGTTGTACCCTCTCCCGCACCTCTTCATCCATAGTCCCATCTTTACTCAACACACTGCCCAGATACTTAAAAGAGTTGACGATCTCCATAGCCTGACCGTTCAGCTTCACCTCACACTCTGTGACTTCACCCCTTTCGAAGACCATAACCTTGCTCTTCCCCGTATTTACCTTCAAATTCCGTTTTTCGCACACTGTTCCAAACTCATTTACCAGACCCTGCAACTCCCATTCATTATCACTCATCAGAACTGTATCATCCGCAAACAGCAGTATAGGTAGCTTCCACTCAATTCCCTCCCTTTTCAGCGATACACCAACATTCACTGCTCTTGATAGTATTTCTTTCATGACTCCATCCATATATACAGTAAACAACCACGGGGACATCACACACCCCTGTTTCAAACCAACATTCAGGTCAAAGAACTCGCTCTGCTCACTCTCCACACGTACTGCCGCCTTTGCACCCTCATACATGCTCTTCACTGCTTTCAGCAACTTGCCCTCTACTCCGTATATTCTAAGTACTTTCCACAAACCTTCTCTATCCACTCTGTCATAGGCCTTCTCCAAGTCCATAAAGGCAACATACACCTTTTGTTTCTTCTCCAGATACTTCTCCACAACACAATTCAGGGTAAAAATCTGATCTACACATCCTCTTCCCTTCCTAAAACCTCCCTGCTCGTCGCCTATCCATTTCTCCATTCTCACTCTCACTCTCTCAATCACTACCCTACTGTATACCTTCCCTACTACGCTTAGAAGACATATTCCTCGGTGGTTACCACACACTCCTCTTTCCCCTTTGCCCTTATATAGGGGGACTATTATGCCAGTCTTCCAGTCATCGGGTGCACTCCCCTTCTCCCATGCTAGTTTGCACATTTTCCATACCCATTCTATCACTATCTCACCACCATACCTCAACATTTCCCCACACACTCCATCTGTTCCTGGTGCTTTCCCCAACTTCACTCTTTTCATGGCTTCCCACACTTCTGACCTCCTGATCCCCACCTCCTCCTCCACTACTTCTCTTCTTCTCCCTCCCATACCATATCCAGCTATGTTTGCTGGCTCTTCATTCCTTTCATTTAGCAACTCACTGAAGTACTCCCTCCATCTTTCGACTCTCTCTTGCTTCTCGGCTAGCATTCTCCCATTCTTATCTTTCACACCCTTACTGTTTCCCTTGCTACCTTCCCTAACTTTCTTGACTTCTTTCCAGAACAGTTTCTTACTCTCCCTCCATTTTACACTCAGATTCCTTCCAAATTCCTCATCTACTCTTCTCTTACTTTCCTTCACTACTCTCTTCACCACCCTCTTACTCTCCACGTACCTCGCTCGTTTCTGTCTCTCGGAATCTTCATTCCCTCTACTACCCAACCACACTCTATATGCTTTCTTCTTTTCTTCCACAGCTATTCTTACCTCTTCTGTCCACCATGCTGTACCTTTCACTCCCCTCCCTCTTCTCCTCACTCCACACACCTCCTCACATGCTGCACAGATCTCATCCTTAAACACCTTGCTCATCTCCTCCACTTCCTCCATAACTTCCAGGTCGAACCCACCTAGTCGTCTTTCCACTGCTCTCCTGTACTCCTCCCTGACTTCCTCCTCCTGCAACCTCTCCACCCTCCTCACCATTCCACCCTCCTCTCGCCTCCCTCCCGCTCTCCTCACCCACTTCTTTTGTATCCTAACCTTAGCTACCACTACATAATGATCAGACAGACCCCCTCCAATACCCCTATACACCCTAGCATCCATCACAGATTTCTTCATTCGTTCATCCACACATACATAATCAATCAATGACTTTCGTTCCACCACTGTCTTATCTTTCATCGTCAACATCCGTTTCCACGTGTACCTGTGGATCATTCTGTGTCCAAAATCTGTGTCCAAAATCTAGGTGTGCGTGTGCCAGAGACTCTGGGGTTGGAAAGTTGCACAGAGTAGGGGTGGGATTGAGTTGCAAGACGGGTACTACGCACCCTATGTAGAGGAGGTGGTATACACCAAGGCCCATAGATACAACGTTGTATCTATGGCTCTTGGTATACACTGGGAAAGCTCTGAGGAACACTGACCAAATCTCAACCTTTAAAAAGATATTGAAGGTTTTATGTAGTGTCCTCCCCCGTATCACTGTAATGGACTCTTCCATGTCAGATAGTTTCCAACTAGTTCAAAGTGAGCTAATATATATATATATAGTCATTTTGCAACTTACAGAATTATTATATCTTTATCCCCTTATGGGGAAATACTTAAGAAAATGCCATTTTCAGCATGCAATATCTCTTTACTGGTTGAGAATTGGAATATTTCTTATAAAACATTTTAGGCTTAGATTATTTGGTTTTATCATTTCCCAAGGTTATGCCCTTTCCTCCTGGGACACCCTGTATATATATATATATACAGTATACTGTATATATCTCGCTATTCTATCGCTACTACAATGGTCAGTGTTCCTCAGAGCTTTCCCAGTGTATACCAAGAGCCATAGATACAACGTTGTATCTATGGGCCTTGGTGTATACCACCTCCTCTACATAGGGTGCGTAGTACCCGTCTTGCAACTCAATCCCACCCCTACTCTGTGCAACTTTCCAACCCCAGAGTCTCTGGCACACGCACACCTAGCACTGACACACTTACACACACACATACATACACACACACGCAAACGCACCCCCCCCCCCCCCCCCCACACCCACACACACACACATCCAAATAAACAAATGGTGCACCTGACCTCCCAACCGAATATCGCCGGTGTCAGTTGAAATGTCAATTCGTCCTGATGGGAGCTGAAGTGGCTTTTATTAATGATATATACTAGTAAATTTGGTTATTGTTGGAGCTACGCTCTCTCTCTCTCTCTCTCTCTCTCTCTCTCTCTCTCTCTCTCTCTCTCTCTCTCTCTCTCTCTCTCAATGGCATTTTTTTCGCATACATTTACTGCCTGTAGCAAGTGCCTCTCCCAGAGTTGAAAGAGTGACAGGGCCAAAACCAAGGGACGTTCGAGCCAAAAAGACTGGACACACGGAGTTTGAAGCAATTTAAGTCATATGAAGAGGGAAAGACTGATTCTGGGAGAGAGTTCCAGAGCTCAGCAGTTGAATAGAAGAAAGACTGAATATAACTTTTCACTCTTGGGTTGGAGAGTTGCACAGAGTAGGGGTGAGATTGTGTTGCAAGACGGGTACCATGAGCCCTACGTAGAGGATGTGGTATACACTCGGAGAGCTCTGAGGAGCACTGATATTGTTGTAGCGATAGAATAGCGAGAGAGATGCAACATTGCGGCGAAGAGAGAGAGATTGCAGAGAGTTGGTGAGTGGACGGGAATTAATGATATGAAAGGCCTTCCTTTCTACTTTGTCTAGGAGTGCTGTGTGAGAGGAACCTCCCCACACATGTAAACAATACTCATTACAAGGACGCAATGTACCCCTGTACAGAGTAAGAAGTTGTGCAGGGGTAAAGTCGAACCCCTTGAGGAGGTTGAGCACACCCAGCTTCTGGGAGGCTTCCTGAGCAAGACTGGTAATATGGACCTTCCAAGTGAGAGCAGAAGAAAAAAAGACACCAAGAATATTGATAGAAGATGAAGGATTGATTTTTGTATTGTTGAAGTATAAGGGATAGTCCTCTGGGAGTTCTGGACAGGTAGTAAGATGGAGAAATTGGGTTTTGGAAGCATTAAAGGCAACAAGGTTTTCTCTTCCCCAATTGGAAATGGTAGTTAGATCAGAAGATAAGTGTTGCATGGCTTCATAATGTTTGTTTTTGAGGGATTGCTGGCTAGGGCGTATAAGAAAACTAATTGAGTAGTGTAAGGTAGAGTCGTCTGCGTATGAATGGATGGGATGGAAGTACAGTTGAGAAGATCATTTCTGAAAATTAGAAAGAGAATGGGAGATAGCACAGAGCCCTAAGAAATACCAGAGTTGATAGGATGAGGAAGTGAGCAATGGCTGTCCACAACCGCAGCTATGTAACGGCCGGAAAGGAAATTAGAGACAAAGGCACAGATGGAGGGATAGAAACCAAAGGAGGGTTGTTTAAAAATTAAAGATTTGTGCCAGACTCTATCGGAGGCTTTCGATATGTCTATTGCAATAGAAAAGGTCTCACCGAAGTCCCGAAGGAGGATGACCATGAGTTAGTAAGATATGAAAGAAGATCACCAGTAGAACGACCTTTAAGGAAGCCATACTGGCGATCTGAGAGTAAATTATAAATGCTTAAGACATTTGGAAGCAAGATTAGTTTAAAAAACTTTAGAGATACAAGAGATGAGAGCAAGTGGACGATAGTTGGAGGGTTGAGAGCGGTCACCTTTTTTTGGGACAGGTTTAATATGTGTTGTGTGTGTGTGTGTAATTCACTTACGATCTTGAGGATCCTTGGGGGATCTCTCGCCAGCCATACCCTCCCGGAAGAGAGCTTAGAGCTCGTTTTCTCCGATCATTGGGTAAGGCTGAGACCTTTTCACACACCACACACCCGGGCAGCGAGGTCGCAACTCCTCGAATTGCGTCCGGTACGTACAGTATTTACAGCTAGGTGAACTGAGGCTACCACGTGAAAGGAGACAAACCCAAATTGTGATTGTAAGTCGAGCGCGCTACCTTTTACGCTACCAGGACATGTGTGTGTGTGTGCTTGTGTGGGAGTTTTGATAGTTTCCATTTCTGGTTATCATTCGATGATTTTCTTCAGGTTAGGAAGGATTATGTGAGTCAGAGGTATACTAGGTTAATTTGGGCCCCTCTTAGATTCCTAGGTGGTGGTGTGGGGTATGGGGTAAGGGGAGGTATAAACACGCAACAAATAATAATCAAACACAAATTTCCACAAAACCAAAGCAATGCGTAAGAAATACACACACCCACACCCACCCACACACCCACACACACACACACTTAACAAACATTTCACGCAATACATTCCCAGTTAAGGAGGCGCGATAATAATGAGCTTAGCTCGCATTGCGTGGATTCCCCTTGACGAACAAGTAACTGAGTAACTGACGAACAAGTAACTGAATAACACACACACGAGAGAAAGAGGACGTCTGCCCCCGGTGTTCTCCACAACTATTTCCCTGGTCTAAGTAACAGACTTTGATTTTCGTATTGTTTGTTTGTCCTATGAACTGTGTGTAACTTAGTCACAGTAATACGAGAAAGGGATGTTCCTTGTAAGGTAGCTTTGGGGATTTTGTTAAGTGCTTACCGAGTTAGAGCGAACAGCTGACTCAAGTAAATAAACATGGTGGATGGAGGGGAGGAAAGGTTTATAGGATTTGAAGCTAGTGGGACACATGGATATGTTAAACACCTTATTTGCAAGGGTAAAGAAGTTATAAGATGATATGGAAGTAATGAAAGGAGAGAGAGCAAGAATGGAGGAAAAAGTTAAGGCTAATGTTGACATGGAGACGTTGGATAGCCTAATTGCTGCAAATGAGGATGCTAGGAAGGAAATCGTCGATTTAAAGTGTGAGGATGAAAGTTTGAAAAAGCAACTGCGGGAAATGGAAGAAAGAGCAACAAAGGTTGGTACTGTGCTAGAGGTGGTCCAGACAGAGCAGGCCAGATGGGTGGAGAAAGGTCAAAATTATATAACGCAGCTTAAGGGGAGGCAGACCGCTTTTCTGGACCCCGTTCTCCCTCATGTTTAGCGCCACTAGTTTTGAGATTATAAGACGTTCGGCCCATTAGTTTGGCGATGTTAACACCTTCCGCCCAATTTTGTTCTCAATTTTAAGACCTTTTGTGCCATTTAGGTGTCGATTTTTTCCTGGCGAGCGATAGCGAGCCTACAATTTTAAGAGGAACCGGCCTTTGGCCGGTACATTTTTCTACCGAAAAATGTACACATTTATCTTAAAGAGGGGTCTAGGGGGTGTTTTTCTAAGCTTGATGGAGGTCTAGGGAGGAAACTAAAAATATATATATATGAATAAATGAATTAATAGACCAAACAAACGGTCTGCCTCCCCTTAAGGAAATAATGCTACAACAGAAAGATGAAAAGCAAAACTCGAAGGACAAAGTAGCTTTTGAAAGAGATGTAGTACAGGTTATTCACGAAACAGAACAAATGGTAAGGGACACAGTGGACAGAAACAAATGTTTCGTTATTTTTGGTGTCACAGAAAAGGAAATGAAGACTAAACAGGAAGAATTGGAGAGGACTAGTGAAATTGTGAGCAAGGTAAGTCAAAAGGAGCAGGAATGGGAATCCCAAATTTAAGAAGTAATAAGAATGGGTCTATATAAGAAAAAGGGGTCGAGACCTATGAAGATTAAGTTTAAGTCGGAAAGTGTAGCAAGAGGGGTATTGGAAAAGGCATGGCAACTAAGTTCAGTAGAAGAGTATAAGGAAATATTCATAGAGAAAGACTTAAACCACGAAGAGAGAAATGTATTGAAGAACTTGCAGGCCTAAGCAAAGAAGAAGAACGAGCAAAGGCAGGAAGGTGATCATGAAAAGTATGTTTTGAGGGTTTTGCACATGAAAGTGAATACATGGTACATACAAGAGAAGTATCCTGGAAACAGGGCAGTAGTCCTTCCGGTCTTAGTACAAAAAGAGTCCTAAAAGAGAAGATACCAGTCATTGAGAAAGAAAAGAAGGTTAAGTAACAAAATGTACCAGTAAGTGTTATGTATAGTAATGTGGATGGTTTAGTATCAAAGAGAACAGAGTTAGAAGATTACCAACTTTAAGAAACACACACCAAATATTGTGTGTTTTATTATGTTTTTTACACCAACCAACTTCACATCTAAACTCAATTAATGAAATCAACAAATACATGCGGCACTCCGAGGACTCAAACCCAGTTTAACAGAAACCAAGTTAACTAGTGAAATTGACACTACTGGGATGGGAGGAGTATAATGTGTGGAGGAGAGACAGGGAGGCAAAGTCTGAAGGAGGTGTACTTATCATGATGGATAACAAGTTTAACACCTTACGAGCGGCCTATGCGGTTTATTTATATGTACCGCCCAGCGGGGTGTTTTTAGCCAAAATAGGGCTGTTTACGTAATCATTTTCATGCCTAAATAAGACCCAGAACGTAAAACAAGTACCTATCCCTGAAAGGGCATAAACAGAGCTTTCGAATGACACCATAACGATCCTTTTATGATGGCTAGTTTTCTTGCAATAACCGTGCAACGCGAGTGCAAAAAGCATGTAATTCGGTACTTTCCCCATATAATTCAGTATGTAGCGAGTGAGAGAGGGAGGAGGGAGCTGAGATTCGTGTCAGTAGGTTCGCCGCGGTGGTCTGGAGCAGTCATACGCTCGCTAGTCTCCTGCCACCACTTGTCTCTCTCTCTCAGCAACATTACGTGCTGAAATTGCCACTCGACCTATGTCGAGCGCCGCCACATAGTCCAGCTTTATTTAACTCGACTTATGTGGTGAGCCGCTAATTAAGGGTTAAGGCAAGAAAAATAGATTAACAAAACACAATTTCAGAAGCTTTGGGAGTAGAATTAGAAGATAGAAATGGAGTAAAGATAGATGTAGCAGTATTTTATATGCCACCACCAACAATGACGTGGAGGAGGGACGAATATGAAGAACTTATGAATGGATCCTTATATATAATCAGGGTTTCGATAGAGACAGGCAATGTGTTAATGATAGCAGGGGATTTCAATTGTAAGGACGTAGAATGGGAAGGTATGGAAGCGGGAGGATATATGGACTCGTGGGGTAATTGTGACGTTAACCATTCCGTTAGAACCGCATGGCTTGTCCTACAGGGACTCGCTAGGATCGCCAGGGCAGTGGATGGGGCTACAGTTTGTGTATTAGAGTGTGCTTTATTTCATATGAAAGCTTGTGTCATGGGCAGTCCAGAAAGGCTCTTTGTTTTCACCCATGTCAAGGCTTTATATATTTAATTGTAAAGTATATGTTTTATCATTAACTAGTAATGATGGGATCTGGGAGAGAGAGAGAGAGTAGAACAGAGTGAGAGGGAGCGCGTAGTGTTTTTGTCACGCTCGATGACGTCACGGCTGGCTGCCTCGTTCGTGGGGGTTGGTTGAGAGAGGTCCTTCCCATGCTGTTAGCTCCCTTGCTAGTGGCTAGAGGACTTGTAACCGCTTTTTTCCCACGCGGCTCGAGCTGGTGCGAGTATATATACAGTTCCTCGCCACTCTCTCCCTCAGATCTGGTTTCTAGAATGCATCCATCTTTGTCCCTTGCTACCTGTCGCCTGCTCCGCACCTGAGAACCTTTTCCTCTGCCTACCTCTCTCTTTTTTCATATCTTTCACCACCTTTTATTAAGACTATATCCCCTCTGGTTAACTCTGCAAAATCAGCTTCATGCTGGCCAGTTGTATTGTGCGTTAAGGTCTGATATAACCCTTGTATGTTAGTTGTTAAGATAAGTGGATCACGAAGCATTGGTTGACATTCATATTGTTTAGTACTGCTTCCTTTAATTATTAGTGTTCTGCTGGATTAGATAATGCTAGACTAGGAGTCTGATATTATAAGGTATTGTTTCCTGTGAGTGCTGGCTTTAGTTAAAAGCTGCACGACATACCTGAGAACTGGAGTTGATTGAGTAAATTCTAGTCTGTGTGCCATTGAGAGTAGAGCATGCACGAATGAGGGCTTTTTGCCTATACCATTCTGCACTGTTCTAGTCTCGATTGTTTGTCTTTGAGGTACGCCAGGAGAACGCTTAATACTTCGGTATTAAGGTTTCTCAAGAGAGCTACCCTTCCCTATAACGTAATATTTGACGCACAGACTTGAGATTTGCACTAGGCTATGCGGCATGCCATGCGCACCAGTATCTCGTATCATTGACTCTAGCTAGACTTTATCAATCATAGTAGACATTAAGTATATTAAACCAAGTACTCTTTTTATGCATACCCATTTATGATTACACAAGCATTTCGCAGCCTAGTTTGATGTATTGAGACCCAAACGACTTAGGCTCTTTTTGTTGATAGGAATACTGCATTGTCGTGGCGATTATTATTATTGTTGTAGTGTTTAGAATATTCTTGGCTCCGACGGCATTATTTATTCTGCCTTTTTGTGTGCATAGCCTGCACGAGCATTGTTCCGCTGCCTGCCTTTTTGGGTTCCATTTCCGATACGAGCATCTTTATAGCATCTAACATTTAAAGAAGATTCCTTGTTAGTGTTGAAGGACTTTAGTGCACTTTCTTTCATGCAGGAGTGCCTGACATTTATTGATTAAAGTAACGTAAGCTGTAACTTCTCTTACCACCTTACTTTGCATACCATAACCAAGCACCTTCGGTTATAGGTAGTAATAGGCTGTTTTCACATAACATTAAGCCTAGAGTAGACGCACATTTATTGAGTTTGATAGCCTATTATTGCATATAGAACTCTGTAGAGTATTTGTGTTCTTTGTTCGCTGGGAATATACATCAGAGGTTGGAGCTAGCGCTTTCCGTTGTAACATTTATGCCATTACTAGTCCAATGAATAAGAGCCCTGATATATTTGAACCCCAGTCGTAACAAATGGCGACCTTACCTAGGATTTGGTGAACCTACATTTATTAGCAGGGAACATTTGTCGTTTTGGAGAATATTTTGCGGGGATCAGCAAGAATAATTTTTTTTTGCAACATAGTATAGCCCTTGAGTATTTCCGAGAATTGTTGTGTGTATATTGAGGTATAAGAGTTTGGGGTACTTCTTTTCTGAATATTGTGGTGAGAAATTTTTGTGAGCATCATGTCTTATACCGGGTCAGAGGAGAATGGAGACACAGTACGTAATGTCGAAACTGAGGAACAGCAGCATGATGAAATGGTTAATCGGGTGAACTGTGAGGAGGATGCTAGGATATTTTTGCAATGGCCTGTTACTGCCGAGCGGTTGGAGGGTATGGATCGGTACGGTCTTCAATGCCTGGCCACAGCTATCGGTCATGCGGTTACTAGCAGCATGACCAAGGATAACTTGATAACGTGTGTACTGGGCAGGGTGACTGGTGAGCGAGATGGGTTGAGTGCTCAGAGCCCTTCGGCCATGCTTCCCCTACACTCGACTCCCAGCCATCCCAGTAGTTTGCCGACCCCGGGTACGCTTCCGCAGTTGGTTGGTGACTGGCAGGGTGGGTTGCCCCTGGGGGGACCACCGGTAATTTCAAACATTGTAGCACCTTCACCTCCTCAAGGGTTATCTCCAGAATTATTGTTTAAGCTCGAATAAGCTTCAGCATCAGCAGCAAATAGAATCAGCTAAGATCGAAGAGAGAAAGGCTATCAGGGCATCTGAGATTCAACAGCAACAAAGGGCATGTGAGCTTCAGCAGCAAACAGAGCTAGCAAAAATCCAAGCTGATTTAGAGTCGACTAGGTACTGTGCCGACATGGACGTAGAGAAGTCACGAGTAGAGGCAACGGGACAGCGACTTGGGGCTGGTAACCGTGTTCATGAGCAGTCTCTCTCGCACTTATTGAAACTGGTTCCGGTGTTTGATGAGAGTGGTGTAACAGAATTTTTCACACGCTTTGAGAAGAAGTGCCAGGAACACCAGTGGCCAGAGAATAAATGGGCAGCACTTGTATCCTCTAGATTAATAGGCAAGGGTCTTAAAGCCTACGATGCGTTACCTTTGGAGTTATGTATTGTGTACGAGGATCTCGAGGAGGCTGTCCTGAGGGCTTACGAACTGCAACCAGAAACGTACCGTTTGAAGTTCCGGGGTGTAACTAAGGGAAGAGATAGCACCTTTTTGGAACACGCCCGGGACTTGTCCGATGCTATGGGGAACTGGCTCCGATCTGAGAAGGTAACAACGTTTGATGGAGTTAAGCAGTTGATGATGTTGGAGCAGTTCTTTAAGAGCACGGGCGGTGATCTAACTTTGAACTTAAAGGAGAAAAACCCAAGAACTCTAGTCGAGGCAGCAGAAATGGCTGATCGACGGCTGTCGTTGATTCAGGGTTGCGGGTCCTCACAGAAGTATGATGTAAGTGCTAAGGACCGTTATCCTCCCCCTCCCCGTAACAATGACACATTTAAACAGAAGAGCCATGAAACTAAAACTGAATCCAAACCTTACACCACACCGTATGTGAAAAGTCCGGGGCCTTTTACATCACAGTATAAGCCGAAACCGAAATTTATGTGTTTTAGGTGCCACCAGGAGGGTCATAAGGCAAATGAGTGCCCTAGTCGACCTCCTCCGGCAGCCGTGTCTTTTGCTCACGGCATTGGAGTGTTCAAGAGGACATCGGAGTTTGTTAGAGGCATTTCTTCTGAGGTAAATACACTGCCAGTGCAGAAGGATCCGGAAGGCTTATTCCCTGTCCGTGATGCCTTTAGTGTCCACAGGGGACTCGGTTGTGTGGAGTGGGGGGGTAGAAGACATGAGGTGAGAATTTTGTGTGACACTGGGGCATCGCAAACACTGTTGAGAAATTTCACTGGTAAACCTGTCAATACGGCGCGGGTGGTTGTGGTTCAGGGAGTTAATGCGACAAGGTCATACCCGCTTGTAAGAATGAAGGTGGAAGTTGATGGTGTGACTCGTGACCTGGATGTAGGAATTATGGAGAAGTTACCTGTTGGGGGCGTCGACCTCCTTCTCGGCAACTACTTTGCGGGGCCTACTTCTGAGGCTCCACCCTTGGTCGTTGCCGAGAAGCCGGCCGACGTGAGTAGGGAGGAGCAGGAGTGGGTTGAGAAGTGTCCGGTGCAGCCTATGGCGTGTGTTGTCACCGGAGATCCTGCATCCAGGGAGTCACATTCTGGTCAACAATCTTTAGATCAGCGGAGGAAGGGTACCGAGAAGGGGTTGAAAGTTGATGCGGTTGAGAGTTTAGTGTCAACGGACCTTCTCGGGGACTCATTATTAGGACCACATTTCGAGTCTGGAGAAGACCCAGTAACTGTTCCTGAAAAGGCAGAGGATGGGCTTAAAAAGACGAAAGAGTTGAAGGAGGACAGTGATGCACAGTCGGGAGATGTAGCAACAAGGTACCCTGACGCGTACCCTATGAGAAATGGGTCGGCGAAGACGGTGGTCCGAAGCTTGCTAGTGTATTTTTCCCGGTATGGTTACCTGCAGGGGCTTCAGTCAGTCCAGGGACCCAACTTCACTTCTAGCCTCTTTGTCCAAGCAATGCCGCAGCATGGGATTGTTGGGGTTGTGTCATCTGCGTATCATCCGGAGAGCCAGGGTGTGTTAGAGCGATGGCACTCAGCCTTGAAATCTGTGCTTCGTTGTTGTTGCTTTGAGAGTGGGAAGGATTGGGATCTTGGCCTGCCATGTGTTTTGTTTGCTGTGCAGGAGGTACCTGGGGAGAGTTTGGGATTCAGCCCTAATGAGCTCGTCTTTGGACACCGTGTCAGAGGGCCTCTCCATATGGTTGAAGAAGTATGGGAGGGCGCAGAAAAACCTTGTTCTATGCTCAAGTGTGTCCTCAACAGTCGAGAACGGATGTTACGCAGTCTGGAGTTGGCTGGCCGTAATTTGACTAGCTCTCAGGCCCTCAGGAAGGACAGGTACGACCTCAAGGTTGAACTCAGGGAGTTTCACGTGGGTCAGGAGGTGTTGATTCTACTGCCCCTTGTAGGTCACCCCTTATCCGCGAAGTACGCTGGTCCTTATAGGGTGGTTGAGGAGCTATCAGACCTGGATTACTTGGTAGCCACTCCAGACAGACGGAAGCGCAATCAGTTATGTCATGTTAATCCCATGAAGGAGTATGGGAGGCACCCCCCTGAGCCTCTCACTGTGCCTGTGATGACGTTTAGCAGTCAAGGTGGAGAAGGAGAACGGGACAGTCAAGCTCAGATGGAGGATACCTGGAAGGATAAGAAGTTCAAATGGGCGCCTGAGTGTGAGAAGGTGTTTAGAGAAGTAAAACACCTGTTGTGCACTCACCCGATCCTCAGGGCCCCTGACTTTAGCCTACCTTTCCTACTAGCAACGGAGGCTAGTGGTGTGGGGGCTGGTGCCGTCCTTGTGGAAAAGGACGATGATGGGCTGGAGCATCCTGTTAGTTTCTGCTCGGAGAAGTACAATTCGGCCCAGGGGAGCTGCTCTGTTGTCAAGGAGGAGCTGCTGGCGGTTGTACTTGCTCAGAGGCATTTCGAGGTCTGTGTTCCAGCCTATGGTCCGGTCGTTGTAGTTTACCCAGATCATCACCCTCTCAAGTTCTTGGACCAGTTTCACAATCGGAATATGAGGCTGACCAGGTGGTCACTAAGGTTATTGGTATATAACCTGGACATACGCCATATTGCCGGTTGTGACGACGTGGTTGCAGATGGTCGTTCAAGGGTATATGATCCTGGGTAGATTGACTCACGGGTAGCCTCCTGCTTTAGTTTGAATAGTATTTTGCGCTTGGTGCTTGTTGGCTCGCGGTTGTAGCCCAGCGTATTGGGTCGTAAAGCAGGAGTTGAGCGTTTGGTATAGAAGAAAAAACTAGGCTTGCCCCTATAGTGCAGCCGAAATAAACAAATTATAAACATAAAAATCAAATAAAAACTTTTTTTTTATAGTTGAATTTTTTTAGTATGTTATAGCAGTAATTCTGAGTTGCACTCCTCTCAGAATGCTGGGCTAGAGAAGCTCGCTCTTGAGGAGCATAACTACATATAATTTAACCTATGGTGTTGGGGAGGGTTATAATTTTGAAAAAAAAATTGTTGAAGAACTGTGCCAGTTATTTTACTGCCGCTGGGTGATGGGAAGTGGAGATATAGCATGGGTTCTAACCATCAGATTTTTGTGAGCCTTGGGGCCTCTGAGAAAAATCTTGGGGGGGGTGTGACGTTAACCACTCCGTTAGAACCGCATGGCTTGTCCTACAGTGACTCGCTAGGATCGCCAGGGCAGTGGATGGGGCTACAGTTTGTGTATTAGAGTGTGCTTTATTTCATATGAAAGCTTGTGTCATGGGCAGTCCAGAAAGGCTCTTTGTTTTCACCCATGTCAAGGCTTTATATATTTAATTGTAAAGTATATGTTTTATCATTAACTAGTAATGATGGGATCTGGGAGAGAGAGAGAGAGTAGAACAGAGTGAGAGGGAGCGCGTAGTGTTTTTGTCCCGCTCGATGACGTCACGGCTGGCTGCCTCGTGGGGGTTGGTTGAGAGAGGTCCTTCCCATGCTGTTAGCTCCCTTGCTAGTGGCTAGAGGACTTGTAACCGCTTTTTTCCCACGCGGCTCGAGCTGGTGCGAGTATATATACAGTTCCTCGCCACTCTCTCCCTCAGATCTGGTTTCTAGAATGCATCCATCTTTGTCCCTTGCTACCTGTCGCCTGCTCCGCACCTGAGAACCTTTTCCTCTGCCTACCTCTCTCTTTTTTCATATCTTTCACCACCTTTTATTAATATATCCCCTCTGGTTAACTCTGCAAAATCAGCTTCATGCTGGCCAGTTGTATTGTGCGTTAAGGTCTGATATAACCCTTGTATGTTAGTTGTTAAGATAAGTGGATCACGAAGCATTGGTTGACATTCATATTGTTTAGTACTGCTTCCTTTAATTATTAGTGTTCTGCTGGATTAGATAATGCTAGACTAGGAGTCTGATATTATAAGGTATTGTTTCCTGTGAGTGCTGGCTTTAGTTAAAAGCTGCACGACATACCTGAGAACTGGAGTTGATTGAGTAAATTCTAGTCTGTGTGCCATTGAGAGTAGAGCATGCACGAATGAGGGCTTTTTGCCTATACCATTCTGCACTGTTCTAGTCTCGATTGTTTGTCTTTGAGGTACGCCAGGAGAACGCTTAATACTTCGGTATTAAGGTTTCTCAAGAGAGCTACCCTTCCCTATAACGTAATATTTGACGCACAGACTTGAGATTTGCACTAGGCTATGCGGCATGCCATGCGCACCAGTATCTCGTATCATTGACTCTAGCTAGACTTTATCAATCATAGTAGACATTAAGTATATTAAACCAAGTACTCTTTTTATGCATACCCATTTATGATTACACAAGCATTTCGCAGCCTAGTTTGATGTATTGAGACCCAAACGACTTAGGCTCTTTTTGTTGATAGGAATACTGCATTGTCGTGGCGATTATTATTATTGTTGTAGTGTTTAGAATATTCTTGGCTCCGACGGCATTATTTATTCTGCCTTTTTTGTGTGCATAGCCTGCACGAGCATTGTTCCGCTGCCTGCCTTTTTGGGTTCCATTTCCGATACGAGCATCTTTATAGCATCTAACATTTAAAGAAGATTCCTTGTTAGTGTTGAAGGACTTTAGTGCACTTTCTTTCATGCAGGAGTGCCTGACATTTATTGATTAAAGTAACGTAAGCTGTAACTTCTCTTACCACCTTACTTTGCATACCATAACCAAGCACCTTCGGTTATAGGTAGTAATAGGCTGTTTTCACATAACATTAAGCCTAGAGTAGACGCACATTTATTGAGTTTGATAGCCTATTATTGCATATAGAACTCTGTAGAGTATTTGTGTTCTTTGTTCGCTGGGAATATACATCAGAGGTTGGAGCTAGCGCTTTCCGTTGTAACATTTATGCCATTACTAGTCCAATGAATAAGAGCCCTGATATATTTGAACCCCAGTCGTAACAAATGGCGACCTTACCTAGGATTTGGTGAACCTACATTTATTAGCAGGGAACATTTGTCGTTTTGGAGAATATTTTGCGGGGATCAGCAAGAATAATTTTTTTTGCAACATAGTATAGCCCTTGAGTATTTCCGAGAATTGTTGTGTGTATATTGAGGTATAAGAGTTTGGGGTACTTCTTTTCTGAATATTGTGGTGAGAAATTTTTGTGAGCATCATGTCTTATACCGGGTCAGAGGAGAATGGAGACACAGTACGTAATGTCGAAACTGAGGAACAGCAGCATGATGAAATGGTTAATCGGGTGAACTGTGAGGAGGATGCTAGGATATTTTTGCAATGGCCTGTTACTGCCGAGCGGTTGGAGGGTATGGATCGGTACGGTCTTCAATGCCTGGCCACAGCTATCGGTCATGCGGTTACTAGCAGCATGACCAAGGATAACTTGATAACGTGTGTACTGGGCAGGGTGACTGGTGAGCGAGATGGGTTGAGTGCTCAGAGCCCTTCGGCCATGCTTCCCTACACTCGACTCCCAGCCATCCCAGTAGTTTGCCGACCCCGGGTACGCTTCCGCAGTTGGGTGGTGACTGGCAGGGTGGGTTGCCCCTGGGGGGACCACCGGTAATTTCAAACATTGTAGCACCTTCACCTCCTCAAGGGTTATCTCCAGAATTATTGTTTAAGCTCGAATAAGCTTCAGCATCAGCAGCAAATAGAATCAGCTAAGATCGAAGAGAGAAAGGCTATCAGGGCATCTGAGATTCACAGCAACAAAGGGCATGTGAGCTTCAGCAGCAAACAGAGCTAGCAAAAATCCAAGCTGATTTAGAGTCGACTAGGTACTGTGCCGACATGGACGTAGAGAAGTCACGAGTAGAGGCAACGGGACAGCGACTTGGGGCTGGTAACCGTGTTCATGAGCAGTCTCTCTCGCACTTATTGAAACTGGTTCCGGTGTTTGATGAGAGTGGTGTAACAGAATTTTTCACACGCTTTGAGAAGAAGTGCCAGGAACACCAGTGGCCAGAGAATAAATGGGCAGCACTTGTATCCTCTAGATTAATAGGCAAGGGTCTTAAAGCCTACGATGCGTTACCTTTGGAGTTATGTATTGTGTACGAGGATCTCGAGGAGGCTGTCCTGAGGGCTTACGAACTGCAACCAGAAACGTACCGTTTGAAGTTCCGGGGTGTAACTAAGGGAAGAGATAGCACCTTTTTGGAACACGCCCGGGACTTGTCCGATGCTATGGGGAACTGGCTCCGATCTGAGAAGGTAACAACGTTTGATGGAGTTAAGCAGTTGATGATGTTGGAGCAGTTCTTTAAGAGCACGGGCGGTGATCTAACTTTGAACTTAAAGGAGAAAAACCCAAGAACTCTAGTCGAGGCAGCAGAAATGGCTGATCGACGGCTGTCGTTGATTCAGGGTTGCGGGTCCTCACAGAAGTATGATGTAAGTGCTAAGGACCGTTATCCTCCCCCTCCCCGTAACAATGACACATTTAAACAGAAGAGCCATGAAACTAAAACTGAATCCAAACCTTACACCACACCGTATGTGAAAAGTCCGGGGCCTTTTACATCACAGTATAAGCCGAAACCGAAATTTATGTGTTTTAGGTGCCACCAGGAGGGTCATAAGGCAAATGAGTGCCCTAGTCGACCTCCTCCGGCAGCCGTGTCTTTTGCTCACGGCATTGGAGTGTTCAAGAGGACATCGGAGTTTGTTAGAGGCATTTCTTCTGAGGTAAATACACTGCCAGTGCAGAAGGATCCGGAAGGCTTATTCCCTGTCCGTGATGCCTTTAGTGTCCACAGGGGACTCGGTTGTGTGGAGTGGGGGGGTAGAAGACATGAGGTGAGAATTTTGTGTGACACTGGGGCATCGCAAACACTGTTGAGAAATTTCACTGGTAAACCTGTCAATACGGCGCGGGTGGTTGTGGTTCAGGGAGTTAATGCGACAAGGTCATACCCGCTTGTAAGAATGAAGGTGGAAGTTGATGGTGTGACTCGTGACCTGGATGTAGGAATTATGGAGAAGTTACCTGTTGGGGGCGTCGACCTCCTTCTCGGCAACTACTTTGCGGGGCCTACTTCTGAGGCTCCACCCTTGGTCGTTGCCGAGAAGCCGGCCGACGTGAGTAGGGAGGAGCAGGAGTGGGTTGAGAAGTGTCCGGTGCAGCCTATGGCGTGTGTTGTCACCGGAGATCCTGCATCCAGGGAGTCACATTCTGGTCAACAATCTTTAGATCAGCGGAGGAAGGGTACCGAGAAGGGGTTGAAAGTTGATGCGGTTGAGAGTTTAGTGTCAACGGACCTTCTCGGGGACTCATTATTAGGACCACATTTCGAGTCTGGAGAAGACCCAGTAACTGTTCCTGAAAAGGCAGAGGATGGGCTTAAAAAGACGAAAGAGTTGAAGGAGGACAGTGATGCACAGTCGGGAGATGTAGCAACAAGGTACCCTGACGCGTACCCTATGAGAAATGGGTCGGCGAAGACGGTGGTCCGAAGCTTGCTAGTGTATTTTTCCCGGTATGGTTACCTGCAGGGGATTCAGTCAGTCCAGGGACCCAACTTCACTTCTAGCCTCTTTGTCCAAGCAATGCCGCAGCATGGGATTGTTGGGGTTGTGTCATCTGCGTATCATCCGGAGAGCCAGGGTGTGTTAGAGCGATGGCACTCAGCCTTGAAATCTGTGCTTCGTTGTTGTTGCTTTGAGAGTGGGAAGGATTGGGATCTTGGCCTGCCATGTGTTTTGTTTGCTGTGCAGGAGGTACCTGGGGAGAGTTTGGGATTCAGCCCTAATGAGCTCGTCTTTGGACACCGTGTCAGAGGGCCTCTCCATATGGTTGAAGAAGTATGGGAGGGCGCAGAAAAACCTTGTTCTATGCTCAAGTGTGTCCTCAACAGTCGAGAACGGATGTTACGCAGTCTGGAGTTGGCTGGCCGTAATTTGACTAGCTCTCAGGCCCTCAGGAAGGACAGGTACGACCTCAAGGTTGAACTCAGGGAGTTTCACGTGGGTCAGGAGGTGTTGATTCTACTGCCCCTTGTAGGTCACCCCTTATCCGCGAAGTACGCTGGTCCTTATAGGGTGGTTGAGGAGCTATCAGACCTGGATTACTTGGTAGCCACTCCAGACAGACGGAAGCGCAATCAGTTATGTCATGTTATTCCCATGAAGGAGTATGGGAGGCACCCCCCTGAGCCTCTCACTGTGCCTGTGATGACGTTTAGCAGTCAAGGTGGAGAAGGAGAACGGGACAGTCAAGCTCAGATGGAGGATACCTGGAAGGATAAGAAGTTCAAATGGGCGCCTGAGTGTGAGAAGGTGTTTAGAGAAGTAAAACACCTGTTGTGCACTCACCCGATCCTCAGGGCCCCTGACTTTAGCCTACCTTTCCTACTAGCAACGGAGGCTAGTGGTGTGGGGGCTGGTGCCGTCCTTGTGGAAAAGGACGATGATGGGCTGGAGCATCCTGTTAGTTTCTGCTCGGAGAAGTACAATTCGGCCCAGGGGAGCTGCTCTGTTGTCAAGGAGGAGCTGCTGGCGGTTGTACTTGCTCAGAGGCATTTCGAGGTCTGTGTTCCAGCCTATGGTCCGGTCGTTGTAGTTTACCCAGATCATCACCCTCTCAAGTTCTTGGACCAGTTTCACAATCGGAATATGAGGCTGACCAGGTGGTCACTAAGGTTATTGGTATATAACCTGGACATACGCCATATTGCCGGTTGTGACGACGTGGTTGCAGATGGTCGTTCAAGGGTATATGATCCTGGGTAGATTGACTCACGGGTAGCCTCCTGCTTTAGTTTGAATAGTATTTTGCGCTTGGTGCTTGTTGGCTCGCGGTTGTAGCCCAGCGTATTGGGTCGTAAAGCAGGAGTTGAGCGTTTGGTATAGAAGAAAAAACTAGGCTTGCCCCTATAGTGCAGCCGAAATAAACAAATTATAAACATAAAAATCAAATAAAAACTTTTTTTTTATAGTTGAATTTTTTTAGTATGTTATAGCAGTAATTCTGAGTTGCACTCCTCTCAGAATGCTGGGCTAGAGAAGCTCGCTCTTGAGGAGCATAACTACATATAATTTAACCTATGGTGTTGGGGAGGGTTATAATTTTGAAAAAAAAATTGTTGAAGAACTGTGCCAGTTATTTTACTGCCGCTGGGTGATGGGAAGTGGAGATATAGCATGGGTTCTAACCATCAGATTTGTGTGAGCCTTGGGGCCTCTGAGAAAAATCTTGGGGGGGGTGTGACGTTAACCACTCCGTTAGAACCGCATGGCTTGTCCTACAGTGACTCGCTAGGATCGCCAGGGCAGTGGATGGGGCTACAGTTTGTGTATTAGAGTGTGCTTTATTTCATATGAAAGCTTGTGTCATGGGCAGTCCAGAAAGGCTCTTTGTTTTCACCCATGTCAAGGCTTTATATATTTAATTGTAAAGTATATGTTTTATCATTAACTAGTAATGATGGGATCTGGGAGAGAGAGAGAGAGTAGAACAGAGTGAGAGGGAGCGCGTAGTGTTTTTGTCCCGCTCGATGACGTCACGGCTGGCTGCCTCGTTCGTGGGGGTTGGTTGAGAGAGGTCCTTCCCATGCTGTTAGCTCCCTTGCTAGTGGCTAGAGGACTTGTAACCGCTTTTTTCCCACGCGGCTCGAGCTGGTGCGAGTATATATACAGTTCCTCGCCACTCTCTCCCTCAGATCTGGTTTCTAGAATGCATCCATCTTTGTCCCTTGCTACCTGTCGCCTGCTCCGCACCTGAGAACCTTTTCCTCTGCCTACCTCTCTCTTTTTTCATATCTTTCACCACCTTTTATTAAGACTATATCCCCTCTGGTTAACTCTGCAAAATCAGCTTAATGCTGGCCAGTTGTATTGTGCGTTAAGGTCTGATATAACCCTTGTATGTTAGTTGTTAAGATAAGTGGATCACGAAGCATTGGTTGACATTCATATTGTTTAGTACTGCTTCCTTTAATTATTAGTGTTCTGCTGGATTAGATAATGCTAGACTAGGAGTCTGATATTATAAGGTATTGTTTCCTGTGAGTGCTGGCTTTAGTTAAAAGCTGCACGACATACCTGAGAACTGGAGTTGATTGAGTAAATTCTAGTCTGTGTGCCATTGAGAGTAGAGCATGCACGAATGAGGGCTTTTTGCCTATACCATTCTGCACTGTTCTAGTCTCGATTGTTTGTCTTTGAGGTACGCCAGGAGAACGCTTAATACTTCGGTATTAAGGTTTCTCAAGAGAGCTACCCTTCCCTATAACGTAATATTTGACGCACAGACTTGAGATTTGCACTAGGCTATGCGGCATGCCATGCGCACCAGTATCTCGTATCATTGACTCTAGCTAGACTTTATCAATCATAGTAGACATTAAGTATATTAAACCAAGTACTCTTTTTATGCATACCCATTTATGATTACACAAGCATTTCGCAGCCTAGTTTGATGTATTGAGACCCAAACGACTTAGGCTCTTTTTGTTGATAGGAATACTGCATTGTCGTGGCGATTATTATTATTGTTGTAGTGTTTAGAATATTCTTGGCTCCGACGGCATTATTTATTCTGCCTTTTTGTGTGCATAGCCTGCACGAGCATTGTTCCGCTGCCTGCCTTTTTGGGTTCCATTTCCGATACGAGCATCTTTATAGCATCTAACATTTAAAGAAGATTCCTTGTTAGTGTTGAAGGACTTTAGTGCACTTTCTTTCATGCAGGAGTGCCTGACATTTATTGATTAAAGTAACGTAAGCTGTAACTTCTCTTACCACCTTACTTTGCATACCATAACCAAGCACCTTCGGTTATAGGTAGTAATAGGCTGTTTTCACATAACATTAAGCCTAGAGTAGACCCACATTTATTGAGAGTTTGATAGCCTATTATTGCATATAGAACTCTGTAGAGTATTTGTGTTCTTTGTTCGCTGGGAATATACATCAGAGGTTGGAGCTAGCGCTTTCCGTTGTAACATTTATGCCATTACTAGTCCAATGAATAAGAGCCCTGATATATTTGAACCCCAGTCGTAACATAATAGACTGATGAAGCTAACAACGGAAAATTTACTAATTCAACACATACATACCTTACAAGAGTGAGGGAAGGCGAGCAACCGTTAAAATTGGACCTAGTATTCACTCGAGAACGTCATGATATACAGAATATGAAGTACCAGTGCCCCATAGGAAGGAGTGACCGCTTGGTCATATACAGTAGATGGAACTGGTTATAGGTAGTTTTCAAGGTAGAAGAGAATTACATTAGAAGAATAGGCACAATTATGGAAGAGCGGATTTTAATGGTCTGAGAGAATACTTTGGAGAACTGGACTGGGGCCAGATGAAAGCAGCTGAAGATATACACACAAAGTATGAAATTCTGATGGAGGCCTATAGGGAAGGCGTAAACAGATATGTACCTAAATTTTCAACAAGAATGGAGAAAAAGAAAGGGTGGTCTAACGATAAATGTGAAAAGGCTTTATTGAAGAGAGATGGAGCATAGAACAAGGTGCGAAGGCAGTACAATGAAGAAGCGAGGAAGGAATACAAAACAGCAAGAAACAATTATGTCAAGAAATGAAGAGAGGAAATATGAACAGGACATTGCAATAAAATGTAAAAGAGAACCCAAATTGTTTTATAGATTTATTAATGGAAAAATGAAAACTAAGGATATTATAACTAGGTTGAGAGTTGGAGAGGAAGCCTATGAGAATGATGAAGAAATGTGTGAGGTAATTAATGATAAATTGCAATCAGTGTTTGTCACAGAGGAAGACTTCTTGGAGCCTGAGGATGCAGTATTTGTGCCACAAATGCCAGAAATATCAATTGATGAATGTGAAGTAAAGAAATTAATGAAGGAATTAGATTTAAGAAAGGCAGTGGGACCTGATGAAGTGGCAGGGTGGATCCTAAGAGAATGTGCAGATCAATTGGTGGGGCCAGTTTATGATATTATTTAGTGTTCCTTAGATAGCGGTGAATTACCAATATATAAGAAGAGAGCCAATATAGTGCCAATTTATAAAAGAGGAGATAAGGAAGACCCACTTAACTATGGACCACTGTCCCCTACTAGTGTAATTTGTAAACTTTGTGAGAAAAAATAATTGAACGAAAATGGACTAAATTTTTGGAAGAGAGGTGGTTCCTCACAGCAAAGCAATTTGGGTTCAGAGAAGGATCGTCTTGTGTTACAAACCTACCGAGTTTCTACAGCAGAGTTATAGATATTTTACAGTGCAAGAAAGAGAGGGTTGGGTAGACTGTGTCTATCTCGACTTGAAGAAGGCATTTGACAGGGTGCCCCATAAACGGCTTTTGTAGAAACTTAGAAAGGTCGGAGGGGTGTATGGGAAACCGTTCAAATGGATGGAGAACAATTTAATAGGAAGATAGATGAGAACAATAATAAGAGAAAAGACTTCACAGTGGAAGAATGTCAGCAGCGGGGTCCCGCAGGGGTCTGTGCTGGCACCGATAATGTTCTTGAAATATGCAAACGATATGCCAGAAGGATTGAGTAGTTATACAAACATGTTCGCAAACGACGCTAAGATCTTGAAGAAAATTGTAGACGGGATAGTTGTAGAGAGTTGCAATATGATTTAGATAGGATACATCACTGAAGTGAAACTTGGAAGATGGAGTTCAACGCAAAGAAATGCCACATACTAGAAATGGAAATCAGTGAAAGGAAACCCAAATGGGAATACAACTTAGGAGGAGGGAAAATTAGCACAGCAAAAGAAAAGAAAGATTTGGGAGTAATTTTACTGGGTGATTTGTCACCGAAAAACATATCAATAGCATAGTGGGAAGGGCATATGGACTACTGACGAACATGAGGGTAGCTTTTACTTATATGGATGAGGAGATGCCGAGACATATTATAGTGTTGATGATTAGGCCAAGACTAGAGTACGCAGCAGTGATATGGTCTCCACATCTGAAGAAACACAATGCTAAACTGGAAAGAGTGCAAAGAATAGCCACGAAGATGGTCCCATATTTCAAGGAACTGTCTTACAAAAGAAGATTAGAACATCTGGAGTTACCTACACTACAAGAAAGGAGAGGGAGGGGAGACTTGATCACAATGTAAGAAAGTGTGAGAGGGTTGGGACGATTGGATAGAGATGACCTTTTTGTAATAGATGCTGGAAGAACAAGAGTACATGAGTATAAATTGAGGAAGGGTATTTGCCATAAATATGTAAAGAAATTTAGCTTCCCATATATATATATTTATTTATTTTTTTTTTATTTTTATTTTTTTTTTCCTATGTGATTGAGGGAGGCAAAAGGCATAACTGCCTATAGCGAGTGCCTCCCCCATAGATGAAAGAGTGACAGGGCCAAAATCAAGGGACGTTCGAGCCAAAATGCCTGGACACAGAGAAATCTAAGAACATACTGTACTGCTGCCTGTCCCTGATAGCCTAAAAATTTGATATTGTACAGTACATCATCACTCCACTGCTCCACACAAACCTGTCGCAAGTTGTCTTGTGTACCAGACAATGTTGGCAATTTAGGTTCATATCTAACAATTTGCTGAGCTACACCATTATTCATCCAGTCACCCATTTTTACTGTAGCTGTATCAGGCTTAACATGTATAGGCTCACTCTCAACAGAATGCACCAACTGAATATTTAGCTTTGTGGCAGCCAGTTCAGATCTTAATTTAAGAACTTCATCTTTTAGACTCTGCACTAGATTTGAATCATTCACACTCTGCTTGGCTGCGCCTAATTTGCAGTCTTCAAGTTTGATCAGCTGGGCCACAGGAACCTCTGTGATGAAAGGGTTAGGCCTACTCATGATTAATCTTGTTACTTCTGGCTTTCTTGATATCCGGTAGGAAGGTCGCTTGTCTCTGTGTCCACTGCTCCAGCCTTCCGGTGTACCGATGGCTTGTCCACCCCGGGTGATTTTGTATTTTATTAACCAATTAATAGGCTATATTAATCACTTTACAGCGTTACCCTGCATCTCCACCAATTGTGACCGTATGTAAGGTTCTTGGGGATCATAGCTGGGTGGTCACAAATAATGTATAGGGTAGACTAAATATATAAGCTGCTGTTGACTTGTGTTTTATTCACATATTTATCCGTACAAAATCACCCGAAGTGAAAGAAGCAGACTCTTCAGACTGCCCTGTGACACCTAGGCCCTACGAAATTCAAATTTCTCGCTTTCGTTTTCTTGTACTCGTTTTCTAACACACATTATATTACACTATGGGATGGTACACTAAACAATAATTTTAATATGTCTAACACTAAGACAGATTCTGCATCGGGTCCGATCAACATGCTCCATACTACATATATGCATGTTTATAATTTACATTAATTAATCCTTTAACGCTCTTACATTAATGACAAAAGGCAAAAAAAATAAAAAAAAAGTATCTAGACAGTTATTCATTTCCCCGAAGTTATAATAATAATAATAATAATAATAATAATAATAATAATGCTATCTGCATCCATCATTGTTGTCTTGACTCTCGCCGTGGTAGGTTCGTTACGTTTGTTCTAATCTTTCATGCACCTATTCTCCTGAGATGTATCGTCATTTACTTCACATTTATTGTGATTGTAATTTGTACATTGCTTATCAGTTCGAAATTGTGTGTAGAATATTGAATTTAATCATTTAATTGTAAGTAATTTGTGTTAGGATGACTTCCAAGGGAACATCTCCAGAAATCAGCGGGCCATCTCGAAAGAGATCTCTGTCGGAACCTAGAATGGTTCCTAAGAAAAGAGTTAGATTCGAGAGTACTATAAAGACCCATACCATGACATTGCGGTCAAATGTCAGCCATCACAAAAAAGAGCCAGAGTAGAAGCCAGGGATAGTTTCAACTCTAGCATCCTTTATGTTAATCCTTGCCGAGAAGAAAAAACTGACCCAATCCGAAAATTAGATAAAAAGCCAAATGTTAGTATCGTTGACGGTTTCCTAGAAGCTTGTATTAACGAACAAAAGGTAGAATTTCTTGTAGACTCTGGCTCTACATATACAAAACTAGATGGCAAAATGACTAGACATTTGGGTTTACACCATATGCCATGTACCAAGGAAAAAATCAAGTGGACAGACTGGCACAGGACCCGCTGGACAAAAGTTAGTTGTGTAAAAAAAATTGAAATCACTCTGCTCAACGGCAGACAGGTGTATACCGATATATACTATATCACTAGCACGATATATAAGCATAATTAAGCCCCGCCTAAATACCTGGGTAGAAACACAATTAAGGTGTGTCCACAAATGCGCATCCCTGGTAGGAAGGCTGTATTTTTCGGACATTCATCGACTGAAGCGTACATTTCGGACAAAGGTGCACAACAAAGCGACAATTGTCCTAAAAGCATACATTGAAAAATCGATCAACAGCCGGTGTTTCAATGTTCTGATTGATACTGGCGTCCCAGGGAGTTATTATGTCAGCGAAGAACTCGGAAGGGAGCTCGGAATGCGGCCACAGGATACATTTCTCAACCTGTATTTATTCGACGGAGTTGCTCTGTGGGGAAGTGTGTGCTTCGACATGCCTAAAGACGTGGGCGAAAACGTCCATATAATAATTGGGTGGGAAGTGCTGGCCAGATTTAATCTATCTATCTATCTAAAATGCCCCAGAACGAGAAGCCCACCACAGAAGCCATGAACGAACACCACACAGAAACACCAAAGGAAAGGTCCACAGAACGAAAGGACCAGCTGACCGAGCCAGCCATTTCAGACAGCCCAAGCCCGCAGGGCTAAACAGCTCCAGGACACACCCATTTACCTTTTCTAAAACCGACCATTTTCCACACCTCACGTACACTAACCCCTCGTGTCCTACACTTATTAACTACAAAGATGATGAACAGGAATATACATTCATATTAAAAACACCCATGCCTGTCCCGACGTTGAGCCAATGCCAACACATCAGACAGCCATAATTATATCTATGTATGTTCTTGCATCCGAGAAGTAGATGTTATATATCTTAGAAGTTAAAGCACCCACGCTGTCCCTAGATCTCTTATATCATTTTCCATGACGAGTATAGATATATGTAACCCGTGCTCAGTCGCCCCTTGCATTGCTCCTCTAGTAACTAAGTATTAATATTAACATTCCCTAACATCTTGTCTTGCCAGACTAAGCTTCTGAAGACCCATCGCCCCATAAATCTATGTATGCAACCCTTAGGTTAAGTATTTTTATCCGCCATTGTGTTCACCTTTTTCCATTTACTTTCCACAATTGTCATACGTCTTCCCCTTGCCTCCTTCGTATCCACAGTCCACACTACGCCAATTTACTTCGTGTCTTACACCTCTTACCCCAACCAGAGATTATATAAGATAACCTGGTTATCAGTATCTGTCATAAGTACCCCGAAACAATAACTAAGTACCCCTACGAACTGCCACTGTGGTTGGTATTTTTTATTTAATAGAAAACGCAGTTCCCAGGGCCAACTAATAGTATCCATAACCCTCTGACTGATCACATAACTCTATCTTTTCCAGACTCATATACCACCCCATAGTTGCATTCCCCGGTAGCATTTGGCTAACGTATTCTACTGCCTTTTCAAACTTCCATATCAATTGTAGCCTAATGCCACCCCCACGCCCAGGGACCTTAGGGGCAAAATTTCCCTGTAGCCCTTGAACTCTCCCCCCCCTCTCATTAAGACACCCGCGCTTCTCGACTCTTGTCCGACCTAGCCTCTCTCTCATACCTCTTGAAGATCCTTGAATTGTCCGTTACTAACGCTCTCCAACCTTTTATATATACTCCTATCCAGCCTACCTTCACTTAGTAGGCCAGAACAACATTAGAACTTTACTAGCCCCTTGCATGCCATCTATTCTCTTACAACACATTCACAACCCTGCACCCAATGGTCGTCGGTGCGAGGCTAGCCGCCCCGCCAGTAACTAACTTCTATTGTCATACTTCCAGATAAATGTGGCAGAGTTAGCAACCCAGTCTCCACCATATCCAGCAAACCCTACAATTAACAACCAGCCGAGTAAAACCAGCTAGCTAAGGCACCTTCGGTTTTGGTATTAAAGACACTCACATCTGTCTCATACACAGAGGGTTATTACAAACACTGGTGATATGGCAAGCCCCTAGCCACAGCCGCCGGACGACTATATCAGAGAGGGCGCCCAGCTCCCCCTTTTTGCCCACCCGAGGAGGGAGACCCCCACCCCCGCGGAGGTATACCTGGCCCCTGTTTTGACTTTCGAGTCATTGCCAGGTAGCACAGGAATTCTTCCTATCGATGAACTAACCATAAATGACTAACACCTTTACTAACCTCTATTAACTCACAATAAACCATTTACCTTTCTTGCATGCTCTGATCACTAAATTAGCACCTCAGCTATACCATAGAATGAAGATTGAACAATCTAGAGAGACGCTCCTATCACAGCTGTCCCCATCCTCCTCGCAAAGTAGATCCAGTCTCTCTCCCCTAAATACGTCCAGTATAGCCAAAATAGTACCTCTTACTAAGGCTCAGTTATATGAAATATAAAGGCTTCCTATCGCCCTGTGCCACAACTGTAAATATCATCTTACCTAGTCCCCATATCTATTGAGAGCTCAATTAAGTCCATAAGACTCGAGATCCCTACTGTCTGCAGGGTCCAGAACCGAGCCTATAAATCTACCTCCCGCCCCCAGTCAAATCAGTTGAAAGCTAGACACCAACCAGGGGTCACTACCCTGCAGTTAATTTCTAGCTCTGCCCTTGTGTTGTTCCGGAGTGAGATCCCAGAACCGGCAGACTCCGTGGCAGATTTGGATAGAAGGACCTGCCCACGTATTGAAGAACTTCACACATATGGCCCCCCTGGACGGCCGCGGAACCAGTCGTTAGCCCCCAACATCATGGACGCAAGATAACCAGGACCAGACCCATCAGATACTACCCAAGATTCCCTTTAGCAGTACTACATATTACTGTGCTGTTTTAGATTCACTAATTAATATTTCTACGAAGTGGCTAAGACCTTGCCCAGTGTAATTCATACTTAACCATTCCATTTGGGACGTACTAAGCGATCAGTGCTCTTTAATTAACAGGCGACCTTGACTCTCGTAATTACTTTATTCAGATATTAAAACTCTAGTGATATCTAACGTTCGCCCACTGATTTGCGTTCTATGTATTTCTGAGACAAGGATATAAAACTTAGATCAGTACCCCCTGAGGTAACTAGAATTCCCGTGCTCTAAAAAATACGTGTGTCTAATCTAGTCTGTGAACTACTACTTGTGCACCAGAGCTACCAGTAATAAATCTAACAGTGAATATGAATCTATAAGTAACATTGATGGTCTTCGGTATATAAACCTGCGAAATCAAAGCCAGTGATCAGAAGATTAATACCTGAACGTTGGAAGTGGGAGACTAGGCTCCATCCAGATCCACTTATGCTAGTGTTGTTCAATTCTATTATATTGTCTTACACAAGTATTCTGCAGTGGTATATCAATAAACGTGATCATGTAACTTGCTACCATGTGTTTCTTTGTGTTCTCTATTCCTCATATCTTGTATTGTGCATGCAGCCTTATATACCCAGTCAATTTAGAACTCACATTACCCAAGTTAAACCTGTAGAAAAACAGGGCATAACACTATCTATCTATCTATTGCCGGACGCCTTACTCCCCTTACGAGGGTGGCCATACACAGAATGCCCCCAAGCGGACCTATTCCCTGTCAGAGGGACAACCCGAGCCAGTTTAGTGAAGGACTTACGGGATTGACCACTCAATTTAGGATCCGTCCGATTCCAAGGCTCTCTGTGTATCTTGTTAGCACTATTTTTCTACAGTGGTGTTCGGCTAATCCATCCACTAACCTGCCTTACCCTTCGGTAAGCAGTACGGATTTGTATCAGGTTTACTCCCCTAGACAGGTTGCCAACCAAGGCTGACGAGTCCCATCCACCCAGATTTAATGCCACCATTAATTACCACCACAATCGGGTCTATTTTTATGTGAACCATGGTGTGTACAGCTGTACACCGCCAAGATATTTGACCTGGATCAATAATTTTTTCTTATATTTTCTTTAATTTCCTAAGGAAGGACTTATACTGAATCAAATATTAGCCAATAGTTTTTCTTTGATTTGTCTTTACTTTCTGAAGGAAGGATTTAGATTACTGAGTGTATGGAATCAAATACTGGCCAATAGTTTATATTTTATATTTCTTTATGTTCTTAAGGAAGGATATTATTTTACTGACCGTACCTAAGATAATGTTTACGTCAACAAGATCAGAAGGAAAAATACATCTTAGTTCACATTATATTCTAGCCAAAATATTTTAAATTGATCGGCATATATTTTCTTTACAATTTTAGGGAAGAATCTTATAGTATTGCCTGTAGGGTATTAAATGTTAGCCTGTATCTTATGTTATGGTTAAGGGATATTTGTTTTGTATATATTTATTTATTTATTTTTTGTCTGTGTTCTTCTTGGAGTTTGTCTTGTGTTTGTTTATTATTAAGGGTGTGGATTGTTTTAGGTATTTTCGAGCATTTTAGTTAATTTTGCTCCCTTAGGAAAAACAAATACAATAAAAAGCCATTGGAGGAAATTGGAACTAAATTGCTCGAACAATATATGAGAAAAACAATCATAACCTTCAATAGTAAACACAAATACAATAACGCCAAGACATCGGATTAGCTAGTGTTCGTTTGGGCTTTGACACCCTTTCTCTTAATTTTTGGGGCTTTGACACCCTTTCTTAATTTTGGGCTTTGGCACCATTTCTCTTCATTTTTTAGGCTTTGACACCCTTGCTTAATTTTGGGCTTTGACACCCTTAAGGGAACGTAGTTGTTTATCTGGACAAGAAATCCTCCTCCCCTTGTATAATTCTCATACTCGATAAGACAGAGAAAGAGGCAAGGGAACGCGAAAGTGGTCCCGGACCCTGAGAATAGGAACTTTAAATGTTTCTGTTTGGGCTCTGTGTCGTGTCGGCCACCCCCAGCAATGGGGTATGTGCCTGAGTATACACAAACATACAGTTTTCAGATTTTGAGAAGTTTGACCCAGTAATCGGGTGATTTAAATTAAGACCTTTCATTCCATTTCTTTGTCAATAGTAAGACCTTTCGATTATTTCCTGGTCAGCGATAGCGAGCTTGTAATTTAGGAGACACCGTCCTTTTGCGGGGAAATTTTTCTACTGAAAAATTTAGATTTATACAGAAGGGGATCTTGGGGAAGTTTTTTAAGTTTGATGGAGGTCTAGGGAGGATAGTAAAATAAATCAATAAATATATATAAATCGACCAAAAAATAAACCCTTACCCCCTTAAGGATCCTACCTCGCTTTTTTTTCTTTCTCTCTCTCTCTCTCTCTCTTTGGCTTGTATCCATTCGGCTCCATTCAGCCTACTATTTTAAGACGTTTACCCCCATCCAGGTGTCAATATTTTCCTGGCGAGCGGTAGCGAGCCAGCATATATGTATTTTTTTTTTGACAGCAAGCTAAATTTGTAAATTTTTCGTAAGACAAATTTCTCCGGCGAAGCCGGGTTTCTCCATACAATGCTGGCTCGCTATCGCTCTCCAGGAAGAAATCGACAAGTGGATGGGGATAAAAGTCTTAAAACAGTTGGCTGAATGGGGCCGAATGGATACAAGCCAGGGAAAGAGAGAAAAGGAGAGAAAGATAAAAGAAAGCCGGTGACCCCCCTTAAGTTACCCAGAGAAAGAACATTGATCAAGGAAGGTCAGTACAATGTAGGGAGGGTATCAAAGTGAAGGAGCCGTTTACTACCCCAATCAATCTTCGTTATAATAATATCCTTCCTTATACACCATATTACTTTTGCAACCTAATTAGACTACCCAACGAAGGCAGGGCTAATGAAGTCCTTGGAGATGATGGTTTAAGGAGGAGGTACCGGTAGTTGAGATTTCTCCATCATGTTTAGTCCCCTTGGCTTTGAGATTTTAAGACGTTCGTTCCGGTAGTTTTGGTCTGGCGCTTGTTTGCTAAAATAGCCTGATTCAACACAATATTGACCAGTCTCTGTGTATACAGTCGCGTGCTTCTTCTGCTTCTTCTTCTTCTTCTTCTTGGCATATTATGTGCAGTTTGCTCAGAGTGTTACAAGATACCCAGAGTAATGCACAGGCGTTTTCATGTGGGTCGTTATTTTTGTTTTTCCTATGTGGATGAGTGAGACAAAAGGCAAAACTGACTGTAACGAGTGCCTCCCTCAGAGTTGAAAGAGTGACAGGGCCAAAATAAAAGAATGTTTGAGCCAAAATGTCTTGACACACAGAGATGATGCAATTTAAGTCATAGGATGAGGGAAAGATAGACTCAGAGAGAGAGTTCTAGATCTCAGCTGTTGAATAGAAGAAAGATTGGGAGTATCATTTCACTCTTGGGTTGAAGAGTTGCACAGAGTAGGGGTGGGATTGTGTTGCAAGATGGTTACTACGTACCCTATGTAGAGGAGGTGGTATACACTGAGAAAGCTATGAGGAATACTAATTCCCTTTTTAGTAATAAATGAATACTATCTATCTATTGCCGGACGCCGTGATCCCCGAAGGGGTGGCCACGCACGCACTTCTCAAGCAACTCACTTCCACCCCTCTCACTCTTGGTTCGAGTCTCTTCACCAACGTCCATGCTTCGCTCCCGCAACTTCCGCAAGTCAGTGTCGGGATTAACACACCGTCATGCAAGGACTTCTTCACTTCCATGCTGACCACCCCATTTCTTGTTACTGCTTTCAGCGTTCCTACAACCCTTTTTTCCCGTTGCACCATCTCCCGCACTTCCCCATCCATACTCCCATCCCCATTCAACACACCGCCCAAGTATTTAAATGAGCTGAAATGCTCCATAGCCTGACCGTTCAACCTCACCTCACACTCTGTGCCTGCACCCCTTAAATTTAGGGTCCATAGTTCCCAGAGTGCCCGTAGAGGTGACTAAATGGCCAAAACAATGCAATTTATGCACTTTCTCCCGTATTCCTTCCCATACTCCCACCGTATTTGAGGGTGAACTTATGTTACTCAGAAAACCCTATGAGCGGAGAGCGGGCGTCTGGGGACGCACACAGGAGTCACCAGGGTATCTTCAGTATATACAGGAGGGTATTGTCAACTTAACATCTAGACACTATTGTCTCTACCTCAAGCTTTACCCCACAGCTATTGTATTTAAATTAATTGTAATGTTCGTATTCCTCATACCAGTATTACTATATGTACACAATCCATCAGTATCTATTTACGTACTGTATACTCATAGTAAACATTATGAGCTCAAATGTGTCACAGCAGGATTACCGGTATGTACTTCATGCAGTATATATTTATCAAGCAAACTCATTGTCGCTTATCATAATTATCTGCCAGTAAAACCCTATGTGTGGGTGTGTGTGTGTGTGTGTGTGTGTGTGTGTGTGTGTGTGTGTGTGTGAAATGAAGCTAAATTTGTACTTAAATATGCCGACAGACTTTTCCACAGAATTTAACGTTCCTTGAGAATTCAACGAGATTATCGCTTTCCCCCTGCTCCGTCTTCATTCCCACAATACTCCTATGCGTTTGGTATTATAGGGAAAAGGCTCGGTCAATGTCCAATGATACCCAGCCTCGATTTTTCAGTTTCTCTTTTTATTTTATTTCATTTTTTCCTTGATATTTAGTAGTTTTAGTAGAGTCATTTTCAGAGCTTCCGTGACCGTGTTTAGGATACCAAAGTTTCTCAGTGAATTTAACAAGGGCAACTGATGCTAAAATAAATAAGCCCCCATACACCTCACCAAAATTACGGGAAAGTTTTTTTTTTAGACGTTTTTCAAAATGGCGACCGCCGTCATCTTAAAAAATTGATAAAGTTCTATTTCTTGAAGTGAATGGCCAAAAATGACAATTTTGGTGTCTATTCCCACTAATTTTGGTGTCAGAAAACCAATGGGATGGCATAATTAAAAAATAATTAATAACTAATTACCAAATAATTAAGAAAATAAGAAAATAATTAAGAAAATCAATGGATGGCATAATTCATGATTTAGAGTCCCATTAACCTCAACATCTAAGACAAATATGATGTTGTTAAATCCACTGAGAAACTTTGGTATCCTAAACACGGTCACGGATCCTCTGAAACTTACTCAAATAATATAATATACAATTTAAAATGTAAACCAAGAATGTTGACTGATCAATTCCTTCTTTTTCAGGTTTGTTGCATCGAATTTGGCGTGAAGAATCATAAGCATGGAACGTAGAGGAGTTAGTGATGTGCCTGACCCAGGACCTGGATTAAAATGCATATTATGTCAACATCCCTGTATAGCTGATGATAGTACGGACAAGACATCTGATACAAAGTGGGAGAATCTAAGGAGCAAGTGTTTTCGGTGGAAGGAACTTGATAAATTTCAGCATGCCTATGCAGCAGTGGAGTGAGACAAGGGGCCTAAAGGCCTGTACATGCATAGTAAATGTTACACCCAGATCAGTAGTAATCGCTATATTCAGCAAGCACAGAATCGTAAACGGAAATCTGAACAGGAAGAAGTTCAAGCATCAACTTCAAGTCAACAACTCCCAGGAAATGTGCCTAAAAAGCTTCGTTCTAGTACTGGAGTGGTTCATGATAAGAATCTCTGTGTGTGGTGTATGAAAGGACCACAAAAAAACAGTAATCCTGGCAAGTCCAAACTTTTGCTGCTGTCAACAGTAGACGCATGGAACCGGTTCAAGTTGCATACAGTTTGTCTGTCAGATGAGCCTATAAGAGAAAGATTGAATACCCTACTTGCATCTATCCCAGACAGTCGAATGGCGTTTGGATTGGAAATTTGTTATCATCGTGAATGTTGGCGCAATTATGTCAGCAACCCTCTGAAGGAGTCTTTTCCTGATGAAAAAACAGAGCATCTGCAACATGTTAATCTCCGAGAGGCCCAAAATATCTTCTTTCATCATGTCCGTCAAGTTATCTTTGAAGATCATGAAATCCGTACACTGCAAGGTCTTGTAAAGGATTACAAAAGCATTACTTCAAATTATGGTTACTATTCCACAGCAAAGTCCAGTTTCGTGAAGGAAATTCTGATCAAGGAATTTGGAGATGACATAGCATTTCATGAACGAGTCAGAAGAATGTGAGTGAACTGGTATATGATGCAAGAGCTGCAGGTTCATATCTTGAGGCTGCAATATCCTCTCTAGGTGTAAGTGACGATCAGCTGGTGAAGAATGTAGCTGGGCGACTCAGAGATCAGATCATCAAAACAAAAACTGTTCCTTGGCCTCCATACATACATGAGCTAGAAGAATATGAAGACCTGAATGATCTCCTCTTGAAGCTCATCACGTGGTTAAAGCACGCCACAAAGTCTGAAGTCGATGACAAGCCCCAAGTCAGATCAATTGCATCTATTTTGACGAGCTACATCACTGGAAGACGTACTGCATTTGAGACAAACCTCGGTGTACTGCTACATGGTATGACGAAGAGCAGAGAAATGGTAGACATATTACATAAGGATGGCCTGGGAATCAGTTACAATGATGTGCTTTTGCTTAGAGATTTCTGGGCAGTTACTGACCTGAAGCATTCAACTGAGTGTCCTTTTGAACTTTCTGAAGGAACACCGGCAATATGTATAGTCGACAACGATGACTTCAAAAGTGACACTTTGACTGGAAGTGGCCAATCACATCGTACAAATGTCATGTTTGTTCAGCCAGACCTACCTAAGCTAAATCTACCTACCCTAGATGATGATAGACCAGTTGCAAATAGCACCTTGCCTTCGTACCTCTCTGATAGCCTCAAAGAACTTGGGAGCCAGATGCAAAGAATTGAACCATACAAAACAGTCAAGCGTGGTGAACCACCTATCAGACCAAGGATAACGGATGAACAACATCTGGACACAGTTCCTGAATAGACATTCGAATGCAGAATGTGTTATCTTGGTTAATGACTCGTACGAGCAAGACTTCTCCATCAAAGATAGTGAACGACAACACCGTCAAAAAAATCAGTCCATTTGCAATGTGTTTATGAAGTCAGAGGACAAATTTCCTTCTAATAGAGACTTTCATGCTCTTCTTGGTAAGCCAGAGAATAAAGTTCGCCTTCAAGCATTTATCAAGGCTGCTTTCAAAAGAAAGGCATCTACAACCACTATTCAGCTCATACACTGTGTTGTTGGCAAACCAGCAAGGAATCTCACCACAGATGAAGTTTTGCAGAATCTCACATACGCCCATGCAGAAGCAGACACAGCTCTGTTCATTCTTTATGGTAAGCTGCTGTCAGAAGGGTATACAGAAGCAGTTGTCATAGACACTGAAGATACTGATAACTACGTTCAGGCAGCCTATGTGGCTTGGCAAATATCAGGACTCTTGTGCTTGAAACGCAAATCTCAGCTGATAAATGCTCGGTGTTTGTGTAGTGAGGCAATGGCGGAGTCTTTGATCCCACTTTATGTTCTTACCGGATGCGACCATAACTCCGGCTTTTATGGAATAGGCAAGAAAACTATTGTTGACCGTGTAGAAAAATCATCAGAAGCTCGCAACCTCCTTTAAAGTTGTGACACAATCATTCCAGTCACACAGGAAATCATCAATGACTTACAGAAATTTGTTATCCGGTACATCTATTGTGACACCAAACACAAGACCCTAGCAGAGGTGAGAGCAGCAAAGTGGTCAGTACTCAAGAAAAAGAAGATCATCAGACTGGTACCTGATTCTGACAGTCTACGACCACATTTAGAGCGCACCAATTACCTCACATATCTGCAGAAGAATTTCCAGCTTCAGAATCATCCATCACCAATTGGCCATGGATGGCACCTTGTAAATGGCTTATGCCTCCCAGTACGCTATACCCAACCTGCACTTCCATCATTCCTGGATCTTCTAAAAACTCCAAGTCATCCACAAATGGAGAGCAGCGATGATGACAGCGGAAGTGATTCTGACAGTTGTGCATCATATTAAAATGTGTCCTGCAGTGATAGTGCATCTTAATGCAGTAGGTCTCATGTTTTATTAATTTAGGATACCAAAGTTTCTCAGTGGATTTAACAACATCATATTTGTCTTAGATGTTGAGGTTAATGGGACTCTAAATCATGAATTATGCCATCCCATTGATTTTCTCAATTATTTTCTTATTTACTTAATTATTTGGTAATTATTTATTAATTATTTTTTTAATTGTGCCATGCCATTGATCTTCTGACACCAAAATTAGTGGGAATAGACACCAAAATTGTCATTTTTGGCCATTCACTTCAAGAAATAGAACTTTATCATTTTGTTAAGATGATGGCGGCGGCCATTTTGAAAAACGTCTAAAATAACAACTTTCCCGTCATTTTGGTGAGGTGTATGGGGGATTATTTGTTTTAGTATCAGTTGCCCTTGTTAAATTCACTGAGAAACTTTGGTATCCTAAACACGGTCACAGAAGCTCTGAAAATGACTACTATTTATATAGCAAGGATCATTGCATTTGAGTGTTGCCATTAGATACAGGATGGGTTGAGGGGGAATCAGCATCTATGTTACCAGTAGGGGCCCTAATTAGGTTTGGGGTACACTAATGACGATAAAGACCGAGAGTGGCGCTGGAATAGACTAAATTGTAGTGTGAAACATCGGTCAATATAAAGTTTATGGGTCAATATATATTTTAGGTAAGGTGTTTTTTGTTTAATATAATCCTTGTTCTCATTAGTTCTTTCATTGATCAGTGTGTTATTAGGTGTATTTCCTTTTGCAAATGCATTTAAACCTATTATTTAGCAACATTAAAACATGCCCCCCAAAAACCATATTTTGTCATTACCCTAAATTAACAACATAACCTAACCTGGGGGCTGCCGCCCCTAGACCCCTGCTGGTATAGCATTGATATAGAGGATGACAAAATACTAAAAATACGGTGGAAAAGTGAAAAACAATTAGTTCTCCATTGATTCAAGATGGCCGACATTTTCCCTTCCACCCTTATTAAACCCACGAAGTCTAATGAAGTTGTTTTTAATTTGCAGCGGTAAAGACACATATTGCGGTGACTAATACAGTAAGACAACGCTATAGAAAACAGACTATTATATCCTATACATGACTTAAAATACATATTGTCCAGTTTATGTAATTAAATTGATAAAACAAAATGTTGCTTTTTTTATTAATTTTAGAAGTTTTTAAGGGTGTTTTGATGCGTGATAATAGTAGGAAATGCAGGAATGAGTTGTGTTACCGGGCGTACGTCTTGTAAACACGTAAGTTGATGTCAAACAGCAGGGGGGGGGGGCAGCAGCCCCCACCCATAATACTAGGATAGGTTAGGTAAGGTTGTTAAGTTAGGGTTAGGCTAATGTCCTTTCAAAGGGGTACCGTATAGTAAACACTAGGATATACCCGGTCAGAGGTAGCCAGGTGATACGCCCGATAACACAACTCTTGCCGAAATGTATATTTACCCATTATCCAACAATAGGACATTAAACGAAAAATAAGCTTATGTGGCTATAGCCATTTTCCATTATAATAATTTGGCTATAGCCATTTGCCATTATAATAAGGATAAATATGTACCTATGGTCCCGTTAAAATATCCTCAAGTAACCTATTA
Source organism: Paralithodes platypus (assembly GCA_032716605.1). Classification (NCBI taxonomy): domain Eukaryota; kingdom Metazoa; phylum Arthropoda; class Malacostraca; order Decapoda; family Lithodidae; genus Paralithodes; species Paralithodes platypus. The sequence continues at coordinate 14,307,142 of CM064573.1, read as the reverse complement.
AAAACTGTTCAGGGGACTGGTTAGAACTTGTAGGATGTTTAATTGAAGTGCGGAAATCAGTATTTACTGAGAAATAACTGTCTTAAAATGCGCTATGGGTCACCCAGGGTCCCTGCCCTCTCTTTCCCAGGTAATGTTATGTTATGTTATGTTATATTATATTATATTATATTATATTAGGGTTAGGTTAAGTTAGGTTAGGTTAGGTTAGGTTAGGTTAATCTAATCTAATATAATATTTGTACATTTTGGGCAGTGGGCGGGCCCGCGCGTATGTGGCGGCGTACAGACCCTCCCGTAAAACATATCGTAGTTTAAGACTTTTATTTCTCAGTAAATACTGATTTCCGCACTTCAATTAAACATCCTACAAGTTCTAAACAGTCCCCTGACCAGTTCTTAATAGGTTACTTGAGGATATTTTAATGGGATTATAGGTAAATATATACCATAATAAGTTGAGGGGGCTTGCCAAGGACTTATTGAAATCCTCATATATTTCAACAGTAGGGGGCACAAACCTCATTTTCCCCCACGCGAGTCGCCGAGGCTACACTCGCAGCGGATGTAAACAAACCCATCCTTCTTTTGCGAGGTAGGCGATATAGGATTTTTTTTTTTTTTTCGTTTTTCTAGGATCAGAAATACAATTTTACGTGCATTTAGACACATATAGGAATGAGATACATGGTATAAGAAAGCCATAGGCCACGATATAATCGACGGCTGAATTTAATTACATAAACTTTATATTGTCCAAAACATCTCCCAAAAATTCAGTCATGATGGTGCGGCGCTTTATACAGGGGAAGTTGGCAATTTTTTTTTTTTTTTTTCTTAAGTCTATTATAAGACATTTGCGACGGTCTACGCATAGGCTATCTAACACTGTAAATGTTGATGGCTCTGGAGGCCGGGTAACACTGGATACTGTCCAAAGGCTTGCACCCTCCAGCTTTTGAGAAATGAATGTTTTCATGGTTTTAGTTATAATTCCAACGTGGGCTACAAGATGGGTTACCCATTATCGATCGATGTTAAGACCCCCCCCCCCTCCCCCATAGTGAGGAGGGCAATGAAGATCAAGGAAATTTCGGGGTAAAAGGCCTAAACAGGTGATAAGGTATTGACACAAAACCTGGCTCGATTTTGCATTATTTTGAAACCCATAAACCCAAAATTTGGAAAACCAGAGCCAACTTATGGCAAAAGTTGGCTCAGGTTGCAATTTTGAAAAGTAAAATAACCAAGTAACCTAACCTAGAGTTGTAGCCGTTAGGATACAATACTAACAAAAAACCTACCAGGTAGTAGATGTTTTAGTACCTTGTATCTGGCATAAAAAACTAACGGAAAAACTTCATTTTAATGTCACTAATTTTCCCATGGTTTGTTTTTTGTTTTTTTGTTGTAGTTTTTTTTTTGTTTTTTTTTGGGGGGGGGGGGGGGGGGGTAGGGAATCTTACTCTTCATTAATATACACCCTGTTCGGAAATTCCACCGACAAAAAAATACAGCATTATCACTGAAAAAATGAAAACGTTGTACTAAATAACGCTTTTCCATATCTTGTACCAATAATGAGTTAGAGAGCATTTAATCATAATAATAAATGTAGGCCTGACCGGGGAAAGACTTGAGAACACGTCCGAACACTGTTCCCCACCATTCCTCAGGTTGGACTAAACACCCGATTCGGAAAATGATTTAAGAAGCACTTTAAACAAAATTAGTATTCTATCTTTTCATAGTAGCGAAATGAGGTGTACATAAGTTCAAAAACGCTACATAACAATAATTGGAAATGTTTATTATTTTACCAACGTAAATATGCTCGCCATGTCATTTCTAACTTACTAAAAATATCTGGTGGTTAATAAAACGTGATTAACATATTAAATCCATGTCTCTCTATATCTAGCAAGTTTTGTAATACTAACCTACCAAGTCTTGTAATTAGTTTCAATGCAATTTAGTTTTTTGTTTTTGTTTTTTTCATTTGAAAATATTTTTTTAAATATTTGTATATACCTACTCTCTTATTTTGTCGGTGGAATTTTCGAATACCCTGTATAGTGTCTGTATTTAATTACAAACCTCGGAAAAAAACGTTTTCCCCATTATTCAACGATCTTAAGACACGCCGTCCGATAGTGGGGAGGGCTATGAAGGTCAGGGAAAATGAGGGTTTAAATGCGTAAAACGGCGATAATAGCGTATTTTAGCTAAACTTGGCTCGGGTTTTATTTATTTACAAACCCATAAAACCCGAATTTTCGAAAACCCAAGTCAAGTTTTGGCAAAAGTTGGCTCTGATTTAGCGAGTTTTAAGAGGAAAAAAAAGACAGTGACCTTATTTCGATATTTGGCTCGGGTTTTCTTGATTTTCAAACTCATAAAACCCGATTTTTCGAAAACCCGAGCCAAGTTTTGGCAAAAGTTGCCTCGGATTTTGAGAGTTTTAAGGGGAGGGCACACCTACAGTATGTATGCTAAACTCCCCAAAATCCATTTTTGTATTAATATTCCCATTGCCATCTGTATTTCTGTAGTCTATTCTACACTCAGACAATCTTTCATTTAATAATTTGGAAAAATAGCTGTTGAATAAATATTGCTTTGTTTGTTCTAATACATCAGTGAAAAAACAAAAAGAATATCAGAAACTAATACCTTTTTGTATCGACAAACCTACACTAGATACCAATAATCAACCATGAGGTAATCCCATAATGAGTTTTAAAAGGTTAAAAAAAATATATAATTTATAGCAGTTGAGCGAATTACGTAAAAACAGATTCGACGACAGAAGCTATAATCGTCATAAATAAATTTGCTCTCGTCAAATGAGTCTTATATTATCGTGTAACAAGTGTGCAAAATATGAAGGAAATCATGCAAACATAGTAGGTGTCAGGTATCAAGAAAGTGAGAAATACACACTTTCAGGAACGAACGATTGTGTTATATTATGCTATATTATTTGTTATTATATGAAGAGGAAATGAAGGAGACATATTCTGAGAGAGACCTTGGGGTGGTCATTGACGCCAAACTGAGCTTCACCTAACATGTAGCCAAGAACATATATAAAGCCAACAGACTAGTGGGCCTCATATGGAGGACGTTCTGTACCCTGAATGAAGAAAGTTTCAAGCCACCCCCAGACCTCTGTTGGGCTAGCATTGATATAGAAGATGACAAAATACTAAAAATATGGTGAATAAGTGAAAAATATTAGGGTCAAATTGGATTTTCGGTCACGTATGTGTTTTTTGTATTATAATCCTTTTTCTCATCAGTTCCTTCATTGATTAGTGTGGTTTAAGGTGTTTTTCTTTCTGCAAAATCACTTTTACCCATTATTTTGCAATATTAAAACATGCCCCCTAAAACCATATTTTGTCATTACCCTAACCTAACAACCTAACCTAACCTGGGGGCTGCCGCCCCCAGACCCCTGCAGGGTTAGCATTGCTATAGAAAAATGACAAAATACTAAAAATACAGTAAAAAAGTGAAAAATATTAGTTCTCAGCTGATCCAAGATGGCCACCATTTTTCCTTCCACCCTTATTTAACCCACAAAGTCTAAGGAAAAATATTTTAATATGCAGCGGTAGAGACATATATTGTGGTGACTAATACTCTATGACAAAACTATAGTACACATTTAGAACATCATATCCCATACGTGACCGAAAATCCAATTTGTCCTAAAAAATAATTTAATTTGCAGCGGTAGAGGTAGAGACATATTGCGGTGACTAATACTGTAGGAGAAAGCTATAGAAAACACTTAGATAAGTATATCCCCTACGTGACCGAAAATGCATATTGTCCAAAGTTTAACTTTATTCTCCCACAGTAGATTACCAGGGGCGTGTCCTAAGATTGATGATAATGTGTATTTGTGGATTTTTTCTATTTCCGATGGTGATTCATACACAAAAAGGTTTATCTATCTATCTATTTACTCAGGCCCAATCCCCACTTTTCCCAAAAAAAAAAAAAAAAAATCTTTTCTTTTTCAGTCTTTTTTCCTGTGTGTGTTTTTTTTGTGGAGGGTGAGCCGGTCAAGCCAGAGCAAGAACATGGAAAACACAAAACACAACACAAAACAACGAACACACACGAACAAAACACAAACTCACACACACAAAAATGTAAACATCCCAAAACAAGAAATATCAATAATGGTCTTAAAAATCGTCCCCAGTGTAAAACTTGATACTTGCCCAAGGCTGCTTACAGGAACAATGCTGGTGAGGTCCTTAAGTCGGGTCATGGTTACTCCTTCCACTACGATAACCATCAATAGCTCATAGATAATCATATCCATATACTTTGTTAATACATTTGGATGTTCACACTGTATACGGTATGGATCAGGCAAGACGATTTCCACACGATTTGCTGGCACTGTATCGAGGCTATTTTAGTCTTCGTACTGACAACTAGACCGACATTTGATAGTTTTGTGCAGTGGAAGTCTTAAGGGAGTCCACCTCGCTTTTTTCTCTTTCTCTCCCTATCTCTTTGGCTCGTATCCATTCGGCCCCATTTAGCCTACTGTTTTAAGACATTTACCCCCATCAAGGTGTTAATATTTTCCTGGCGAGCCAGCATATAATTATATATTTTTGCTTTGACAGCAAGGTAAATTTGTAAAAAATTTCGATAGAAAACTGTCACCGGCGAAGCCGGATTTCTCCATACAATGCTTGCTCGCTATCGCTCGCCAGGAAGAAATCGACGTAGCATTCAAGGAGACTACAGCTGCAGCAGGACTCTTCTTCTTCTTACCTCTGACCGGGTATAAGGTATCCTAGTGTTTACTAGCCTATACCCCTTTGAAAAGACATTAGCCTAACCTAACAACCTTACCTAACCTATCCTAGTATTATGGGTGGGGGCTGCCGCCCCCACACCCCGCTATTTGACATCTTTGACAGATTTTTGGTGTATTTTTCTGTGAAAAGGGTATTTTGTCAATTTGTCAATAACGAAAATCCTCCATGCGGACTATATGGAGAAAAATATGGCGAATCTGTTGGTGCTATTTTCCCTAATAAATGTTTTCTAATAAGGCGGAAGTAGTGTCCTTGAAGATTATCCTTGAAGATTATCGAAATCGACACCTGGATGGGGATAAACGTTTTAACACAGTTGGCTGAATGGGGCCAAATGGATACAAGCCAGGGAAAGAGAAAAGGAGAGAAAGATAAAAAAAAAAAAAAAAAAAAAAAACGATGACCCCCCCCCCTCCCTTAATACATTATATTTAGAGATTCTAGAAGAGAAACGCCGAACAAGGTTGATGGAAAATGCACTCGATTGGAACAGCCAGAGCTTACCACTTTGTTCGGTAAGGTATGGGCATCACTATGTGCACTTCAAGGAATAAGGCGACTGGACAAACTATCAATATTTACTTCTTACACTTTGTTGGTTAAGGTATAGGCATCACTTTATGTACACTTCAAGGAATAAGGCAAGAGGACAAATTATCAATATTAACTTCTTACCACTTTGTTCTGTAAGGTATAGGCATCACTTTATGTGCACTTCAAGGAATAAGGCAAGCGGACAAGCTATCAATATTCACTTCTTACACTTTGTTCTGTCTGTTTAGGGAACACCCTTCAAATGCATTTAAAAATACGACGAATGGGGTAGCCTGCAGCCATACTTTCCTTGAGGCGTTTTCACACGAGCTTTTATACCAGTAGTTTCCAATGTTCACGTTTTTTCTGGTAATATTTCAAGAATCAATTGTTATGGAACCATAAACTGCACTGACATTATTGTTGTGGAACCGTAAACTACATTGACATTATTGTTGTGGAACCGTAAACTACACTGACATTATTGCTGTGGAACCGTAAACTACACTGACATTATTGCTGTGGAACTGTAAGCTATACTGACTGTTATGCCAGGTTTTTACTGGGGTTTAATTGGTTTTGATCAAGTGGGCTCTTCCTAACTGGAGAAGTTATATTGTTTTACCACAGACACAGAAAGACAATAGAGGATAATTATCACAAGACGTGTATTCATATTCCGTTTATTTGCACAAGAATATCGCATACGTAAAAACTAGAACAACAATGGTCAAGAACAAAACAATTAAAGTGCACGAACGAGGCTCCACTACGTCTGACTGGCAAGACTGGATTATTCTATGCAATATCTAAGTAAGTATTAGGGACCGCTTTCTAACTGAAAGATTACACTTGTCCTGTATTTATTTCAGAGATAAGAATAGCACTCCTTTCAATCGAGGATTTACACTTGTGCTTAGAAAGGTTATATAGTAATTATATATGTGAACTTTTGGTATTTACCTGCGTAGAGTTGTGCTGGATTTGGAAGCAGTGCGTAATTATTTTCCTGATGTTAAATCACTGTGGTGCTTATGCATTCGTTAACTTCAATTTATTTCTTACGAATTTTAACAGAATTATTATCAGTACTTGCCTAATTTCTTTGAGTTTCACTAGAGCTTCCCTTCTCTCGCTTTTATATTGCGTAATAAACCGTACGAAGAGCGCTTAAAAGAACTAAAAAAAAATAGCTTAACAAAGCGCAGAATGAGAGGTGACCTAATAGAGGTGTTCAAAATATTCAAGGGATTCAGCAACCTAAATGTAAGCGAATTATTTACGATCAATCAAGCAAACACGAGAAACAATGGTTATAAGATTATAGGCAAGCGTTTTCATTCTCACGAGGCGAAGCATTTCTTCTTCAACCGCGTTGTGAATAATTGGAACAGACTACCCTCGAACATTGTAAACTGTAATACTGTCGAAACATTTAAGAACCATCTGGATAAACACATGGCAAATAACCCCCGATTAACACAGTTTCTTTCAGAATAACGCGCAACGAAATGTCAACGCATATCGCAATGTATATTGATTTTCATGCATCTGTTCCCTTTCAGAATTGTAGTAAATAGAGTTAGCTTAGATTACAAATCAACTTCTTTTTTCTCCCTGTCCTGTCCGAATTTCCGTGTCAGTTTTTCAATACTACATGGTATTTTTCCTATCTGTTTCCATGCCAGCATTAGCTGGAGGGAGTGGTGGGTGGGGAGGAGCCTTCTTCTTTGCTATCCTTTTCTCTACCTCGTAGTCAGTAGATTAGTAGTTTTAGATATCCAAACTGCCCCGTAAGGACCAATAGGTCTGTTGCAGTTTGTTCTCCTTTGTATTCCTTTGTATTCCTTTGTATATACGTGCGTAGTAGTATCCGATGTTCCCAGAATACTTTTTATCATATACGCAGTAGATATATTTTAATTACTTTCACTTTCGATCTTTATATACTTTCTCTCTGATAATATGCCAAGTATAATTTCTTTTCACAGTTAGATCTTCTATAACTTTTATGGTATAATAACTTCACTTTCGATGTGTAGAATAATTAATCCAATGGGTGTAGAATTAGTAATCCAATCTTGGGTAGATCCGCTGGCCGTGGGGGTTGTCCTGACGTCACTGGGTTCCCACAGTGTAACTCGAGTACAGTACTTTGGTTTGGGACCTTAAATAACTAATTTGCCTAGCCAAAGCCGTGACAAAATAGAATCGAGCTAACGCAGCAGTGAACTCCTGTCTACTCTGGTCTTTAAAAATACTTTGATGAATTTCTTGCAGGTGGGTCTATCCCGGATAAAGCTGGCTAGTACCTGACTGTCTGCTTATATCCACAATAGCACCGGGTTTGGGGTAGGCGAGAATATTAGATTACTTCACCTGGAAGGCTCTAATAAACTAGCTTGTTGATACCCACTTCCAAATAATTACTATCAGTGGGTGGCAACAGTCTCGGAATTGTGTCTACACCTTGCGATCAACTGAACAACTCTTCAACTGTACCCTCAACCTTTGATCTGTCCTTTTACCCGGGGTGTCAAGGAACAGCTCTAAATTGAGATGTCAATCCTAAAATCTTCCGTCATAGTCATACCGTTTCTCAGGGCCTCGGGGGTGATGTGGTTGAGCATCAGAAAGGCGCCTAGGGGTAGGATGTTGTAGAGCGGTTAGTTCCTTGTGGCTTGGAGAGGGGTGATATACTTTTTTACTCATAGTGCCATTTCTTGATTGATTTCTCTTTTCCGCTTTTCTTCTTCTGTTGGACTTTGGAATTGGTTATGTTGATGAATAAGTTTTTCTCTGGTGTTAGAGGGCGTGTCATCTCGATGGTAGTAACTCGTGTTGGCTGGGGGCGGTTGTGTCCTTTTTAACTCAGGGGTGAGGTGATATAATATGATATTGTCTTGTGATTTAGGCTGGGGCTACTTATGTGTTTTACAGGCTGGAGGTAGATGGAGTGGACAGTGGTTGCAAGTTTTGTAGGTTTGGGATGTTGCAGGAGAAGTGGAATATCGGCGAGAACTGATCACATGTTATCTTCTGCCCTGCAGAGGTATATAATTGTTATCCTGGAGTCCTTGAGTCGACATTTTCTCTGATGCGGGGGAGGTGTGGTAGAGAGAGAAAACGACTTGTGGTGGTGAATGCTTGGGTAACTGTTTCTCTGTTATTGGTAGAGGTGGTGGTGGTGGTGGTGGTGGTGGTGATGGTGGTGGTGGTGGTGGTGATGGTAGTGGAGATGGTGGAGGTAGGGGTGGGGATCTCGGTATGTTGGCTGTGGTGGTGAATATGTTTTTCTGTTATTTCACTTCCTTCTTCCCCATCAAAGCCACGACCTCGTGGCTGGAGCTGGTCACACCAGGCATTTTCTTGGTGGAAACAAATTTCCATTTATCGAGATATTCCCACCATGTCATTGAGCTTCCATCTGCTGGTTTGTTTAGGTTAGCATAAAGAGTTATGCAAGGTATCTCTGTATATGTCCCGAGGGCTGCCTCTAGTTGATGTAGGGACTTAATCTTCTTAGTTACGTCATTTGTTTGGGTCCCTATGATCTTCTTGATGTAAGGACCACTTCTGGGAATGCGGGTTGTTGCAGGCTTAGTTTTGGTTGAGGTGTTGGTTTTCTTAATCCTTGTGGGAGCCAAGGAACCCTTTTTGTTGACTGGGTTTTGATGGATTACCGTGATGATGGATGAGGGTGCTGGAATTACAGGAGTATTGCTTGCCATCTTCAAGGTTGGAGCGAACACGGATGATTGATCGGAGACGAAAGGAACAGGGGCCGATCGACGAATGTTGTGTGCAGGTGGGTATTTTAGCCCGACTGTATCATAGGAGGAGAGATTATCTTCGGCGGATGGGGCAGGTGAAGAAGGGTTGGATGGAGGAGGTTCATGTGGTTTCGAAGGTGCTGAAGGTGATGTGGTAGACATGGAGGCTGGTGGTGAAGATGTAGAACAGGCTTTACCATAAAAAACGGTGGAGGTAGGTGGTCGAGGATGTGGAGGTTTCTGAGGTGGCTGTGGTCGGATGTTGATTTTTTTCTTTGGTGATTTGGCTTTAGGAGTGGCTTTATAGCCTGATGGTTATGGCTTTTGTTCCTGATCGCTATTTTGATTTTCGGAATCCTTCTAGGGGAGTCTTCTGGATCGTCTTCAATCTTAGCTAGGTGGTAGATGGCTGGAGTGTTTCTGGGCACAGGCTCCCTCGCCGAGGCCATATTAATGGGCGGGGGAGGTTCAAAAAAATCTTGAGGAGGGTCTTCCATCTCTTCTACTGCTTCTTCCTCTTGGTCTTCATGGTTTTCCATCTCTTCTATTTCTTCTTCCTCTTGGTCTTCATCGATGGCTTGAATTTGGTGCATTTCCGGGGGACAGTATTCTTCATCGTGGTACTCGATGCAGTCCTTTTCTTTAGCCGGGTGGTAGATGGGTGGAGGTGTCCACGGCACAGGCTCCCTCGCCGAGGCCATATAAATGGGCAGGGGAGGCTCAAAAAAATCTCGAGGAGGGTCTTCCATCTCTTCTACTTCTTCTTCCTCTTGGTCTTCATGGTCTTCCATCTCTTCTATTTCTTCTTCCTCTTGGTTTCCATCGATGGCTTGAATTTGGTGCATTTCCAGGGGACAGTATTCTTCATCGTGGTACTCGATGCAGTCCTTTTTCTTTAGCCGGGTGGTAGATGGGTGGAGGTGTCCACGGCACAGGCTCCCTCACCGAGGCCATATAAATGGGCGGGGGAGGCTCAAAAAAATCTCGAGGAGGGTCTTCCATCTCTTCTACTTCTTCTTCCTCTTGGTCTTCATCGATGGCTTGAACTTGGTAAATTTCCTGGAGACAGCACTCCTCACACTGGCACTCAATGTCCATTGTCTTAGCTGGGTCCCAGGTGTCAGGGATCGGGTAAGCGGGATCGCAAGCTTCCCAACTGAATGGGTAATTTAACCTAATGGGCTCTTGAGGGTGAGTGTTCCAGGGTACAGGTTTCCTTGCCGAGGCTATCTCCAGGTACGGACGAAGATCCTGAATTTCAAAAAAAATTTGAGGACCTCGGGTTTCCTGTTGGTTGTTCTGGTAAGATCGACCAGGATGATGGTGGTTAGGGGAGCTTTGCAGATTTCCTTGTGGGTGGCCTGACGAGAGGGGTTGGGGGCGGCCTTGGGATGAGTACTGCGATCTTTTCCTTTGTTTTTTGGTTTGTCCGGGTCTTCGGTACACTTGAGGGTGCATGGGGGATTTCCGATGGCTTCTCTTGTGGAAGTTTTAGGCCGGTTGGCCAACAGCTTGCGAATAGTGATGATATTCTTTGTAAATCCCACGGGATCGTGGATACCAAAGTATTCCCTAATATTTGAGGGAAGGATTCTTAAGAGCAAACAGAACACCTGTTGCTGTTGTTGCTCATAAGTGTACAGAGGGTAAGCACGCTTTACCTGTCGGCTCACTATTCTCAAGGTACTGTTTAGGTTCCCTCCGTACTTGATTTCGTTGATTTTGGCTGCAACGGGGCCTAGTGATGGCTGAATAGCGTTTATCACAACAATTTGGCAAGCTTCCCATGTCATTTCTGGGGTTAACTTTCCGGCTACCAGGGGCATGGCCTTACCCAGGTGCATTAATAATAAACCCATCCTCACTGGATCGGATTGGTGTGCCAGGCTGATTAGCGGGCTGACCATCTCTAGGTACGTGCGAATATCCTGAGTTTCCGCGTCATACGTCAGTATGGGGATGTGCGAACGTGAACTCATGATGACGTATGTGTACTCTATCTCTTTCCTGATTACTGTGTCGTCAAACAACTTTCTTCCCGAATCAAGAACCACCAGCTGCCGCCAATGTTATGCCAGGTTTTTACTGGGGTTTAATTGGTTTTGATCAAGTAGGCTCTTCCTAACTGGAGAAGTTATATTGTTTTACCACAGACACAGAAAGACAATAGAGGATAATTATCACAAGACGTGTATTCATATTCCGTTTATTTGCACAAGAATATCGCATACGTAAAAACTAGAACAACAATGGTAAAGAACAAAACAATTAAAGTGCACGAACGAGGCTCCACTACGTCTGACTCGCAAGACTGGATTATTCTATGCAATATCTAAGTAAGTATTAAGGACCGTTTTCTAACTGACTTGTCCTGTATTTATTTCAGAGATAAGAATAGCACTCCTTTCATTCGAGGATTTACACTTGTGCTTAGAAAAGTTATATAGTAATTATATATGTGAACTTTTGGTATTTACCTGCGTAGAGTGTTCTGGATTTGGGACCTGTACGTAATTATTTTCCTGATGTTAAATCACTGTGGTGCTTATGCATAAGTTAACTTCAATTTATTTCTTACGAATTTTAACTGAATTATTATCAGTACTTGCCTAATTTTCTTTAAGTTTCACTAGAGCTTCCCTTCCCTCGCTTTTATATACTTGCGTAGTATCCGATGTTTCCAGAATACTTTTTATCATATACGCAGTAGATATATTTTAATTACTTTCACTTTCGATCTTTATATACTTTATCTCTGATAATACGGCAAGTATAATTTCTTTTCACAGTTAGATCTTCTATAACTTTTATGGTATAATAACTTCACTTTCGATGTGTAGAATAATTAATCCAATGGGTGTAGAATTAGTAATCCAATCTTGGGTAGATCCGCTGGCCGTGGGGGTTGTCCTGACGTCACTGGGTTCCCACAGTGTAACTCGAGTACTTTGGTTTGGGACCTTAAATAACTAATTTGCTTTGCCCAAGACGTGACAAAATAGATTCGAGCTAACGCAGGAGTGAACTCCTGTCTACTCTGGTCTTTAAAAATACTTTGATGAATTTCTTGCAGGTGGGTCTATCCCGGATAAAGCTGGCTAGTACCTGACTGTCTGCTTATATCCACAATAGCACCGGGTTTGGGGTAGGCGAGAATATTAGATTACTTCACCTGGAAGGCTCTAATAAACTAGCTTGTTGATACCCACTTCCAAATAATTACTATCAGTGGGTGGCAACAGTCTCGGAATTGTGTCTACGCCTTGCGATCAACTGAACAACTCTTCAACTGTACCCTCAACCTTTGATCTGTCCTTTTACCTGGGGTGTCAAGGAACAACTCTAAATTGAGATGTCGATCCTAAAATCTTCCGTCATAGTCAAACCGTTTCTCAGGGCCTCGGGGGTGATGTGGTTGAGCATCAGAAAGGCGCCTAGGGGTAGGATGTTGTAGGGCAGTTAGTTCCTTGTGGCTTGGAGAGGGGTGATATACTTTTTTACTCATAGTGCCATTTCTTGATTGATTTCTCTTTTCCACTTTTCTTCTTCTGTTGGCCTTTGTAATTGGTTATGTTGATGGATAAGTTTTTCTCTGGTGTTAGAGGGCGTGTCATCTCGATGGTAGTAACTCGTGTTGGCTGGGGGCGGTTGTGTCCTTTTTAACTCTGGGGTGAGGTGATAATAATATGATATTTTCTTCTGATTTGGTCTGGGGCTGCCTATGTGTTTTACAGGCTGGAGGTAGATGGAGTGGACAGTGGTTGCAAGTTTTGTAGGTTTGGGATGTTGCAGGAGAAGTGTAATATCGGCGAGAACTGATCACATGTTATCTTCTGCCCTGCAGAGGTATATAATTGTTATCCTTGAGTCCTTGAGTCGACGTTTTCTCTGATGTGGGGGAGGTGTGGTAGAGAGAGAAAACGACTTGTGGTGGTGAATGCTTGGGTAACTGTTTCTCTGTTATTGGTAGAGGTGGTGGTGGTGGAGGTAGGGGTGGGTATGTTGGCTGTGGTGGTGTGAATATGTTTTTCTGTTATTTCATTGACATGGCTGTGGAACCATAAACTACACTGACATTATTGCTGTGGAACCGTAAACTACACAGACATTATTGCTGTGGAAGCGTAAACTGCACTGACATTATTGTTGTGGAACCGTAAACTACATTGACATTATTGCTGTGGAACCATAAACTACACTGACATTATTGCTGTGGAACCGTAAACTACACTGACATTATTGCAGTGGAACTGTAAACTGCACTGACAGTATTGCTGTGGAACTGTAAACTATACTGACATTGCTGTGGAACCGTAAACTACACCGACATTATTGCTGTGGAACTGTAAACTACACTGACATTATTGCTGTGGAACCGTAAACTACAGACATTATTGCTGTGGAACCGTAAACTGCATTGACATTATTGCTGTGGAACCGTAAACTGCATTGACATTATTGCTGTGGAACCGTAAACTACACTGACATTGCTGTGGAACCGTAAACTACTGTATACTAACATTGCTGTTGAACCTTAAACTACACTGACATTATTGCTGTGGAACCGTAAACTATACTGACAATATTGCTGTGGAACCGTAAACTACTGTATACTAACATTATTGCTGTGGAACCGTAAGCTACACTGACATTATTGCTGTGGAACCGTAAACTACACAGACATTATTGCTGTGGAAGCGTAAACTGCACTGACATTATTGCTGTGGAACCGTAAAATACAGACATTATTGCTGTGGAACCGTAAAATACAGACATTATTGCTGTGGAACCGTTAAGTACAATGACATTATTGCTGTGGAACTGTAAACTACACTGACATTATTGCTGTGGAACCGTAAAATACACAGACATTATTGCTGTGGAACTGTAATCTACACTGACATTATTGCTGTGGAACCGTAAAATACACTGACATTATTGGGTCAATATACAGGAGACGCAACAATATAGGTTGCAAATTTCTAATGGTAGTTTTGGGTTCCTATCATCATATGCTTCATTTCTATATACTTTTTATCCCCGGGGGGGGAAAACAAATCTTGGAATTTTTAATTTTTTTTCTTGTGATTTTTTTTTTTGGTCATTAACCTAACCAAAAAACCTAACCTAACCTAATAGCCCCCAAATACATTTAGGTTAGGTTTTTTGGTTAGGTTAATAACAAAAAATATAAAAAATCCAAGAAAAAAAAAAAAACCCAAGATTTTTTTATTTTTTCCCGGAGATAAAAAGTATATAGAAATGAAGCATATGATGATAGGAACCCAGGAAAATATCAAGGAAACCGACCACCTTTTATTTCGTGATTTTCTTTTTTGGTTTTAGCTAGTTTGTATCATTATACAGTGGTTGTCATTAATTAGAATCTCCGGAAAAAACGTTTTCCCCATTATCCAACAATCTTAAGATACGGACCCGATAGTGGGGAGGGCTATGAAGTACAGGGAAATTGAGGGGTAAAAGACGAAAATAAGGGGTAATATTAGCCTAACCTAACAACCTTACCTAACCTAACCTAGTATATTAGGTGGGGGCTGCCACCCCCACACCCCCACTGGTTTGGTGTTTGATTAATAAAAGGTTGACGGTCGCCAACAAAAACTTGAATGAAGTCTACGGTATTTACTCCGCAATCTTCAGCTTTAACAGGAGGTAAATATTAACTTGGGAAAAACTCAATTTTTCTGTCCCCAATTTTCCCATGGATTTTTTTATTTTTCCCTGTTAGTTTTCATCAATATATAGTGTTTGGAAATAATTACAACCCTCGGAGAAACCGTTTTCCCTATTATACAACGATCTTAACCCTCTCACGTCCTGACGCAATTTTTGAGCCTATTAGGGATACTTTAAAGCCTTTGTTACCATCCGGGGTATTTATAAAACTTTAGTTTATTTACTTCAACTTCTGCAGTTGTCTTTGAGTTAGCTGTGGGCAGAAAACTAATTTTGGAGAGGTAATTATAAGAGTGAGAGTAATCTATTTCTTATTGCTAATCTGGCAACCTCTGCGTCATAAGGATGTGAGAGAGTTAAGACACGCCGCCCGATAGTGGGGAGGGCTATGAAGTTCAGGGAAAATGAGGGGTTAAAAGCGTAACAAAGACATTAGCCTAACCTAACAACCTTACCTAACCTATCCTAGTATTATGGGTGGGGGCTGCCACCCCCACACCCCCGCTGATTGGGTAACAGTGCAAAAAACACAGTATTATGGGACATACCCTACTCCGCCACCGAGTGGCAGTGGGAGGGCCGAGAGGTTCACAACAATAACATGAGTGCGGCGGCGGACCGTGCAGTGTTGCCATATTCTAAATGCAGAATTATCGTACACACTAATATATATATATATATATATATATATATATATATATATATATATATATATATATGGTCAATATACAGGAGACGCAACAATATACAATAGGTAGCAAATTTCTAATGGCAGTTTTGGGTTCCTATCATCATATGCTTCATTTCTTCATAGGCCTACTTTTTATCCCCGGGGGAAAAAAAAAAAAAAAAAAATCTTGTGTTTTTTTGTTTTTTTTTCTTAGATTTTTGTTGTTTTTGTTTTTTTTAACCTAACCAAAAAACCTAACCTAACCTAACCTAAATGTATTTGGGGGCTATTAGTTTAGGTTAGGTTAGGTTTTTTGGTTAGGTTAATGACCCAAAAAAAAATCTCCAGAAAAAATTTTAAAAATCCCAATTTTTTTTTTTTTTTCCCAGGGATAAAAAGTATATAGAAATGAAGCATATGATGATAGGAGCCCAAAACTACCATTAGAAATGTGCTACCTATATTGTTGCGTCTCCTGTATATTAACCATATATATATACAGGTATATAGGGAATTTTGTTCTAAATGGCGTGTGTACGAATCGGTGCCGTCTATAGGAAGAAATTGACAACCATGTTACGAAAAAATTCCATTTTAGTACCATATATATTTATTAGGTTTTGCCGAGGGTTGAAACTAGTTTTAATATGATGCTTAGAGCATATAGATTCCATATCTGTCTTCAAATATGTCAAAATAATTGGTGACAAATAAATGGAGTTATACTTTAACTTTTTCAAAGTAATTGAAAACTATTTTTCCGGAGATTTTAATTAATGACAACCACTGTATAATGATGAAAACTAGCTAACAAAAAAAAAGAACAATCACAAAATAAAAGGTGGTCGGTTTCCTTGATATATACCGGAACCCAAAACTACCATTAGAAATTTGGGTTCAATGTTATTTTAATACCACGAATTTTATTGATATATTTGAAGATAAATATTGAATCTATATGCTCTAGAGATCATAAGAAAATTTGTTTTAACCCTCGGCAAAACCTAATAAAAAAGTATGGTACTAACATTTATTTTTCGTAACAAGGTTGTCAATACGGTACTTTCCCGTTATCAATGTACAATTAAGCTGAAGATTGCAGAGTAAACACCATAGACTTTATCGACTTTCTTTCACCTTCGTATAATCAACAGCCAAATTTTGTTTTTATTATTAAGGGATTAGTACTTAACCAGCGGGGGTGTGGGGGCAGCAGCCCCCACCCATAATACTAGGTTAGGTTAGGTAAGGTTGTTAGGTTAGGCTTATGTCTTTTCAAATCACTATCGGGAGCTGTCTCAACATCGATCGATAGGCCTAATGGGGAAAATAGGTTTTCCCGAGATTTCTAATTAATTACAAACACTATATATTGATGCAAATGACCAATTTTGTTTATAAAAAACACTCGGAAAATTTGTGGTATTAAAATAACATTTTTCCGAAATTTGCTACCTATATTTTTGAGTCTCTTGTATATTGACCCATTATTGTTGTGGAACTGTAAACTACACTGACATTATTGCTGTGGAACCGTAAACTACACTGACATTATTGATGTGGAACTGTAAACTATACTGACATTATTGTTGTGGAACCGTAAACTACACTGACATTATTGCTGTGGAACCGTAAACTACTGTATACTAACATTATTGCTGTGGAACTGTAAACTACACTGACATTATTACTGTGGAACCGTAAACTACACAGACATTATTGCTGTGGAACCATAAAATACGCTGACATTATTGCAGTGGAACCATAAACTACTGTATACTAACATTATTGTTGTGGAACCGTAAACTACACTGACATTATTGCTGTAGAACTGTAAACTACACTGACTTTATTGCTGTGGAACTGTAAACTATAATGACATTATTGCTGTGAAACCGTAAACTACACTGATATTATTGCTGTGGAACCGTAAAATACACTGATATTATTGCTGTGGAACCGTAAACTAAACTGACATTATTGCTGTGGAACCATAAACTACACAGACATTATTGCTGTGGAACCGTAAACTACACTGACATTATTGCTGTGGAACCGTAAACTACTGTATACTAACATTATTGCTGTGGAACCGTAAACTACACTGACATTAGTGCTGTGGAACCGTAAACTACACTGACATTATTGCTGTGGAACCGTAAACTACTGTATACTAACATTATTGCTGTGGAACCGTAAACTACTGACATTAGTGCTGTGGAACCGTAAACTACACTGACATTATTGCTGTGGAACCGTAAACTACTGTATACTAACATGATTGCTGTGGAACCGTAAACTACACTAACATTAGTGCTGTGGAACCGTAAACTACACTGACATTATTGCTGTGGAACCGAAAACTACACTGACATTATTGCTGTGGAACCATAAAATACACTGACATTATTGCTGTGGAACTGTAAACTACACTGACATTATTGCTGTGGAACCGTAAAATACACTGACATTATTGCTGTGGAACCGTAAACTACACTGACATTATTGCTGTGGAACCGTAAACTACTGTATACTAACCTTATTGTTGTGGAACCGTAAACTACACTGACATTATTGCTGTGGAACCGTAAACTACTGTATACTAACATTATTGCTGTGGAACTGTAAACTACACTGACAGTGCTGTGGAACCGTAAACTACACTGACATTATTGCTGTGGAACCGTAAACTACTGTATACTAACATTATTGCTGTGGAACCGTAAACTACACTAACATTATTGCTGTGGAACCGTAAACTACACTGACATTATTGCTGTGAAACCGTAAACTACACTGACATCATTGCTGTGGAACCGTAAACTACACTGACATTATTGCTGTGGAACCGTAAACTACACTGACATTATTGCTGTGGAACTGTAAAATACACTGACATTATTGCTGTGGAACTGTAAACTACACTGGCATTATTGCTGTGGAACCGTAAAATACACTGATATTGTTGTTGTGGAACCGTAAAATACACTGACATTATTGCTGTGGAACCGTAAACTACACTGACATTAGATGGTTTTAATTTGTATACACATTGTTCCGTATGGTATAGTCGACACACTTCCTAACACATTTAAGGGGCACATAGTCGCTTTTCATGGACCCCCTTCTTTCTCATGTTTAAGAGTCATTTAGCATATTGGCTTTGAGGTTTAAAGACGTTCGTTCCATTAGTTTGGCAATTTTGAGACCTTTCACCCCATTTCTTTGTCAATATTAAGACCTATCGTGCCATTTAGGTGTCAATTTTTTCCTGGCGAGCGATACCGAGTCTGTAATTTAATCTTGAAAGAGGTCCTAGGGGATGTTTATTTTTAAGTTTGATGGAGGTCTAACGAGCAACCTCAAATATAAATAAATTAATGAATGAATGCATAGACCAAAAACAAGCACTACCCCCTTAATAATATGGTGGATGGGGCAAGGAAACTCCTTCACCACACGGAAGACAACGGAGACTGATAACTTCAATGCGGAGGACAAATGGTGGCGGGTTGTCTCTGATTTACTACCTCGCTTGTGCCCACGATTCGTTCGGTTCGTTTCAGGCTCGAAACTACAAAACATTGTTCCCGTAACTAAATGCCATATGTATACAGGGTGTATTAGAATAACGCTTACAGACTTCAAGTGCTAAGTACCGATTGAAAAAACAAGTTCACTTTATTCTATGATAATATACAAAATATTGTATCATTAATGATTAATTTACAGGACATAAACTAAAATATTCAGTGTCGTCTAAGAATGTGCTATAATCCGAACCATAGAGTAAGAATACCCTAGAGGGGCGTGCTGGGAAAATCAGCCGTGTTAATAGTAGTTGGCCATTATTTACAGATTTGGCTGGAACCCTGCACTAGATGGCGGTAGCGCATAGCTCCTCCCTATCGCGGGAAAATACTTCTGTCGTCTGTTTATTGACAGTTCCTTTCCCTTGCTGCAATGGTGTACACGTGTCTCATGTAGAGTCAGTATTAGCAATATGTAGACAATTTTATACAGCTTAGAAACAATCTGTGGTAGTTAAAAGGGTTGATTGAGATAGTTCAAAGCCTTATAATTGCTGAAGATCCTTCCTAAAGTGAATACAATCGATTAGTATGAGCCAGAATAAAATCAAAAGACGTCGTCGGTATAGAAGGGTTAATTACATAGCTTACCAAGCTGAACCAATCCTCCGTGATGATGTAAAGAGGCTGTGGTTGACCTTGAAAATATAGGATGGTTTGCAATGGATCATGAAGGCTGTTGATGATTATTTGATATTGACTGTAAATTTATTAACAATGAATGTATATGAATAACAATAATCTAATTTGAAGAAAAGTATTTACATTGTAATATAAGTTACTAACTTGGAAGTACACACAGCCACACTCAAACTTTGGTCAAACATAAATAATATATATATATATATATATATATATATACTGTATATACATACATAGAGAGAGAGAAAAGTAGTGTACATATAATTAAACAAAAAAAACAGAATGGAGGGTACATCTGTAGATTTAATCACGTTGAGTAGTTCCGGAACCCTGCAATAGATGGCGCTGAAAATAAATGTCGAAAAAGGGTAACTGGCAACGTTTAGAGGCACCTTTTTATTAATAGAATACATAGGAAGACTCCTCTCTCCTATACACACTCTCTGATCCGAACACTGGTATTGATCTCCCCCATTAACCCCCCAATCCCCACAATTTCTTAGTTTAGACCCACGAATGTTGAATTATAAACATATTAGTTTTCGGGGTGAAATAATGTAAGTAATGTTTTTCGGGGTGAAATAATGTAAGTAATGTTCCCTTTATAAACCGTTTACAACTCATATTATATTTTGTTAATACCAAAAAAAAATGTATTTTTCTTTCAGCATAGGAAAGACCGAAGGCATCTTGGATGAAGCAAATTACGATTCTCAAGTGGTCTGCAGATATTACTGTCATAATATTTATGTTAGTAAATAAAAGGAACGTTGAATTAATAAATAAAACCAAACAATGTGGGCAATACAAAGGTATTGCCTAATGTTATTTTATTAATTACACATTCGTGAACATTAATTCATATACAAACTTATTTTAAGCAGTCTCGGATTGGGTATTTGCATTTCAGAGATTCGTTTAATTTGTTCGAGGCTTCAAAATCGATCAGAATTAATTACCATTACTGTACATGGACATTACAATGTAATACAAAGAGATTGATGGAAATGGTTGTCATTCCTACCAACTGATGTAATACAGCTTTTGAGAAATTAATCATACCCAATATTTCTAATCTTTGAATCTTCATACCAAGACAAAATATTTCCGTGAATTTAATTAAACATAGAAACGATCAACCCCCAATGAATCTATGAATCAAGAAATATGCTTCATAAACGATTGAAATACCTTCTGCTGCGTTCGGATACCTGACCCAGAGTTGGGCATCGGCATTATACGCCGTGAACAGAGCTACAAATGTTACATTTTTTTTTCACGCTAATGTGTTTCTAATAATTAGTATTTTTCTGCTAACCACATAATATCATCACCATATTCTAAGATACTTTGATTTCGTAATTACTAATGTGTGAATAGGTAAACTTATACTTTTTTATCATTAGTTATGTCCATAGTATAAACATGTTTATCATGTATCAATGATTTATTGCTTTACTCGTAACCCTGTTTTGCTACATTTCTAAATAAGCATATATCTAATTAATAACACATTTCTGGGAAAATGTGATACGACAATGTATGTTCATTTTCCATTTTACAATGTGTTCGTCATAGTCTGTAACAGTGTGCCCTTCAGCCTACCACCACCAAACTAATAAATGCAAGTAATAATCCCCTTCATATTAGAGGGGAAACTCGACCCTTGCGTATGACCACCCCATCTGCTCATGCGCAGTGTGATCACTCATTTGTGATTTTCCACTCGCAATGTAAGTGCTACGACGGCTATCTCGGCTTTGACCTATTACAAAAGCTCCAAGCCCAGGTAGATTGTGGACAACGTCAGGTCCAGATCCTTTTCAAAGGCAAAAAGACCTCCCAGAAATCATCCTACCAATCTCCCCCTGTGCAACATCAACTCCAGTCACCTTGTCTCAAAACCTGGCCCCAATACTGAATTACCCGAGTTGACGTCTAGAATAGCATAAAATAGTCGTTGGTGGCGAAGTCTAAGAAACCCACCACGTGTATCACCACGAGACTATCACCTGGTTCTTTCAAGGAGAATTAAGGTTGCTATTCTATTGTACGTCCGTGGTAGTACAGTGGGTTAGCGCACGGACCTGGGGGACCTACTGAGGTCACTAACCAGGGTTCAAATCCCACGACAGGCATCTCAAAACCTGGGGAGTTTTCAGGAGGGTTAAATTCCCTTCGCACCCAGTATTTCATTGGTGGCAGCGGTGGGATCTTTTCAAGGGCATTACATTACATCCTTCTTTAACAAGGCTAGTCCCTAGCCTCTTTAAGGTCGTAAGGTATCGTAGCCATATCACCTCAGTAATCTCAATATTGTTAGGGTCCGCGTGATGGGTGCTTTATGTAGCTACCAGATCACGTTCCATGACTGCCACCAATGAAATAACCAGAGGTAGAGTCTCTGGATTCTTGCATGTCTCCCCCGCCCAATATGGAGGAGTCTAAGAATGAATGCCAACCCCCATTTGTCAACTTAAAAATTAAAGGCATTCCGGTATGCCTCTTGATAGACACTGGCGCCGACCGATCCTGTCTATTTAACTCCTGTTATGTTAAAAATTAGAAAAGATTTGGTGCCCTTCAGCCTACCACCACCAAACTAATAAATGCAAGTGATAATCCCCTTCATATTAGAGGGGAAACTCGACCCTTGCGTATGACCAGCCCATCAGCTCATGCGCAGTGTAATCACTCATTTGTGATTTTCCACTCGCAATATAAGTGCTACGACGGCTACCTCGGCTTTGACCTATTACAAAAGCTCCAAGCCCAGGTAGATTGTGGACAACGTCTGGTCCAGATCCTTTTCAAAGGCAAAAAGACCTCCCAGAAATTATCCTACCAACCTCCCACTGTGCAACATCAACTCCAGTCACCTTGTCTCAAAACCTGGCCCCAATACTGAACTACCCGAGTTGACGTCTAGAATAGCATAAAATAGTCGTTGGTGGCGAAGTCTAAGAAATCCACCACGTGTATCACCACGAGACTATCACCTGGTTCTTTCAAGGAGAACTAAGGTTGCTATTCTATTGTACGTCCGTGGTAGTACAGTGGGTTAGCGCGCGGACCTGGGTGACCTACTGAGGTCACTAACCAGGGTTCGAATCCCGCGACAGGCATCTTAAAACCTGGGGAGTTTTCAGGAGGGTTAAATTCCCTTCGCACCCAGTATTTCATTGGTGGCGGCGGTGGGATCTTTTCGAGGGCATTACAGCCCCATTATTTAATCGATTTTAAGGCCTTTTGCCCCATTTCTTCATCAATATTTAGACCTTTCGTGCTATTTAGGTGTCGATTTTTTCCCTGGCGAACGATAGTGAGCCTGTAATGTAGGAAGAACCGGCCTTCGGCCGGAAATTTTTTCTACCGAAAAATGTACTAATTAATCTAGAAGGGGGATCTAAGTGATGTTTTTTTTTAATTTGATAGAGGTCTAGGGAGGAAACTAGAAACAATGAATACATGCAAAAATGGGAGGAAACTAGAAAAATATTATATATATGCAAAAATCGGCCAAAAAGTGAACCATCCCCCCTTAAACCTTACAGTACCGGTGCGGTTCTTGTAACTGTATTCTGACTACTGTTAGACGCTAAATGTCAGTTAACCCGTACAGCCCCAGCGACGCGTCTGACGCGTCGGCGATGTATGTAACGCACAGCCCCAGAGACGCGCCTGACGCGTCACCCTAATTGCGCCGACCGTAACCTCAGGTGTAGCCACTCAAGAGGGCTCAGATTTGTATGGGAACTGTGTACGTATCCCACGCAACCGTGCCGATGGTTGAAAACTCTCAAAGTCCACGTGCGTGCGCGCGAGCGCTCAATAACCTGTTTTTTTGGGATAATTGCCTTCAATTTTTTACTCTTGTAAAACCCATTTTCGGGGGCTCTGTAGGACCATTTTTTAAGCTTTTTGAGCAGTTTTTCGTGGTTTTTCCTTCATTCCTAACCCATTCGCTATTGTTTCTGGAATAAAACCATTTTTTGAAAACCGGCCGGGTTCTGGTGCGCAAACATTACAAAACTAGCCGGGGCTCCACGGGTTAAAGAAAGGCCTCCAGTAATTAACAGGATTTGCACTATTCCACTTTACCCTTTTGACTACACTAGATCCTTCCTAAGCTGCATAAAATTGTCTAAATATAGCTAAAGTAATATATAAAACGTCGCTGGTACAGGAAGGGTTACGGGGGAAGAGTTTATTTGTTGGTCGATTTTGTCAAATATTTATTATATTTTTAGTTTCCTCCCTAGACCTCCATCAAACTTAAAAAACATCCATTAGATCCCCCTTCGAGATTAGTTTGTACATTTTTTGATAGAAAAATGTCACGGCTGAAGACCGGTTCCTCCACAATTACAGGCTTGCTATCGATCGCCAGGAAAAAATATGGACACCGAAAGGGCACGAAAGGTCTTAATATTGACAAAACAATGGGGTGAAAGGTCTTAAAATCGCCAAACAAATGGGGCAAACGTCTTAAGATCAGAAAGCTAATGGAGCTAAACATGAAGAAGAAGGGGAACCAGAAAAACGACCCATCTCCCCTTAACTCTTTCATTCAGGTGGCTCCAATATTAGTTTCATTCTGACTACCTTCATATACTATACTCAGCTTACGAAGGACCGGTCATAGATCCTCTGGCTGTAGTATTAACCCCTTCTGTACCGGTGATGTCCTTTTATCTTTATTCTGGCTAATATTAGACGATTTTATTCAGTTTAAAATGAGCCTCCAGCAACTACCATGTGTCCCTATGCGGACATGGTCTGGGTTATGCGGTTGTATGCGGGATGGTCGTGATACACCCAGACTGGCACGGTATGAACACTACCATATAATATGTTGCAGACCTTGCAGACCGCATCCGATGTTCACGACCGTTAACCGTATGTTGCAGACCATCAACCGCATGGAGCCGCATGCATTGCATGCGGCCTTAACTTTTGAGCTGGCTGAACTTTTGGGGGCCCGGTGGCAGCATTATTACTACTTAAATAATTGAAATTTAGGAGGGTAAACCAGAGTCTACATACAACGAGAGAATCTACGAGAATATCTTCAATCAACCAAGTATTACAAAATACATTCATAACACCTTTTAAGGTCACAATACATTTGTACCTTACATATATCAAATTACAATAGACTGTGTATAATATTAGTATATATATTGTCTTATATTATTATCTTCAGTTACAAAGAGCAGTGATGTAAAAAAAAAAAAAAAAAAAAAACGGTGGAATAAAACACCAAAATATAATTGGCATTTTTTCCAACCAACATGCAAATAAAAACGTCCTTTGTTTACATCACTGACAGAGAGGTAGCTGTCGTTGTACCGTCCTTTGTTTACATCACTGACAGAGGTAACTGTCCTTGTACTGTCCTTTGTTTACATCACTGACAGAGAGGTAGCTGTCCTTGTACCGTCCTTTGTTTACATCACTGACAGAGAGTATCTGTCCTTGTACCATCCTTTGTTTACATCACTGACAGAGAGGTAGCTGTCCTTGTACCGTCCTTTGTTTACATCACTGACAGAGAGGTAGCTGTCCTTGTACCGTCCTTTGTTTACATCACTGACAGAGAGGTAGCTGTCATTGTACCGTCCTTTGCTTACATTACTGACAGAGTGGTAGCTGTTCTTGTATTATCCTTTTGCTTTAGCTTTATGGTCGTGTGTTGATGTGACACCGTCAGTGTGTGTTGGCAATAAAGCTGTGCAGCTGATGGTGCAATGATTTCAAAAGACGGTGCAAAGACATTGCCTCAACGATACCAATCGTCCGACGATGGTGCCATGAAGGCCCAAGGATGTGCAACGACGAATAACGGCCGCCGACCATTGTGACGATCCCGATTAGCCCTAGGATTGTGCCACGTTTGCCCAGTCATGGGCCATCAGGAGTGAAGTAACCGGATTATCAAAGACCCCCATAACAAATAAAAGGAAGAACTCAGAAGAAAGGGAAGTACTACGGATCCAGAATCAACAGAGAAAACGAAATAGGAAAGAAGAAGGAGTAACTAAAACAAAATCAATAACAACGAAAACAGAAACTACGAATACTAAAATCAACACGATGCCCAGGATACCCAAATTGCCCCACATCATCAACGGAAGAAACAGAAGGAAACATACCAAACCAGACCTGCATGCGAAGAAAGAAAACTCAGCTCCAACACTGAAGGATAACGAACAACCAAAACCATATGTATAAGAGAACCAACAAAACAAAATCTACACATCTCGTCTAACAACCAAATTCCCTACACCCGATATTAACACCTGAAGAGACGCCAGAATTGCCACTATCACCCCGGAGATACCAGTAACACCAGGCAAGACCATCACCAAAACACCACAACACCACAAGGCTCCCAGAAGAAGATAGTGTTCAATCAGGGGCAAAAGGACCAACATCGCCATCATAAGAGATGACATTTGCGCCCTTCTTCCACCCAGAAGCTGACTCACCTGCCCGCAAACTTCTAAGGGGTCCTCCTAATCCCCCTGGATACGCCCCCCCTGGACTTATGACCTTTTGACCCCCGCACACCTGCCTGGGACATATCAGCGGAAGTCGTCACTACTCCGACGAAACCTGAGTAAGGCAAGCAATTCTAGAGCTTGATGAACTGGCATGTCAGCAATCTAGCCCTACAATTACCCTCCCATTCACACAGAGTATTGAAGCCATGGTGAATATCTTTTAAAGGTCTGAGGAGTTCTTTTCCCTATTGAGGAATTATTATTGTCACATACCATGGTATACGTAACCATAATAAGATCCATAATAGGCTGCACCTTTTAGTACTAAAAGTATAAACTTGCGAACATGTTCCCACCTTACTTCTCGTACTACTCCGCATTCTAAAAACTACCAAGATATACTTGCCATGGTAATATCCTTCGACTAGTTTCAGGGCTTTGCGAGATACCGTTACATCGGCACTCTGCATGTAGTAGTCCTTAGTGCATCTGTCCAACGCCATGGTGCGGACACTTGCAATTAAAAGGTTTAAACACCGTCCCCGAGTTCTTTGAACCTCTTATAACAGTCAGTGGCAGATCGAGCGAATTAGTAAAGGTCATGATCTTGCTATCTCCTCGCGTTAGCCCGATATGTTGTCACTGTGTCATGACACTAGAGACATTGTATTAACCCCTCCAATCCCAGTGCCGTATATATACGTCAGTAGATAAGTAACTCCCCAGTCCCAGCAACGTATATATCCGTCAGTAATGTACTTTTCTTGTAACTGCCTGTACAACCCTGTACCAGTTACCACGACCTTTTGAGCACTGCTCCCGTGTTGGCAACACTTCTCAGCTTATATGGGACCCACTGAAGGGTGACAGAGCCAGTGTTGCCTCATCTTTTGAGGTGGATAGGTGGTCTCTCCTGCCATTTTTGCCACATTGCTTGAGACTGCTGGGGACTTTTATTTCTGTATCCTACAGTACAGTACGGGTTAAAGACCCTAAGTCAAGAGTACCGAAACGGAACTTCATCAACGATTAGCATAACGATCAGGATAGACGAGTAACTCTAGCCCCAGACATGTCCGGCTAAAACTACTCGCGTTCGTCCGATGATAGTGCCCGATGTCATGACATAAGGAACTATCATTTAAGATCCAAAACCAGCTAATCCATCTGTAACCCAAACAACTTATCCACACGACAGGCCAACCTGGACGGCCCAACGGAGAATCAGAAGACCCCCCTAGCTGTTACCTCAATTCATCACCACTCCAGATCCAAGTGTTAGCTCAGGAGTAAATATTGAAAACTCACAATAAAGTCTATACCCAGAAATAAGGTATAAGTAGTTCATAGCGACAGAGTCCCTAAGTCTTGACTGCCTAAATTCTCACCAGTGCGAAGGTGCATAAATAAATTAGAGTTCAATATGATTAACATGGTCTAATTTATCACAGGTTCTTATGAGAGTTCCTGAATTATTTGCGAGTTAACTTAGAGGTAAATACAGTCATTATATTCCTGAACCCGTTCCAGATCCTCACTGCGCTAGGAAAATTTGTATATATATATTGTAAAGCCATTTATCCATGCATAACTATTAGTATTGTTAAACCTAGGAGTAGACAAATAAATACTGTTCATAAAATATACTCAGTGTTATTTGTATCCTTTATTTATTCTATGCATGTGTTGTGTGATTTTGACTTCTCCAGTTAAGTAGAACCTACCAAATCCAATCTCAAAACCTGGTAAAAACCCTGGTATAACAAGGACCAAGATCGTGCATGTGTGAAGTACCCTTTAGGTTAGGCTAACACACCTCACCAACCCATTTATTGTAAATTATATATAGACTTACTCTGATACTCTCTTAACATTAATATATTATCACTCAAGGACTTCCTTGTAACACCAGTTTGAGATTTGTTCAAACTGTTCCTAGGTCAGCTTCAATCACTTTCACGTCTGGTTCAAATGTTTCTCAGACAGGCTTCAAGCAGTTTCTAGATCTTCGCTCAAACACATTCATATCAGTTTCAGTTTATCTAAAATCTGCTCCAGCTGTATGTTTGCTAAGATATACAGCACTGTACTGTAAGCTATTGTTTTCATTCAAGCCAAACATAGAAGTATTATTCCGAGCACTATTATACATTTCCAGCCTTCTTCCTTTTCCAAACAGTTCCAAGCTTACTTATAGCCTGGAAAACAAAATTATGGAGAATTTATGTGTACTTAGGATACATACAGTAGAAAAATACATACTACCGTGCTATGATGATTAATTTACAAAACATCTGTACAATTACAGTACATTTCACTTATATTATTTATTTAATATATGCGTTATTTCCACATAGTGATTATGATAAGTTATTTTGTCTTCATATTTTGCATTTCTGTTTTGCCTTGTTTGTTTTGCAAGTTTTACATATTATTTGTATTGATCATTCAGTTTCTGATACGAACTACACCGGATTTTCGACGGATGCTGTTTTTGGAGATGATGATATTGTACATTGCTTAAGTGGGAAAGGGTAAATTTATTGGTCGATGTATTTTTGTCTTTATTATTTTTTTAGTTTCCTCCCTAGACCTCCATCAAGCTTGAAAAAAACATCCCGAAGATCCACCTTCTAGATAAATTTTTAAATTTTGTACTTCGACACCTAAATGGCATGAAAGGCCTTGATATTGACAAAGAAATGGGGTGAAAGGTCTTAAAGCCGCCAAACAAATGGGGAAAACGTCTTAAATTCTGAAAACTAATGGGGCTAAACATGAGGGAGAAGGGGGTCCAGAAAAAGCAACCATCTCCCCCTTATGCTGCTTCCACAGGCCGTAGCGCGGTTGGTAGCACTTGCCTGCAAACCGAGAGGTCGAGGGTTCGAGTCTCGGGCCAGCCAGCGTGCTATTTAGAAGATGTCAGTGCGGTGGTGGACGGTGCTGTCTAGCAATTTGTATCAGGGCACCCACCCTAGTCCAGCTATTGAGCAGGGAGGGCATGGTGGTAAAACAAACGTATCATCATCATTTCCAGAATCTGTGACGAGTGAGTGTTTTCGTTTACTCAATTCTGTACGACTTCATCTGGTATATTTATTAGCGTTCTTCTTTCCTCTGGAGATGCAGAATTATCCATCTTTTTGTTTGATGGCGTTTCTTGTCCAACCTCTTAATGTTCATTATCCACTCCTTCTTCTTCAAATCTCACCCTTCGCTCTTTAATAGGATTTATTATTTGCATACTGATCTCCTCACTGTTGCCATCTTCGTTAATAAGGTGTAATCGCTTCTCCAGTCTGCGCTTGTCTGTTCCTCGTCCCATTATATCTATTTTCCCACTTTCCTTCCACTCTTCTTTTCTTTCCTCTCTACCCTTTCCTTTCTCCAGACCCCTTCCTCCTGCGTTCATCTCTTCTTCTTTTTGTTCTTGTTCTTCTTCTTCGGTGAGAGAGAAGAGCGAGGTGAGGGAGGCAATGGGAGCGATGCTGGGAGGGGGCACAAGGAGACTTAGCACCTCGTTATTTCCGGTAGCTAAGATCATCTGAAAATGTAAAGTAGCAGATACAAATAGATAGCTATAGATTTTTATATACATAGATTAACCCTTTCACTGCAGTTGCCATACTGGTACTTCCTGAAAATATCCTGGAATTTAAAGCCTGTGGAGACAAGTGCGAGTGATCAGGAGCGCAGCAGGCCCCCGTCCACTCTCCGGCATGTTTTCCGCTGCACTGAGGCTCTGTGGTGGGGTCTTGCAAGATATATTCAGTGTTACCAAAGGCAAATGTAGAGGAACATTGCTAATTATTAACAAATATTGCAAATTATTGTCTGTAGGAACGCTGCGGGTGAAACCCGCGAGTTACAGAACTCGTTCTGATATCATTTGAAAGCTCTTTTCTGCTAGTTTTTGCTGCAAACATTTAATTTCATTCAGGCATTTCTTAAGCAATTAGGAGTGCTTCAATGAGAACAGTTTTAGCTGAAAATTGCTCGCACTGATTGGGTTAAAGAGATACTTCTTAAACTGAGTAATATCCTACAATGTTAGCCAGAATAAAATGGAAAACAAGCATTGCACAACACTGATGGCATGCGTCCAACGCTGTTAACCCATTCAGTACCGGTGACATCCTTTTAATTATATTCTGGCAACTATTTAGCGATTTTATTCAGCTTAGGAAGGACATCTACTTATAAAATGGCTCCAAACTATCTCAATAAATCCTTATAGCTACCATATAACCTTCCTAAGCTTTATAAAAATTTCTTAATGTAGCTGAAATCATATAAAAAATCTGTGACCGGTACTGAAAGGGTTAAAATCACCCAGCCGCTCCAAGCCCTTCTCCTTGCTATACATAACTTTGAATAATTGGTATGAAGGTAACAACAATAGAACTATTCTCGTAATCTGATTGAGGACCTAAGATACTATAGTCTATTCGCTGTAAGTAGGCGAGAAATCATGACCTATATCCTCTGTAACTCAAAAATGACTAGAGTAATTTGGGAAGAGACAGTCAAGGTATGCATGTGGAAATGTACAGCCAATTTGCTCCAGCCCTTTGAGTTACAGAGTATAGAAGTCATGATTTCTCGCCTACTTACAGCGAATAGACTATAGACCCGCTGTGTCTGTAAATATAAGGGATAAGGTTATTACACTACCCTTCTTCTTATACTGTCGATCTTTTCTCTCCTTTGTGCTCCTCCGACCAAAAACTTATCTCTGTCACCTGTCCTATCTCTCCAGTACAGCCACCCGATCCTCCTAGCCGGCGGCGCTTGTGGCACTTTGGCACTGCCGACTGGGAGGCTCTTCGGCAGTACTTCTTTGATTTCCCATGGAATGATTTCTGCTTCCATGGCCGAGGACCCTCGGAGAGTGCTGAACGCATTACCGAGGTAATCCTATCGGGCATGGAAGCATACATTCCATTCTCTTTCTCTCAGACTAATGCTAAAAAATCTTGGTTTACTCACGCCTGTTCTACTGCTGTCCGCAATAAGGAGGAAGCATTCAAACGGTACCGACGCCTTAAAACTCAAGACTCATTCTTCATATGTTTCTGCCCGGAATCAAGCCAAATCTGTTCTTCAACTTGCCAAACACTCTTTCATCAATAATAAATGCACTGAACTATCCAACTCTAGCTCTTCCCAAGCTTTCTGGCATCTAGCCATAAACCTCTCCAACAATTTCTCTTCCTCGTCTTTCCCTCCCCTTTCCCACTCTGATGGCACAACCATCACTTCTTCCTCTGACAAAGCTAAACTCTTCACTCAAACTTTTGCTAGAAACTCCACCTTGGATGATTCCGGTGCTATTCCTCCCTCTCCGCCCTCCTCTCTCTTACTTATGCCTAATATCCTAATCTCTTCTAAAGATGTACTTTCTACCCTCTCTGGGCTTAACATTAATAAGGCGTACGGTCCGGACGGTGTTCCTCCTGTTGTTCTCAAAAACTGTGCTTCCGTGCTGACTCCCTGCCTAGGCAAACTCTTTCGTCTCTGTCTATCCTCTAACGTCTTCCCTTCATGCTGGAAGTTTGCTCACATTCAACCTGTCCCAAAGAAGGGTGACCGCTCTCAACCCTCCAACTATCGTCCAATTGCTCTTATCACTTGTCTTTCTAAAGTTTTTGAAACTATTCTTACTTCCAAATTTCTTAAGCATTTCTCTTCTCATAATCTGCTCTCAGATCGCCAGTATGGCTTCCTTAAGGGTCGCTCTACTGGTGATCTTCTTTCATATCTTTCTAACTCTTGGTCATCCTCCTTTCGGGACTTCGGTGAGACTTTTTCTATTGTACTAGACATATCGAAAGCCTTCGATAGAGTCTGGCATAAATCTTTAATTTCTAAACTACCCTCCTTCGGTTTCTATCCCTCCATCTGTGCCTTTGTCTCTAATTTCCTTTCCGGCCGTTCCATAGCTGCGGTTGTGGACGGCCATTGTTCACTTCCTCACCCTATAAACTCCGGTGTTCCTCAGGGCTCTGTCCTATCTCCTATTCTCTTTCTAATTTTTATAAATGATCTCCTTAACTGTACCTTAATTCCCATCCATTCATACGCAGACATCGACTCAACCTTACACTACTCCATTAGTTTTTCAGAACGCCCCAGCCAGCAATCCCTCAACGACAAACGTAATGAAGCCATAGAACTCTTAAATTCTGATCTAAATACTATTTCCAATTGGGGCAGAGAAAACCTTGTTAACTTTAATGCTTCCAAAACCCAATTTCTCCATCTATCTACCCGTCAGGATCTCCCAGCGGACTATCCCTTATTCTTCAACAATACAAAAATCAACCCTTCATCTTCTCTCAATATTCTTGGTGTCTCTTTTTCTTCTGCTCTCATTTGGAAGGACCATATTACCAGTCTTGCTAAGGCAGCCTCCCAGAAGCTGGGTGTGCTCAACCGCCTTAGGGAGTTCTTTTCCCCTGCACAGCTTCTTGCTCTGTACAGGGGCATAGTGCGCCCTTGTATTGAGTATTGTTCACATGTGTGGGGAGGTTCCTCTCACACTGCTCTCCTAGACAAAGTTGAAAGGAAGGCCTTTCGTATCATTAACTCCCGTCCACTCACCAACTCTCTGCAATCTCTGTCTCTCCGCCGCAATGTTGCATCTCGCTCGCTATTCTATCTCTACTATAATTATCAGTGTTCCTCAGAGCTATCCCAGTGCATACCACCTCCTTTACGTAGGGCACGTGGTACCCGTCTTGCAACTCAATCCCACCCCTACTCTGTGCAACTCTCCAACCCAAGAGTGAAACGTTACTCTCAAACTTTCTTCTACTCAACATCTGAGCTCTGGAACTCTCTCCCAGAATCAGTCTTTCCCTCTTCCTATGACTTAAATTGCTTCAAACTCTGTGTGTCCAGGCATTTTGGCTCGAACGTCCCTTGATTTTGGCCCTGTCACTCTTCAACTATGGGGGAGGCACTCGCTATAGGCAGTTATGCCTTTTGCCTCCCTCAATCACAGAAAAAAAAAAAATAAAAAAAATAACCCATTCTGTACCGGCGATGTCCATTTTCTTTTATTCTGGCTACTACTGATCAATATTCTTCAGTTTAGGAGGTTCTATAGCAATTATAAAGCTTCGAACTATCTCGAGCAGCCCTTTCAAATACCACAGATCCTAAGCATCTTAAAGCCATCTATGTATAATTAGAATGAAATATAACAAACAACGCTGGTACATATATTAAACCCTGTTGATTATATCCTATAGTCTATTCGCTGTAAGTAGGCAAGAAATCATGACCTCTATCCTCTGTAACTCAAATTGGGCTAGAGCAAATTGGCTGTACATTTCCACATATATTCCTTGACTGACTCAATCTAAATGGTATAAATATTAGCTCGATTACTCTAGTCGTTTTTGAGTTACAGAGGTTAACCCACTGGACCCCAGCAACGCACGTGATGCGTCAGCAATATATGTAACGCTAAAGCCCAGCGCCGCATAGGGTGCGTCACGGTTAATTACTCCGCTCCTATGGCACCTAGAGGGCTCAGAATTGTATGGGAACTGCATAAGTATCCCACACAACAATGACAATGCTGATGGTTGAAAACCTTCAAAGTCCAGCTGCGTGCGTGTTAGTGCGCAAAAACCTGTTTTTGCATGTTTATGCCTACCCATTTCCCCATGTTAATTCCGACTTTCGGGCGCCCCGTAGGACCCCTTAATGACCTAGGGGATCTTTTGTTGTGGTTTTTCCTTCATTTCTAACCCATTCCAGGTGTTTTCTGGAGATTTTTTTTTTTGACAACCTGCTGGTCCTGGAGTGTACATTTATATTATATTGCCTGGGGCTCAGTGGGTTAAAGGTCATAATTTCTCGCCTACTTACAGTGAATAGACTATAGTATATGTGTAAATAATATTGTATGTAGCAAACAGTGCCATTGTGAGCACGTTATGATTTGACATACGCCGGTAATAAAATACATTGCTCAACTGCTACAGGCTGAGATAAAATGGAATATATTCACATAACATCAATATTACCAAAGAAAGTCGTACATACACCGTTTGTATCTGAGGGTGGTGGAGGCTGGTGGTGAAGGGAGGGGGTTCTACCACTACTGAGGAAGGCAGGGGAGCTCTTGAACTCTTCGGGGGAGTGAGGGATGGCATCTAGAAGGTCAGGAAAAGAATGAAGAGTGAACATAACTATAAGATAATAAGAGACGGGAAACTAAAAGGTAAGTGAGATGCGGTGATTGTAAGGTATAATGTAAAGTATTTTAGTAACTATTACAGTATATACTGTTACAAATAGCAGACTATTCAAAACAAAGCCCTAAAAATCATCACAGGCTGCACAGCTACTACTACACCTACAGAATAATACAGATCACCTACATAAAGAAACCAAAGTCCTCAAAGTCAAAGACCATATGGACATGAGAGGCACCAAATTCCTGGCTGCAGCCTCCACAAACCAACACCACCCACTACACTACATGGCAGCACACCACATACACACCAAGGAATATCAAAACAACACCCAGCACAAGGTATTACACACGAATACTGTCATATCTCCCTCCCTGCCCACCCCAAACCAGCTTCCAGAAGCACATCCATACTCATGTCTCTCGCCATTCCATCCAATTATTCATAGACAACACACAGCTGCAGGCACGACCTCCCGAAAGCCATCCTTCTGAATCCTCCCTTCCTCGCGAGGACAGAGTCCACCTGGCCAGGCTGATATGTGGGCACCATCCAGCTCTTCTGAGCTATCAAAAGAGACTGGATATCTCCGTCGTCGACACCTGCCCAGGATGCAACACAGCACCCCATACTATTATACACATCATAGAAGACTGCATTCTACACAATCACTTACGCCAACAACATAATCTACACTCCTTGAGTGCCCTGGGGGAAAGCCCGATCGTGGCCATGGCCTTCCTTAGGGAATCGGGGCTGTTCGGCCAGGCAGTCCAGGGAACGACCAAAAAAATAAATAAAAATAAAAATAGCAGGTGAGACTCATAGTCCGTGGATCTTTATGGAATATTTGACTACCAGCACCTCTACAGTCTCTCTACCAACCATCCATCATACCACAAAAAATAGATCATTTTACGCATGATTCCAGGCTCTCTTGGACAAGAAGTGCACATCTATCCCCCAAACGAGTTCTGCAAGATACCTACGACTAGAACACTGAGTGTGCAATTGAAGTTTTGCATGAAACTCACACTCACTTAACCCAGCCCCGTAACGTCGACTTCTGGTGGGGGGGGGGGGGGTCCAACCACAGCTATATAATATTAATGTGCTTTACTTTACTTTATATGTGGCCAAGTATACAGTAACATATATGAGCTTCCAATCCGTTGGGCAGTTCTAGAATGACCTGGCCCCAACGTGATTTTCATAGTGAAACCAGGGCCAAATTTGCTACAAACAATCCCTCATTAGAGATAATAATAATAAAAACTATTTGTCAACAGCCTCCTAGTATGAGAAACAAACATAACGTACATAATTAACGGCCCTGCACCACACTACTAGAATGCCACAACCGTTCAAACTACCGAAGTAGCTACCTCGGAGCAAACCGCCTTATAGCTGAAAGACTCATGAGCTTCTCCACCCACTGCTCCAAGATAGACACTCAGTCTAGACCCAAATTAATTTTAAATAAAAGTAATATTTAATACACTTTAACCCTTTATTGGCGGCGCGCATCAAATGTCGAGTGAAAGAAATTTAGACTATGTGGCGGCTCACACCATAAGTCGTGTGGCAATTTCAGCACGTAATGTTGCTGAGAGAGAGAGACAAGTGGTGGCAGGAGAGTAGCGAGCGTATGACTGCTCCTGACCACCGCGGCGGACCAACTGACATGAATCCCACCCTCCTCCACCCTCTCACACTCGCTACATAGTGAAATGTATGGGGAAAGTACCGAATTACATGGTTTTTGCACTCGTGTTGCGCGGTTGTTGCAAGAAAACTAGCGGTCATACAAGGATCGTTGTGGTGTCATTGGAAAGCTCTGTTTATGCCCTTTCAGGGATAGATACTTGTTTTACGCTCTGGATCTTATTTAGGCATGAAAATTATCACGTAAACAGCCCTATTTTGGGTAAAAACACCCCGCTGGTGGCTACATATTATTTACCGCCTAGGCCGCTCTTTAGGTGTTAATTACAAGTAACAAGTGCACAAAGAAAACAAACAATTACTAAAGGCAAAACCAAAAGGCAGCTTAGCCAGGACAACTGTTGTATGCTAAGTTCAGCTATAGTTTACTCTATCTATCTATCTATTGCCTGACGCCGTGATCCCCGAAGGGGTGGCCATGAACAAACCGCCCCCATGCACCTCTGTCCCCAGTCAGTCGACGCCCCTCCTCCCAACCAGCACCGCCTTCATTCATATACTTCCTCATTCCATCCTTCCACCTCTCCTTCGGTCTACCTCTCCCTCTCTGTCCTTCCACCTCGCTCTCGTACACCCTCTTAGTCATTCTCTCGCTTCCCATACGTTCCATATGGCCGAACCATCTCAAGTTGTTCCTTTTCACACTTTCCAGCACATCTACCTCCACACCACACCTCCTTCTTACTTCCTCATTCGTCTGTTTATCCCTCCATGTAACTCCGCACGCACTTCTCAAGTAACTCATTTCCACCACTCTCACTCTTGGTCTGAGTCTCTTCCCGAACGTCCATGCTTCGCTTCCGTAGTTTAGTGTCGGGATTACCACACTGTCATGCAAGGACTTCTTCACTTCCATACTGACCACTCTATTTTTTTTTACTGCTTTCAACATTCCTACAGCCCTCTTCCCCTGTTTCACCCTCTCCTGCACTTCTTCATCCATAGTCCCATCTTTACTCAACACACTGCCCAGATACTTAAAAGAGCTGACGATCTCCATAGCCTGACCGTTCAACTTCACCTCACACTCCGTGACTTCACCCCTTTGGAAGACCATAACCTTGCTCTTCCCCACATTTACCTTCAAATTCCGTTTTTCGCACACTGTTCCAAACTCATTTACCAGACCCTGCAACTATAGTTTACAATTACCTTTATCAATAGTGGTGATGGGCTGGTCTATCAGAGTGAGAGTTGAGTGTTCCCTGCCATACCCATAGGTTACTCTGACTGTTCCTTTTACTTATATATTTTTTAGATCTCAAGTGGCGGGGTCTCTTCCGTGGATTGACCTCTCTACTGCCAACCTAGAGGTTGGCAGACTGGTAGCCAAAGCATCACATTTTCCTTTGCCCCTCAACTTTCCCTTCATAAATGTTAAGGAGCACAGGGCCTTGGGTGGGGCTTTAGCGTCCCGGGCGTTTCTGCACTCTCCTCAGCTCCTCGCCTGGGAGCGGCTTCGGTCACCTGGGCAATTTTAGTGGTAAAGCAGGGAGGGTTCTGTGGGGCCGTTCGGTTATGGCCTTGGCCTTGGCCTTGCTCGGGACCTTGGGACTGTTCGGTCAGACAGCCTGGGTAACAACAACAACAACAACCTTAATTAATACAATTAATGTGATTAATACACTGTGGGTGTGAAGCAACCACAACACTCAATAGTGCCGTATTTTAAGTACAATGCAGGACAAGTTGGCCTACTACGACAGGCACAGGATACAAA
Source organism: Paralithodes platypus (assembly GCA_032716605.1). Lineage (NCBI taxonomy): Eukaryota > Metazoa > Arthropoda > Malacostraca > Decapoda > Lithodidae > Paralithodes > Paralithodes platypus. Next base: position 14,269,222 of record CM064573.1, on the reverse strand, counting down.
TAAAAGGAAAATATACCAAGGTGCGAACATGCAAGGATAAGTACTTATACAGTATAACTAATTACCGACGACCAGTAAGATGCCTGACAACTAAAAGTGTCTATGCTAGGCTTGCATGTTTGTTAGAAATGAATTTATGCCTGCTATAAAAGTCCTCGGACCTCTGGGTAGTTAAGCTTATGTTACATTTAAATGCACAACACAAATGGTAATCTATTTTATTTTATTTCACTCCAACACCAAACACCTCCCAATGAAATTAATGAAAACATGTGATCCACCGGGATTCGAACCTGGGTTACCACACACAGAATTTTAAACACTCTAATCATTAAACCATAAAGACAGTTACAAAAACAGCAACAGAGACAAACTCAATATGTTGACCATGCCAGGTGACCCAGGAGTGAGGTGTACCCTGCCACTCCTGCCAGGTATCACTAACACACCCAGCCACACCTTTTCATATTTCCTTTATAACATACATGTAACTACAGGGCCGGATTTTCACAGTGGGGTATTGTTTGGATGTGTTAGGAGTGATGTCCTGGCTCCATACACATACCACCTCCTCTACGTAGGGTACGTAGTACCCGCCTTGCAACACAATCCCACCCCTACTCTGTGCAACTGTCCAACCCAAGTGTGAAACGCTATTCTCAGACTTTCTTCTATTCAACTGCTGAGCTCTGGAACTCTCTCCCAGAATTAGTCTTTCCCTCTTCCTATGACTTAAACTGCTTCAAACTCAGTGTGTCCAGCCATTTTAGCTCGAACGTCCCTTGATTTCGGCCCTGTCACTCTTTGAAATCTGGGGGAGGCACTCGATGCAGGCAGTTATGCCTTTTGTCTCCCTCATTCACATAGAGAAAAAAAAAAAAAAAAAAACATGATGGAAAATATATTTAGTAGCTTCATGAATAACTTTTGTATGGATCATTGTAGTGGTTCTGAAGTAGTGCTGCTGCAAATCATATCATTTTTTGTATTGGCATATCAACGAAAATTTACAAGGCCCCTAAGGTAAACTATAAAACTCCTGCACACTACCAGTCGCACGTTTGTTATTGTGGCGGAATTATTATTGTACTATAATCACACATTCAATAATCGTTAGGGATAATTATATTTTATATTCAAAACCTGTAGGGGTTAATAAATTGGTTGAGATTGAGAATATACCAGATTAGAGTGACAATTAATAAATATATAAATATTTGTATTCCAAGGCAGGTGCAATAAACAAACACGTGGTGTTTCGTCGGCGGACGGGGGGCAGAACCACCCGGACCGGACCCCCCTTTCAAAAGTCCTGGATCTGGCCCTGCATAATGTACTTAATTTTAGGGCAAAACACACATAACTACAATAATTATTAAAACACAGCAAAGACCTACCATTGCCTGCATAGAATGGCCGTCAAAGGCATTATCCCTTTATACATAAATTATCCCCCCCACAGGTAGGAAGCTAACTGGCCAATCAGAAACGAGGGTGTGTGGTGCCGGGACCAATCACAGGCAGTATGGAGAGAAAACCATCATAATACTATGGGGGCCTAATATATTTTACCAGGCCACTCACTATTTGTTTTCTGTTCTGCCTCCATCATTATAATACCATGAAGTACCATATACCATACCATACCATACCACAATAACTACCATTACACCTTGCAATACCATGAAGTACCATATACCATACCATACCATACCACAATAACTACCATTACACCTTGCAATACCATGAAGTACCATATACCATACCATAGCATACCACAATAACTACCATTACACCTTGCAATACCATGAAGTACCATATACCATACCATACCATACCACAATAACTACCATTACACCTTGCAATACCATGAAGTACCATATACCATACCATACCATACCACAATAACTACCATTACACCTTGCAATACCATGAAGTACCATATACCATACCATACCATACCACAATAACTACCATTACACCTTGCAATACATTATAGGCCAAATTAATCAATGTTATTAATTTAACTCCCAACACCAAACACCTCCCAATGAAATTAATGAAAGCATGTGATCCTCCCGGGATTCGAACATGAGATACCACATACAGATTCTTAAACACTCTAACCATTACACCACCAAGACAGTTAAAGGTTAAGTACATAACTACGATTGATATCCATTTATCGAATGCTGGATATTAATCTAATCATGCACTCAGACCCAACTGCACACTGAATGCCTAATGTTTATGTGAAAGGAAATATATAAAAGAGCTAAGGACGTAAAATTAATAGAAGTGAATTACGTTGAGCTGGACCCTTGCCAGACACACACACACACACACACACACACACACGCACACACACACACACACACACACACACACACACACACACGGGGGTTGTAACAGTGTAGGTACTAAAGGTGGGAAGTGTTATATAGTTGTTTATGTACAGTATATACTCTGGCACATACCCCATAGCCTACCTGTCTAGCCCCATTACTTTTCAGATTTTATGACACTCAGCCCATTAGTTTGGTACTTGTAAGACCTTTCACCCTGTGTTTTGGTCACTGTTAAGGCCTTTCGTGCCATTTACGAGTCATTTTTTCCTGGCGATTGATAGCGAGCCTTTAATTTAGGAGGAACCGGCCTTCGACTGGAACAATTTTCTACCGATTTGTTTTTAATTTATCTACAAGGGGTATATTGGGGATTCTTTTTTAAGCATGATGAAGGTCTAGGGATGAAACTGAAAAGGTACTAAATAAATATATAAATCGAATAGTGTAGGATTTACTCACTTAATTAAGGGCATATTTGTATTTATTTCTTCATGTATATATTTAATAATTATTTTGTTTTTAGTTTCCTCCCTATACATCCATCAATCTTAAATGAATACCCACAACACACCCCTTCGAACTAAATTTGTACATTTTTCGGTAGAAAAGTTTCCTGGCCGAAGGCTATCGCTCACCAGGAAATAATCGACACCTAAATGTCACGAAAAGTCTTAACCTGTCCAGCCCGGCTATTTTCGCCTTATTACAATAATGTTAGGCCTCCCAAAAGGCTTGTAGGGGTCTCGAATTTATACACATGGTAACTTAGGATGTGGGGCAAAGTTGGCAGCCCACAGAGATCACCTTGGACCACCCCATTTTGTTCAATATTAAAAAATATAACAACATATATGAATAATTCCTGGGACTGGGTGTTGTTGTTGTTGTTGTTCCCCAAGCTGCCTGGCCGAACAGCCCCAAGGCCCTGAGCAAGGCCAAGGCCATAACCGAGCGCCCCCACAGAACCCTCCCTACCGACCACAATAAAGCCTGGGTGACCGAAGCCACTCCATGGGGGGAGCTGAGGAGGGTGCAGAAACGCCCGGGAAACCAAAGCCCTACTCAGGGTCTTGTGCCCCTCAGCAGTTATGAAAAGAAAGTTGAGGGGCAAAGGAAAAATGTGACACTTTGGCTTCCAATCTTGGTAGATTGGGAGGTTAATCCACGGAAGAGACTTGAGATCTAGAAAATATATAAGTAAAAGGAACAATCAGAGTAAGCTATGGGTATGGCAGAGATCGCTCAGTTCTCACTCTGATAGACCACATTAAGTTACTTTTTGAATGGGGCCCACAGGGTAAATATTGACAACAAAATTGGGCGAAAGGTCTTAAAATCACCAAAATAATGGGCCGAACGTCATAAAATCTGAAAACTAATGGGGCTAAACATGAGGGAGAAGGGAGTGGGGCAGAAAAGACACCATATCCCCCCTTAAGATGATCCAGAGACATGGTAAAGTAGTATATTACTTTTCCATTAACCCCTACTGTACCGGCAACGTCCTTTTCCATTAACCCCTACTGTACCGGCAACGTCCTTTTCATTATATTCTGGCCACTATTAGTCGGTTTTATACAGCTTAGGAAGGACGTCTACCAATTAAAATGAATCCTTTTAGCGACCATACATCCTTCCTAAGCTCCATAAAATCGTCTAAATTTAGCTAAAATCAAATGCAAAAAGACGTCCCTGGTACAGTAAGAGTTAAGTATCGATAAATGATCTGTAAGGGATTCAATTTACCGTTAGCTGGAAAGATATACACTATAGCGTATTTATGTTCAGCAGGCACAAACAATATGTATCATTGAACATAATCTAATACATCTGTTGTGGCCTGAAGCCGATATCACACGAATGATTTTTCCCTCAACACTCAAGCTTAACACTGAATTGGCAGAATATGAGGTAAACTCTTAACATTATTCTTGGTGGCTTTTAAGAATAACATTATTCTATCGCCTAAATTAACCCATCATCAATCTAGTTTCCAATACCAGTGCAAAATATTCCAGAAATGTTGCCAGAAAAATGATTGTTGAGGGAAAAAGCGCTTGTGTGATCCAGCCTTAGTTACACTAACCTCGACTTATCAAACTCTCCGTGACCGATTGATCTTTCTTCCAGAGTTCCCCGGTCTCCAGGTCTGCCTTCTCTATCTCCGTCTTCTTCTTGGCTCTTCTCCGCATAAACAGCAGGAAGGCCAGCAAGGACACCAAGCAGAGGAGACCCACTGCGGAGGCCACGTAGGGAGCAACACTGGGATCGGGTGGAGCGGTGGAAGGGGAGAGAGGGAGGGATTGCAGGGAGTTGTGGGATTGTGGGTAGGGAGGGAGGGAGTTGTGGGATTGTGGGGAGGAAGGGAGGGAGTGTAGGGATGAATGGGAATGGACTCCAGAACTTGAGAGGGAGTTAGAAAATGAGGTGTGTCTGACTGAAAAATACTGTGACGCATTTTGAGTATTAGGTGAAGAAGAGTTTGAGTGAGATGCAGAGGAGTTCCGAGGGACCTGAGGATCTGACGAAGAGGAGGAAGGAGTAGAAGATGAGGAGTCTTGATACTGTGGAAAGACTTGAGGGTATGGGGAAGAGGAGAGAAGCTGAGGTTTAATAGCGGAAGGTAGACTAGAGGAGGAAGGAGGCAAATCAGAGGGTATTGGAGTGGATGAATCGTCGGGAAGAAAAGAAGAAACAAAGGATGGCATTGATAAAGTAGAAGAAATAGAGGATGGCATTGATAAAGTAGAAGAAATAGAGGAGGGCATTGATAAAGTAGAAGAAACAGGAGAAGAGATAGGAATAGGAACTGAAAACGTTTTAGAAGATGAAGGCAAAGAGTATAATAGATCCAAAAAATAAGATTCAGTGGAAGTAGTTGGAGGGGACGAAGAAGACAAAGAATTGGAAAAAGAAGGAGTTAATGATTGAAAAGAAGTGTGAGGAAGGGAGGAAGAAGTTGAAGAAGAAGTAGGACTCGCACCAGACGAAAGGCGAGAGGCTGCCGGAACATGGAGAAGAGGATTTAGTGGAGCAAAAGGAACTGATTGAGAAGAGAGCCGCGATGAAACTGGCGGTAAGATCAGAGAAGGAGAAGAGACTGATGATGAAGATGAAGAAAAAGAAGATATTGATGGTGAAGATAAATAAGAAGATGCTACTGATGAAGAAGGAGAAGCTGACGATGATGATGAACCAAGTAAGGATGACGGAGCCAAAGGAATCTGGGTAGAGGAGTTTGAATTAGTACCAGTTGGAGAGTGGACTGACGAGGGAGGTGAGAGTGTGGGTTGTGTAAGGGAGAGTGGAGCAGGGGAGAGTGTGGACTGTGTGAGGGAGAGTGGTTGGGGGTAGGATAGGGTAACGTTGAGAGTGTAGTTGAAGGTGAGGGGTGTACTCTGACCCGCTTGATAACCTCTTGTAGTTACTCTTAATAGATACTGCTGTCCACTCTCAACTTTCACTCTGTAAGGTAACACACAAATGCCATTAGAAATAGGTCTATTTCGTTAATATATGTTCAATATTGAAGTAGTATAATTGTTTAATAAATAGCTTGTGGTGATGATAAGTGATGAGTTAGCATTCTCTGCCATACCCATAGCTTACTCTGACTGTTCCTTTTACTTAAATATTTTCTAGATCTCAAGTGACGGCGTCTCTTCCATGGATTGACATCTCTACTGCCAATCTAGAGGCTGGCAGACTGGGAGCCAAAGCGTCACATTTTTCCCTTGTCCCTCAACTTTCCCTTCATAATTGTTAAGGGACACAGGGCCTTGGATGGCGCTTCAGTGCCCCGGGCGTTTCCGCACCCTCCTCAGCTCCTCGCCTGGGAGCGGCTTCGGTCACCTGGGCATTCTTAGTGGTAAAGCAGGGAGAGTTTTGTGGGGGCACTCGGTTATGGCCTTGGCCTTGCTCAGGACCTTGGGGCTGTTCGGTCAGACATCCTGGGGAACAACAACAACTAATAGCTTGTCGTACACGTCGTAGCTAATCTAACATGACAGAAGTTATAGTACAGTTATAGTATATGTATGCATCTTTCTCTGTGTGCATGTAGTATATATATATACTGTATATATACTGTATATATATATATATATATATATATATATATATATATATATATATATATATATATATATATATACGGTATACAGTATATATATATATATTTATTTTATTTTTTTCTTCTATATTCCAACTACTCCCTCTCGGGCATAGGCTGAGAGCCTGTACACTCCACCGCTGAACACAGTGAGGCCCGTGAGGTCTTCTTCCAGTCTAGGGAGTGAGACATGCGAAACACCCATTCATGGCTCGAAGCAACCCCATCTCTGAAGCTGCTTCGCCTCTGCGCTTCCCCGTCTCATCCCCCAGACTCGGACCCTCACTCTCAGAACGCCACTTATTGAGCAATTAATAACTCACTAGGCATTGCCCCCTGTAGCATATTTTGAAATTGGGAATATTCATACAATGCTATTTAATCAGGGAACAATGAGGGTATTTTTTGGGGGCATTTCGGTGTGCTGTGGTAATGCAATGGAACTAGGTACAGCACAAATTCCATCCCAATAATATCTTCCCATTGACATATTGGGATTCAAACCCGGGTCCATTGGATTACCAGTCCAGTGGCAAGACCACTCTGCCACACCTCCCCTATATATATATATACTGTATATACACTTATACAGTATATATATATTTATATTTATATACATACAGGTATATATATATATATGAGGAGGTCCGTGCCAGAGGGGCCAACTCGCCACGAGTAGAGTTTTGAGTTATTGATGTTTAAAGTAGCGGAGGTAGTCACTCGTGTGTTGACTCTAACTCGGTTTGAGCGTGACTACTGAAGCACGTCTCGTACAGCGCCTGTGAGTGGTCAGGCGGGCGGCCATTTAATTCCCCACGTCGTAGCCACGCTCTCATTGGCTGAGCGCGTTGGCGAGTTGGCCCCTCTGTCTACCCAGATTCACACCCATAAACGGTCTGCCAAACGGCAAAAACAAGGGTCGCTCAACCCTATGTGCAGTTGCTATAAGGACGAAAGTCGGATGTTTTTTTTTGCCAGATGATTCCCAAGAATTTCACGGAGCGGGAACCAGCTAGAGCGCTGTTTTTGAAAATGTGGCGAGTTGGCCCCTCTGGCACGGACCTCCTCATATATATATATATTCTCTTTTAAACAGACGAGGTTAAAGGCAACAGCAGTTTCAGCATTCAGTATTTTATTGTTACAGCTTTCAATGGTTCTAACAATATTCCTCTGGGGTTCAGAGATGAGGCACAACAGGTTAGCAAAATTCATGGTGGATCCAACGTTTCACAAGTAAACATCTTGCATCTTCAGGGAATGGGCAGGTAATGATTAGAATAAGGACAAAGCAACATATTTATACAAAATTCGAGGATCAAGAATAGGTAGGTGGGCGGAGCTACTGGGTGTGGGGTGGCTGTTCATTGGTGGAAGGCAGTCTATTCGCGAGACGGGCACTAAATCTTATCGGTGGTTGGTTGTTGGCTGTGGGTGGCTGTGATTGGTTGGTGTTGTCAGTTGTGTGCTGGGCGCGGAAAGGTAAGGGAGGGGGGCACAGGGCGAGAGGAACGAGGGCAGTATGCCTGTAGCGCTTGCCTGAAGGAAGAATTTGGAGGTCTTGTGTTTGGTTGTTGATGCTGGGGTTGAGCGTTTGGATATATAGAGCTTCTAAAATAGCTAGTCTTCTGGGATCTGATTCTTTGTCGAGTATGGTAGTTTGTTTGTCTAGGTCGGCGCGAGTTAGGGCAAGATGGTGGGGGGCTTGATAGTGATCTTTTATAGCGCCAGATTGAAGGTGGAGGGTTAGTCGACGGGAAAGGCGAGTCTGTGTCATTCCAACATAGGATAGGGGTCCACAGTCCCCAGAGGTGCAAATATGCTGGTATATCACATGATCGTCTTTCGGTTGGTTGGTGGAAATGGGGCGGTTACGGAAGACAAGGTTGGAGGTCTTAGGAGATTTGTAGTAAATAATGAGTTTTATTTTATTGTCAGGGTTGGTGGGGAGGACGTTTTTGTGAATTATTTCTTTCATAATGGATTCGTCTGTTGTGTGGTCGGAAGATATGTAGTTTCTGTAGAAAAATGTAATGTCATTGGCCGGGTTGGTGCTAGGGGGGTCTTGTTTGTACCATTTTTCTAGGTGGTGGTTGATGGCATTGGTGACGTCAGTGTTGGAATACCCATTGTTGACTAGGACCTGGGTGAGCCTTTCCAATTCATTGTGTGTGTCATTCCAGGTGGTGCAATGGGTGAGGGCTCTCCTGACATAGGCGGCGATGGTGGACTGATGGTATCGTTTAGGGCATTCACTTTCCCCATTAAGACATTGGCCATTGTTAGTAGGTTTGGTGTACACTGTAGTTTTGAAGCCGTGGTCGTGGAGGGAGACAAGGAGGTCGAGGAAGGGTAGATGACCATCGGTGGTTTCTTCGTATGTGAAGTTGAGTCCGGAGGCGGCCATGAAGCGCTGCTGGAGGTCCCTGAGTTCGTCCAGGTCCTTCACCCGCACGAAGATATCATCGATGTACCTGCAGTAGACAGTGGGCCGGTGGGCAGCCAGGAGTTCCTCTTCGATAGTTCCCATGAAGAAATTGGCGAACAGGACCCCCAGGGGGCTTCCCATCGCTACACCGTCGATTTGCTGGTACATATTCCCGCGGGGGCAGAGGAAAGGGGACTCCTTGGTACATAGTTCCAAGAGCGTCTTCAGAGCCTTCTCCGGGATGTCCAGGGGGGGCGTATTAGGGCAGTGGTAAACTCGACGTAGGATAAAATCTATTGTCTTGTTAACGGGCACGTTGGTAAACAAACTCTCTACGTCGAGGGAGGCGATGATGTGGTCGTTAGCAGGGGGGGCATCTCGTAGAATTTCTAGGAAGTCATAAGCAGAGTTGAGGTTGACGGTGTAGCGATGGGACAGGGGGTCAATGCCTAGTGAGTTAATTGCTCAATAGGTGGCATTCTGAGAGTGAGGGTCCGAGCCTGGGGGATGAGACTGTGAATCACAGAGGCGGAGCAGCTTCAGAGATGGAGTTGCTTTGAGCCATGAAGCTTGACATGTCTCACTTCCTAGACTGGAACAAGACCTCACGGGCCTCACCATGTTCAGCGGTAGAGTGTAAAGGCTATCAGCCTATGCCCGAGAGGGAGTAGTTGGAATATAGAAAAAAAAAAAAACAAAAAAAAACGTAAAGAACCTTTATTCTTCCTATTGCTAATAACATATATTATGTCCGAGGCTAAACATTAGGGAAAAGAGGGTCTAGAAAAAACTACATACTTCTCCCTTAAGATTTATAAGCATTAGCATACCTCTAACTCTCACCTTTTGGGCGAATTTTGCATGTATTCATTATTTTTCTAGTTTCCTACCTAGACCTCCATCAAATTTTTAAAAACATCCATTATATCCCCCTTGTAGATTAATTTGTAAATTTTTCGGTAGAAAAATGTCCCGACCGAAGACCAGTTCTTCCAACATTACAGGCTCACTATCGTTCACCAGGGATAAAATCGACACCTAAATAGCACGAAAAGTCTAAATATTGACGACAAAATGGGGCGAAAGGTCTTAAAATCGACTAACTAATGGGGCAAACATGAGGGAGAAAGTGGTCCAGAAAACCGGCCCATCCCCCCTTAATCCTTCTAATGCTATCGCTACATGATATTACACGGCTCAGGAAGGATCTTGATGAATGGACTATCATAATGTGTTCAGCAGGTCCTTCATAAATTGAAGCTATACCCTGTTCCAATTAAGTAGGCCAGAAATCGTGAACCCTAACCTCTGGAATTCATATAGGGCTAGAGCAAATGGGCTGTACATTTCCACACCTAACCCCTGGATGACTCTTCTCAAATGGTAGAAATATTAGCTCGATTACTCCAATCGTTTGTGGGTTATAGAGGCTAATGTGCAAGAGTTATGGACTACTTACTTGGAATAGGTCTAGAGAAAACTAGAATTAGACAAATTAAGTCTGATTGCGATTGCTTAGCGGACCGGAGAGTCGAAACAGTTGGTTCTTACCATCGTGGGGGTACATTTTCTCATGAAGTCCTATTTATGACAATTAGGAATATCCAACGCATTAAACTCACCCTTGGAGTTGAAACACTGGTTCCTCCTGCGGCTGACCTTTGTGAATCAGCGAGTTGGGGGTGTGGTGGTCCTGGGGTGAGTGGAGGATATCCAGGGTGTAGGTGGTGTGGGTGAGGGGGGCGCCGCTGGGGGAACACAACACCCGGGTTATCATACCCCCTGACTGACTCACCCAGCATGACGGCACTCCCTCGTTAGTATCTAGTGAAGAGAAAATAGATTAGTATATATAGACCTAGCAATGAATATCTTTAGTACTTGAGGGAACAATTGTGATACAAATATACATACAAGTTTAACTCCTTTGCTGCAGTGCCTGTCACCAGACCGGCACCAAAATCCACTTATAATGTGTCCTGGGAGTGAGGCAAGAGAGTGCAGGCAGCGCAGTACCCATTCGTCTGTCGCCCACCATGGCTGGGTATGCACTGACATAATGGAGAGATGTCTGCCACATCAATGTAGCATGGCGAAAACTGCTAATTTTTTGCGATTTTCACCGACATTTGCAAGATCGTTGCAAGACAACCAGATTTCGTACAGAGTTGATTTAGGTGTCATTGGAAAGCTCTATTACTCTACTTTCACAGTTCATTGTACTACGTTTAGCTCTTGTTTATGCATGAAAATGTGCAGGGAATGAAGGTCAATTAGGGCCAAAACCCCCCGCAGGGAAAGAGTTAAAGACCCCTTCATTCACATCAAGTGTGGTTTTAGCCCTACGTCCTAAATAGTGGAATTCCAAGAGCCCCTATTTTGGGCTGCCTTTGGTGTCAGGTTCTTTATGTTTATATATAGTTTATATAGTTTATATATTCATTTATTTAATATTGTTTTAGCTTCCGCCCTAGACCTCCATCAAGCTTAATAATTTATCCTCAAGATCCTCCTTCAAGATAAATTTGTACATCCCAGGCAAAAGACGTTTCATCCAACATTACAGGCTTGCTATCGCTCGCCAGGAATAAATAGACACGAAAGGTCTTGATATTGATAAAGAAATGGGATGAAAGGTCTTAAAATTGACAAACTAATGGGGTGAACGTCTTAACATCTCAAAAACTAAGGGGGCTAAACATGAGGGAGAAAGGGGTACAGAAAAGCACCTACCTCCCCCTTGATAGTTCTGACCTTTGACCTGTAGACTGAGAGGTGCAGAAGTGACCTCGGCGACCTGGTTAGTGACCCGACACCGGTAGACCCCCTGCTGACCTGACCTGGACACCTGCGGGTACTCTAGTTGGAAGACCTGGAGGCTACCGGCAGATGATGTTGACTGTTTGGGAGCACCAGGTAGGGTCACGTTCTGTTCAGGCACGAGAATTACTGATTAATTGATCGACTGATAAATTAATTGACTGACTGATTGATTGACTGACTTATTAAATGATTGATTGACTGATTAATTGATTGCCTGATTAGCTGTCTGATAAATTGATTGACTGACTGATAAATTGATTGACTAATTAATTGATTTACTGACTGACTGATTAATAATAGATTGACTAATTAATTGATTGACTGATAAATTGATTGATTGACTGATTTAATGCTTGATTGATTGATGAATTGATTAATTGATTGATTGACTGATGAACTGATTGATTGACTGATGAATTGATTGATTGATGGACTGATGAATTAATTGATTGATTGACTGATTGATTAATTGATTGATTGACTTATTGATTCATTAATTGCCTAACTAACTAATGTATTGATTGATCGACGACTGTCTGACTAACTGACCGATTATTTTGTGTGATGATTAAAAAAAAAAAAAAAAATTTGTACTAACTTATATCGGTAGACCTCTCTCGCACTCTCTATCTCACTCACTCTCTCTCTCTCTCTCTCTCTCTCTCTCTCTCTCTCTCTCTCTCTCTCTCTCTCTCACTCTCGCTCTCGCTCTCTCTCTCCCTTTGCTACTTACATCTCTCGTCCATACAACCGCTGTGGCCCTGGGACTGGCATTAACATAACACCTGAGCAGGATTCGAACCCCTGCCCTCACAACGTTACTCTCCCTTCCTCCTCCTCCTCCTCCCTCCTTCACCACCATTATTAACGGGTCTGGCTTGGTAACTTTCTTCGTCTCACCCTCTTCCTTCTTATTATTGTGTCCTTTCTTCTTTGTATTGTCATTTTTCTTCATTTGTTCTCTGGTTTGGTCGTCAGTGGACAGTTCTATCCAGGCTTGAGGTGCATCTGCAAAGCCAAAAAAAGAATACAAATTATCCATCGATGTATAAATTATGAAAGAAGCTGTTCAATAAATACTTTGATATTAAATACAAGATATATTGTAAAAAAATACAGCAAACGATTTAATTGATACATATTCATCTATGCAAGATGTGTGTGAAGTATACATCTACGAACAACAAGTCGTTATTGTTATTGTTGAAGTTCCCCAGACTGTCTGGCCGAGCAGTCCCGAGCCTGGTAGACCGAAGACGTTCCAGATGCTCGGGCCCCCGAAGGGACCAGGGTGAGATGAGATCTGTCTCTGAGAAGGCTGCGGGGGAGGTGATCATCAGCCCACGGACTTACACCCCCGGGCCAATGCCCCCACCATCTATAGCCCCCCTTGCAGTGCCACCCAATAGGCCGATCACGCCAGCAACTAGAAGGAAAAGTAGTACCGTAAAAGGGACAGACAGAAACGGCTAAGTTGTAATATAAAGCCCTGTGGGAAACTATATAAACGAAACATATATGAAAATAATAAATCGATGTGTGAAATATAGTGTCTTATATACAATACATTACCGTCATATGCGAAACATGATAATGCAAAGTCAAATAGTTGAAGCTATTGGGAAAGTATTGACAGCACTACTACAGCTGCATGTTAGTACACGTCCACAATACAAGAGTCTAAACGGAAATGTGTTACAGTATTTTCAATAAGAACAGAAAGAAGGAGTGTAATATATATATATATATATAAAGAGAGAGAGAGAGAACATGTCAGCCCTCACAATGAAGGTCAATAGGAACCCTCTGCTGCAGCGGTGGGGTCAGGTCAGAGTTGGCAGCACGACAGGTCACCTCCCTCCCTTCATCCTCCCGGGTCAGCGGTCCCAGGGTCAGGTCACACTGGGTCACATGGCTCCCCAACAGGTCACAGGGGGTCACCAAGCGTTGTGACCCCGCCCACCAAGTCACATTAGGCTGAGGGTCACCTGGGGATAACACATATGGGTTTATACACCTAATGGTCTTAAGCGGATGTGGACCCCCTTCTCCCTCATATTTAGCCCCTTTCATTTTGATATTTTAAGACGTTCGTATCAATAGTTTGCTAATTCAAGACCTTTCATCCCATTTCTTTATCAATATCAAAATCTTTCGTGCCATTTAGGTGTCAATTTTTTCCCTAGTGAGCGATATCAAGCCTGAAATTTTGGAGGAACCGGTCTTCGGCCGGAAATTTTTTCTACCGAAAAATTGTAAAAAATTTATCTCAATGTCTTGAGGATAATAAGTTAAACTTGATGTAGGTCTAGGAAGGAAACTATATCAAACAATAATAAATAATTAAACTAATAAATAAACCCTACCCTCTTAACCCGTGCAGTACCAGGGACGTCCTATTCTGACCTCTTTTAGCCGATTATATTTAGCTTAGGAAGAACATCTGACAATAATAAGGCTTCCATATATCTCAAACCCTTTTAACCTCTCACCTGAGCAGCCCCTGTAGTATACACCATACTCCTGTGCGTAGGTATTTCGATTCATTCCTCACTAAAATCGTTAATTTACCATAAATTTAATTAATACTTATCCGTATGCGCCTTTTTTACGTTTAATATGAAGATAGTAACATGTTACAACAATAAAACAAGTGCGAATATTGTTTGGGGGGTGACAAACATGATATATTGCAGAGCGGTTCATTCATGAAGTTGACAGGGAGCGAGAGTACACCCTCCCTCCACGAGCTCTGGTGAGAGACTGGAGGTAGTGTGGGCTACTACTCTCTCTCTCTCCTCCTTCCACACCCTCCCTTTCCACCTTGGAACCGGGTGGGGATTTTTGGCGCCATAAATAAACCGATAATTACAGGAATAAGAGAAAAATAGGTGATAATTGAAGGGGGAGGGGGGGGGGGGGAGGAGACTTTGACAGATGTGGAGAAGTGATATGAGGTATGGAGGGGAAAAAAATGGTTTCAAGTGCTACTGGGGCCTTTTAAAAGTGTTTTTTTAGGCCTAGGATATTAGAGTCTCCCCGCAGTCGCCCAGTAAAACCTCTTAAGAGTCTCCCGGCAGCTGCCGGGTTAACTACCACAGATCCATCCTAAGCTGTATAATATCATCAAAATATAGCCAAAATCAAATATATCACACGTCGCTGGTACTCAAAGGGTTAACACTAGTTGATGCGACATGGAAGGTTGAAGGGGGGAGGGGGGGGGGGGGATATATTGTCTTCCATTCAAGCTCAATACAGATACCCACCTCCCCTCCCAAACACCCCTTCAAGCTAAATGTGTAGTTTTTTGGTAATAAAACATACGGTAATAATAATAATAATAATATTAATAATAATAATAATAATAATAATAAAATGGACAAATACCTCGCCAACTGCTTATATATTGTTAAATTATTATATTTATACATCCAAAAATATATATTTTATTGCTTATTTATTTATCTTTTCATTACTTTGTTTAGTTTCTTTCCTACATCAACCTTAAAACACACACACACCCCTAGACCCCCCCTTCCAGAAAAATGTGCACATTATTTGGTAGAAAAATTTCCTGGTCGAAGGCCAGTTTCTCTTAAAATTAAAGACTCGCTATCGCTCGCCAGGAAAAACTCGACACCTAAATGTCACGAAAGGTCCGAATATTAACAAATAAATGGGGCGAAAGGTCTTAAAATCGCCAAACTAATGAAACGAACGTCTTAAAATCACAAAATTAATGAGGCTAAACATTAGGGAGAAGGTTGTCCAGAATAAGCCACCACCTCCCCTTATTCTTATGATTAATTAACCCTTTCAGCACGATAAACCTTTTTACTTATATTTCTGGTCAAAATTAGACGATGTTATGCAGCTTAAGAAGGACCTATTCTATTCAGAGGGTTTATCGAGATGGTAACTGTCTTGATAGCGTAATGCATAAGTGCGCGGAATTTCGGTGTGAGTATCCTAGGTTCTAGTCCTTGGAGTGCCACATGTATTTATTGATTTAATTAATTGAGTTTAGAAGTGAAATTGGTTGGTGAAAAAAAAAAAAAATAAATAAATAAATAAAAAAAAAAAAAAAAAAAAAAAATATATATATATATATATATATATATATATATATATATATATATATATATATATATATATATATATATATATATATATATATATATATAATAAACCCCTTTGAATCCTTGAGGTAGGCTACAAGCTACAGTAAATAAGCTAATGGTAACGAGAATATGATGAAAATTACGTGATCTTTCTGAAGGGGTTGATAAGATTAGGAAGGAAGCTTACGATATTCCAAGGCTTCAACATAATATCAATTAAGGGGAGTCAGTTGGTTTTTCGAGTCCTCCTCCTCCCTTATGTTTAGCCCTATTAGTTATGAAATTTACCATTTAAATCCGAGATGGCTTTACAAAGTTGATATACAAATTATGAAGGCAGATATGTATATACGTGTGCTTATAATCAGGCACATACCCCATAGCTGAAGATGGCCGACTCGAGACAGAGCCCGAACAGAAACAACAAAATATAAAAGAAGGTAGATGAACTAAAGCAACCTCTTAGCCTACCACCATTGAAAACAAAACATACAAAATAAAGGTAGATGAAGTAAAGTAATCTCTTAAGGGGAGGAAGTTGGTTTTTCGAGTACTCCTAACTCATGTTTAGCCCTATTAGTTATGAGATTTCAAGACATTCGCCCCATTAGTTTGACGTTTTCAGACCTTTTGCCCAATTTCTTTGCCAATATTAAGACTTTTCGTGCCATTTAGGTGTCGATTTTTTTCCTGGCGAACGAAAGCGAGCCTGTATTTGAAGAGAAATCGGCCTTCGGCCGGGAAATTTTTCTACCGAAAAATGTACAAATATATATCGAAAGGGGGTCTTGTGGGCGATTTTTTTTGTTTTTAAGTTTGATAGAAGTTTAGAGAGCAAACTAAACCCCCTTCTTAAACCATTGAGCCGAACCAGTAAATTATGCTGTACAATACCGCCTGAGCTCCCTTAACTTACCCCCAGTGACCTTACAGGATAGAGTGACCTGGTCCCCTAGAGAGAGAGGTCCCAGTGACCCCGTGACCTCGGTGTTGGGGTCAAAGTCACTGTGTATACTCAGCTTCTTGGGAGGATCTGAATAAGAAAAGGATATTATACATCAGCCAGTTTTCCAAAATTTGAGTAATATGTTTTAATAAATAATGAAAGTTGACCTCTGACCTGGACCTTTATGTAGGAGTACATTTTTGTTTGCATTGACATTGGCCATGCAACAACAAAAAACATGCCTAATTTCATTTAAACTCCTTCAGTACCGGTGACGTCCTTTTCATTATATGCTGCCAAATATTAGATGAATATATTCAGATTAGGAAGAACGTCTATCCATTAACAGACTACAAACCATCTCAATTAATCCTTGTAGCCACCACATATCCTTCCTAAGCATCATAAAATCGTCTAAATGTAGCTGAAATAATGAATAAGAGACATTGCCGGTAGAGAAGGGGTCATTTTCATCCAAAAACATATTTAAAAATATAGAATGGGGAATTTGGTGTTGGGGGCTAGGGTCTATAGAGGAGTTGGAGAGGGTCTGTGTGGTATACCCTGTTCAAAATAAGTAGGCTAAAACTCTTGAACATTAACCTCTATGCCTCACAAACAATTATAGAGTAATCCAGTTATCTATCTATTGCCTGACGCCGCGATCCCCGAAGGGGTGGCCACGAACGAACCGCCCCCATGCACCTCTGTCCCCAGTCAGTCGACGCCCCTCCCCCCAACCAGCACCGCCTTCGTTCCAGTTATACCTTGTTCCAAATACTGTATGTAGGCTAAAACTCTTGAACATTAACCTCTATGCCTCACAAACAACTAGTTACTAGAGTAATCCAGTTATACCTTGTTCCAAATACTGTATGTAGGCTAAAACTCTTGAATATTAACCTCTATGCCTCACAAACAACTAGTTACTAGAGTAATCCAGTTATACCTTGTTCCAAATATGTAGGCCAAAACTCTTGAATATTAACCTCTATGCCTCACAAACAACTAGTTACTAGAGTAATCCAGTTATACCTTGTTCCAAATATGTAGGCCAAAACTCTTGAACTCTATAACTCACAAACGACTATAGTAATCCAGCTATACCCTTCTCAAAGTAAGTAGGCCAAAACTCTTGAACATTAACCCCTTGAAGCTCTGACGCGTTTTAGCAGTTTATTTGGGCTATCATTAGACGATTTTATGCAGCTTAGGAAGAATTTGTGGGTATTAAAAGGGTAAATACTAGCTCAATCAACCCTTTGAGTTTCATATAATGTAACTAATCTGAATAAAATCGCCTAATAGTAGCCAGAAAACAGAACAGAAACGCGTATTGGAGCTTGAAAGGGTTAACCTCTATAACTCACAGACGACTAGAGTAATCCAGCTATACCCTGTTCCAAGCAAGTAGGCCAACACGCTTGAACATTAACCTCTATGACTCACAAACGACTAGAGTAATTGAGCAAATATTTCTACCATTTGGGAAAGGTCAGCCAGGGCATAAGTGTGAAAATGTACAGCCCATTTGCTCCAGCTCTTTTTGAGTGACAGAGGTTATAGAGTTCATGATTTGACCCTACCAAGAATTAACCGGAGACCTCTGGTGGACGCTTCCGAACTAGCGCCAGAGCTACGACTGTCGACATCACCAATACCCAACACTTAGGATAAGGATATACAGAGTTTATCTCGATTTTTTGTGATTCTACATGTTTATATTTTATATAAAGTGGTAGTGGTGGATAGAGTGGTAATAGTAGATAAAGTGGTAGTGGTAGATATATAGTGGTAGTGATAGATAAAGTGGTAGTGGTGGATAAAGTGGTAGTGGTGGACAAAGTGGTAGTGGTAGATAAAGTGGTAGTGGTAGATAAAGTGGTAGTGGTGGATAAAGTGGTAGTGATAGATAAAGTGGTAGTGGTGGATAAAGTGGTAGTGGTGGATACAGTGGTAGTGGTGGATAAAGTGGTAATGGTGGATAAAGTGGTAGTGGTGAATACAGTGGTAGTGGTGGATAAAGTGGTGATGGTGGATAAAGTGGTAGTGGTGGATAATGTGGTAGTGGTAGTGGTAGTCATGGATAAAGTGGTAGTGGTGGATAAAGTAGTAGTGGTGGATAAAGTGGTAGTGGTAGATAAAGTGGTAGTGGTGGACAAAGTGGTAGTGGTGGATAAAGTGGTAGTGATAGATAAAGTGGTAGTGGAAGATAAAGTGGTAGTGGTAGATTAAGTGGTACTGGTGGATAAAATGGTATTGATAGATAAAGTGGTAGTGGTGGATAAAGTGGTAGTGGTAGATAAAGTGAATGGTGGATAAAGTGGTAGTGATAGATAAAGTGGTAGTGGTGGATAAAGTGGTAGTGGTAGATAAAGTGGTAGTAGTAGATAAAGTGGTAGTGTTATATAAAGTGGTAGTGTTATATAAAGTGGTAGTGGTGGATAAAGTGTTAGTTTTGGATAAAGTGTTAGTTTTGGATAAAATTTTAGTTTTGGATAAAATGTTAGTGGTGGATAAAGTGGTAGCTGTGGATAAAGTGGTAGTGTTAGATAAAGTGGTAGTGGTAGACCAAAGTATGTATCAGCTACAGACATTTTGACTAACTGCTTATAATAAAAATATGTTGAAGGAGAGGGAGGGTGGATAGGTCAGCGATGTCGCCATTTTCCTACAATGCACCGCGGTAAACATTGCGTTCGTTCAGCGCCTCTATCGGCCACTGTAGGCATTTATTGGTAGGGAACGGGGTATAGTAGCATAGATAAGGATGGGGAAGAAGTGGATGAAGCTGGGTAGAGTAAGCCAGATTCACACTAGCCCTTTTTCGACAATTGTTACGGGCAATTATGGTCTGGAAACTTTTAAAAAATTACACTTTATCAGAATTCAACCACCTAACATAATCTACCTTCAGTCTAGTTACCGATACCAGTGAGAAAATGTCCCAAAATAATACGAGAAAAAACTTGCTCATGGAAAATTTACGGAAAAAGCGCTCGTGTGACAGCGGCTTAAAGCAGGAGGGAGGGGGAATGATGAGGGGGGAACAGATACAGGAGGGAATTTAAGGGGGAGGCAGTGGATTTGTATAGACCCCCTTCTCCCTCATGCTTAGCCCCATTAGTTTCGAGATTTCAAGACGTTTGCCCCTACAGTTTGTCGATTTTAAGACCTTTTGTCCCAACCTTTATCAATATCTAAGATCTTTTGTGCCATTTAGATGTTGATTTTTTCCTGGCGAGCAAAAGCGAGCCTGTAATTTTGGAGGAATAGACCTTCGGCCGGGGCATTTTTTAACCGAAAAATTTACAAATATATCCTGAAGGGGGATCTCGAAGATACCTATTAAGGTTGATTGAGGTTTAGGGAGGAAACCAAACCAATAGTAAATCAATATATATAATATAGACTAATAAATAAACCCTATCCCCTTAATGGAGAATGTTACGACCGGCACTACGAAATAAACAAGGGCACTTAACCTAACAAGTGCGCATGGGGGTAATTGGAAACGTCCCCCTGTGCTGACGTATTTGAGGTGTTTCCGTCACTATAATATTCATTGTGCCATTAATAGCATTAATACTTATCCATATAAGCCTATTATGGGTTGATTATAAAGGTATTAACCTGAAACAACAATAAAACGAGTGAAAACAGCGTTTGGATGGTCAAAATCGGAGATATAGCCCGCGAGTTGTATAATGTATGGGTGAGGCAAGCTGCTTTCCCGCCAATTTCCCCCAAGGCCACTGAGACACAGTCGATCGATACTCTCTCTCTCTCTCTTGCATTTGCTTGCTATCAGTGATGACCACACCCTCCAACCGGATTTCTAATGTTAGCACGAAAATATACCTCAGAATAAGGGAATAACAGGGAAAATAGGTGATAACTGAAGGAGAGGAGGAAAGTAGGGAAGGAGGGGAGGTAGAGGACTGAGATTTTGCATGGCCCAATGGCCAAAAAAAAAAAAAAAAAAAAAAAATCGATGTCAAAAGTTGATTTTTGTTTTCACTCACTCTTAAGAGTCTCCCCGCAGTCCGCCGGGGGAACTCTTAAGAGTCTCCCGGCAGTTCCCGGGTTAATAATGAACTAGATGATAGGCTATATCTGCAACAACGGCCATTTGCTATATCTATTACAACAGTACGCTAATTCCAAACCCTCGAACTATTACGCCGGTGAACAAAAACACTTAAAACCCTCCAGTTAATCTACTGGCTAACGGGGTATCAATTAACTAGGGTTTTAGTGCACTTCTACAAAGGCTTTCCGGTGACGGAAAAGCCAACTCATAACAGGAGTACTTACATTACGAAAATGCTCTAAAGTAATAACAATGCTTGAATAAACTATCATATGATTTAGTAAAGGAATATATGCTTACGTTAACTTTAGTGTGAGTCTGTACTCAACACTAAACTCTTCAATGCTCTATGAAAGCACTGGAAGTCTAGTCCTACAGCAATCAGATATGGAATCTTCTGAAAAGGTCTGATGCTCTAAGATGCTCGTTAATATAGAACAGAAATAATGCAGGGGCAGGACACCAAAGCGTGTATCTTAAATACACCAATAAGCAGGATACATATACAGTATATAACAAGGGAGTGCAACAACTCAGTGACAGCACTAATAATAACCACTCAAAAACAGTACTTCCTTAGCCAACGTAACAGCCAAACAGGGTTGTGCACTATGAATCAACCTAGGCTAAAATAAGGCGTGAATAATTCCTAAAGAATACACAATGCTGTCTTTCTCACTAATAAAGTCTAGCAGTGGCATAAAAGGTAACTAGGCAGAGCGCAAGCATGCTCGTAGCCTACTGTCTCCCCTTGAACAGATTTCCCTTATGTTACCTTAAGTGACTTGGAGGCTCTCTTGGTAAGTCCAGATCTCAAGTATCTGGTCTTACCCTGGCGCTCAAAGCCCTTCACCTGTATACTGCTACACTCGCAAATGAAAATATGCACAAGGGTTACAGGCTAGCTAGCTTCGTCGATGTTGTACAGGCTCTGACTTGCCACATACATAACTCGGACAACGACCAAAGATACCTTCCACTGTCTAGCATTAAATAATAAGAAATAACAGCTCAATAATTAGAAGCACCCCAACACTAGGCTACCCTTTGACTATGACTCTACTAATCCCTAAAGCTAGTGCAAACATATATGGAGAACTGGTGCTGGTAATACGACTGGCCGACTATGGAAGCTGTATGCAGAACCAGAAGGGATAAGTAATTGAATAAAGATGAGAAGTATGAAAAAGAAGAAGTTCAGAGAGAGAAATAGTAGTATAGGGGGTTATGTGGGGGGACAGATTGCAAAGGACATGTAGGACCAAGCACGCTATGCCAAGCTCTGCAGGAGAAATGCGGGCAGGAGCCCCCTCAGCACTAACAAAGGCAGCAGCACCCAATCACAGACGACTACGTCATGAGGAGCAAGCGTCATATGACGCGTCAGGCCCGCCAGCCAATCACGAGCGTAGGAGACTCCACCGAGCGAGGGAGGCAGCACATACATACACACGCACATATTACCACCACGCTGCCCGCTCTCTTTCTCCTTACAACTTCACACAATGCATCTTATATTCTATCAATGATATAAAATACTTCCAAGTGTCACAGACAAGAATAAAGATCACCACTGATCTGTCTGTGACAACATGAACTCTATGAAAGAAAGAACATCGTTCTACGATTATTGTAGCCCATTTCACTGCCCTGGCGAGCGCTAGCGAGTTACGAGTGCATTCTGGCAAGCTGGCCAGCGTAACACCCCGCCCAAGATGTGGGACGTTTCAGCCTCAGGTGAACTCCACATCTGACCAGACAGAATGCCCACCAACCCTGCATCACCCAGCTACTCTCCCAAGTTGTGAAAACAAGGCACGATCACTAACATAAAACACTGCATTATAAAAAAAAATCTGCACAACACTTCCCCAAAATAATAGCATCATAATAATTATATCACGCTCAACGAGCAAGCTTCACCAAGCCTAGCCTACTAAGACAACAACTCAGAGTGTCTTAGATACTTGCTGTGATATACTGCACTTATATACTATAAAAAAGAAAGAGTTTTTATGTGAGGTTTTTATATTTTTAATAGTGTTTTTGGCGGCGTTGCACTACAGGGGCAAGCCTAATTTTTCTCCACTCTCAAACACGCACTGACTGAACGGCGAGGGTTCTCCTGCAAACATACCCTCCCGTGACAAACAATCAGCCAAAACATTATCAGTGCCCTTAACATGCCACACATCCAACTTGTGTTCCGGCAGCACAACAACACCTGACACTGATAAACTGCCCAGTTCATCACAAGACTGGCACTTCTCTTCGCTCTCTCCGGCAACGGGGCCTGCCAATAACCCTTCACTATTTCCACCTTAGTGATAAACGAGGGAGCCCCGATGCGGTCTATGGGGTCGTCAACTCTGGGTAATGGATAGGCGTCTGTCAGGGATAATGCTTCCACACTCTTGCAATCAACACAAACACGGATCTTGCCACTTAACTCAGGTTGCAAAGTTACTGGCAACGACCACTCACGATATCCCTTATCCCTCAGACCCTTTTTCAACATGAAGTCTAGCTCTGCTTTCACGACAGGCTGTTGAGCAGGATTTATACGGTAGGGAGCCAATTTGAGCCTTACACTGTCTCCAGCCTCCATGTCGGATTCTACCCCGTACATCAGGCCTGGAGAAACAACAAACATGCAGACGTACTGCCACAGCCTAGTAAACAACTTCTCTTGGCGCTTAGGAACAAGAGGTTGCAACTTATCTCGAAGAACAACATGCCTAGTGCCCTCCCACAACCCCGCCGAGACCGCAGCTTCGAAACTATAGTCTCCCTCCTTCTCCACCTTCGTCCCTAGAACAGCCAGGTCATGAGAGGGACAATCAGTACCACCTGTGCAGTCACTCCCATAGTTCATAATTGCTAAGGCTTCCCCGCCGATACCGTACATGCGCACCCCCGCATTCCTTGCGACTACATCTGCCTGCGCAGCATCACCGCCTTCAGCGACACGGCCAGATACAGTCGGTGTATGGTAGGGCTGTTGCATTCGACTAGAGCAGCATTGGGAGGCTATGCGACGACCGGGCGCATCTATTCCACAGCCAACCTCACCAATCTTCTCAATGTCCTGATTCTGACCACCACCCTTAGCAGCCATGGGTCGACCCTGACCTGACAACCATGCCAAAGCCTCGTCGCCCACCTTGAACCACTGAAACAACGAGGCCAACGGTTTACTGACACTCAAGTGACCTGCCAGCGGAACATCGTGCACCGCATGAGTTGTGAGGCCTGGGTGCTCGGCACAACCAGTGGGGTATGAACCGAGCCGGTGCTGGAGCGCTGCACACTGCTGCTCAGGCAGGTGCTCTAGCGCTTCCACAGCCACCTGACTCGTGTCTCCCGCCCACTGCTCCGCCGAGACATGACAATCCCAACTCTCCTCCACCTGTGCCCCACTGCCCCCCTCTCCTTGGCCGCTGCAGACCAACACAGGGACAGTAGGCTGCTCAGGTGGTTGCCTCACAAACTCCTTTAACAGGTTCACATGACATGCTTCCCCGTCCTCGTCGAGTTCAATAGCCCCGTTCCCACAACTCTCAAGACTAAGATCTTCTTGCTGTCCCTGGGAACTACTCTGTCGCGGAGTGCCATCATGCCCTACCATGTCACTAGGGGGGACAGGATCTGGGGCCACTCCGGAGCTTAACTTTGGGTCAAGTACCAAGTCACCAAGGAGTGTCGCTGGGTCCAAACTCTCAACCCGACCACCAGCCTCGACTTTCTCCTTCCGACCCTTCCTCCGCTGGTCTTCAACTTGGGTACTAGGCTGTGACACCTGAGCGGACTGAGATCTCTCGAGCCCCTCTTGCCCCTCCCTACTCGTGTCGGCCGCCCTCTCGGCAGCGACTAAGGGTGGAACCTCGGAAGTGGGCACCGCAAAGTCGTTGCCGAGAAGGAGGTCGACCCCCTCAACTGGCAATTTCTCCACCACACCCACATCCAACTCCCGTGTCACACCGTCCACCTCAAGCTCCACTCTAACCAGCGGGTAAGACCGCGTAGCATTGATGCCTTGAACCACCACAACCCGAGCCACGTTAATAGGCTTGCCAGTGAAATTCTTAACAAGTGTCTGGGAAGCGCCCGTATCACGCAGCAACTCAAGCCTACGCTTCACACCAGCCCACCTCACAGTGCCGTGCCCCCTATGACCACAAAAATCATCACAGACGGGTGACGAGCCCTCCTGCTGCTTCTGCACCGACGATGATTTCGCAACCGACTGTTTACCCCGGGCAAACGCGGAAGACCTCAAAGAAACGCCAATGTTGCTCACTAGTGACACCACTGCTGTAGGCGGTGTGCTCGGACATGAGCGCGCAATATGCCCCTTCTCATGACACTTGAAACACTCCACTTCGCTCTTGGACTTCCTCCGAGGTGAGGAAGGGCCCTGGCCTTTCTTAAACGGGAAGGGTTTCGACTTGGGATCATAATTGGCAACAGTACTCTTGAATGGATAATTAGTTGTTGTGTCATTAATTCGGGGGGGGTGGAGTGGTACGCCCCTGGTTACCTGCCTCAGCTCTCTGTGCAGACCCGCACCGACGAATCAATGACACCCTAAGGTCAGCCAGTTCAGCCACCTTCTGTAGAGTTTTTGGTTGCTTTTCTTTCAGGTTAAGAGTCAAGTCACTGCCAGTACATTTAAAAAATTGTTCCAGCAATACTAATTGTTTTACTGAATCAAAAGTAGTTGCCTTCTCCGACCTTAACCAATTTTCAAATGCATCTGACAGCTCTCTAGCGTGTTCCTGGAAAGTACTCTCCTTTCTTTTTGGAACCGCCCTAAACTTCAGCCTATAGGTCTCTGGCTGTAGCGCATACGCCCTCAGGACAGCCTCTTTCAACAACTCGTAATTCACACAGGAATCTAGGGGCAAAGCATCGTACGCCTTGAGTGCTTTCCCCGTCAATCGTGAAGAAACAAGGGCTGCCCACTTCTCCTCGGGCCATTGGTGCTCCTGGCACTTTTTCTCGAACCGGAGAAAAAATTCTGTAACTCCTAACTCATCAAACACTGGAACCAACTTTAGTAGATGCGACAGGGACTGGTCCTGGGCTCGACCCCCCTGGACGGCCCGGTTCCTCGTCACCTCTACACGAGTTTTCTCTAGGTCAATATCGGCACGATACCTTGCAGACTCAGCCTCATACTTATACTTGAGCTCAGCCTCATGCTTCCGCTGCTCAAGTTTGGCGAGCTCGAGCTGAAACAACATCTCGGAAGACAAACCCTGAGGAGGGACAAACTGCTAGTACCGGGAAACCCTAAGACCGTGGCTACACACTGCAGTCTGTACCGGTCTAGCCCCGACACACGATCCGCTGACACAGGCTCCTCCAAAAAAATCCGAGCATCCTCCTCATTGTTCACCACCCGAACACCGTTTAACAACTCCACCTTCTCCACCTCCTCGCCTGCCTCTCGCACTGTGCCCTCACTATGCTCAGACCCGTCCAGTGACATGATGGAGTCAACAACAAAAAATCTCAAGTCAAGATAAAAGTAGCCAAACTCTTGCGTAGCTTTATTCACCAAAAAATATTCGAAGATGTTCTTGAGTGCAATACTAGGTCACCAATAACTCCAACAAGTTCTATATATCCTCAAAACAATGTCTGCTGCCAACAATGCGAGAAATAAATTCAACCCCAAATGGCAATAAGATTTCTCCAAAAAAAAATTGCCATATTCAGTTCACTATATTCTGGTCTAAGGTCGCCATTTGTTACGACCGGCACTACGAAATAAACAAGGGCACTTAATAATGGACTAGATGATAGGCTATATCTGCAACAACGGCCATTTGCTATATCTATTACAACGGTACGCTAATTCCAAACCCTCGTACTATTACGCCGGTGAACAAAAACACTTAAAACCCTCCAGAGTTAATCTACTGGATAACAGGGTATCAATTAACTAGGGTTTTAGTGCACTTCTACTAAGGCTTTCCGGTGACGGCAAAGCCAACTCACAACAGGAGTACTTACGTTACGAAAATGCTCTAAAGTAATAACAATGCTTGAATAAACTATCATAAGATTTAATAAAGGAATATATACTTATGTTAACTTTAGTGTGAGTCTGTACTCAACACTAAACTCTTCAATGCTCTATGAAAGCACTGGAAGTCTAGTCCTACAGCAATCAGATATGGAATCTTCTGAAAAGGTCTGATGCTCTAAGATGCTCGTTAATATAGAACAGAAATAATGCAGGGGCAGGACACCAAAGCGGGTATCTTAAATACACCAATAAGCAGGATACATATATATAACAAGGGAGTGCAATAACTCTGTGACAGCACTAATAATAACCACTCAAAAACAGTACTTCCTTAGCCAACGTAACAGCCAAACTGGGTTGTGCACTATGCATCAACCTAGGCTAAAATAAGGCGTGAATAATTCCTAAAGCATACACAATGCTGTCTTTCTCACTAATAAAGTCTAGCAGTGGCATAAAAGGTACTAGAAAACTAGGCAGAGCGCAAGCATGCTCGTAGCCTACTGTCTCCCCTTGAACAGATTTCCCTTATGTTACGTTAAGTGACTTGGAGGCTCTCTTGGTAAGTCCAGATCTCAAGTATCTGGTCTTACCCTGGCGCTCCACAAAGGTCAACACAATGAGGTAGCAAGCATACAGGTAAGTGTAGGCAAAAGCCCTTCACCTGTATACTGCTACACTCGCAAAGGAAAATATGCACAAGGGTTACAGGCTAGCTAGCTTCGTCGATTTTGTACAGGCTCTGACTTGCCACATACATAACTCAGACAACGACCAAAGATACCTTCCACTGTCTAGCATTAAATAATAAGAAAGAACAGCTCAATAATTAGAAGCACCCCAACACTAGGCTACCCTTTGACTATGACTCTACTAATCCCTAAAGCTAGTGCAAACATATATGGAGAACTGGTGCTGGTAATACGACTGGCCGACCATGGACGTTGTATGCAGAACCAGAAGGGATAAGTAATTGAATAAAGATGAGAAGTATGAAAAAGAAGAAGTTCAGAGAGAGAAATAGTAGTATAGGGGGTTATGTGGGGGGACAGATTGCAAAGAACATGTAGGACCAAGCACGCTATGCCAAGCTCTGCAGGAGAAATGCGGGCAGGAGCCCCCTCAGCACTAACAAAGGCAGCAGCACCCAATCACAGATGACTACGTCATGAGGAGCAAGCGTCATATGACGCGTCAGGCCCGCCACCCAATCACGAGCGTGGGAGACTCCACCGAGCGAGGGAGGCAGCACATACATACACACGCACATATTACCACCACGCTGCCCGCTCTCTTTCTCCTTACAACTTCACACAATGCATCTTATATTCTATCAATGATATAAAATACTTCCAAGTGTCACAGACAAGAATAAAGACCACCACTGATCTGTATTAATGCATAGGCTGAGGGGGTTCCCGTAGAATTTTTTTGTACCCTAAGTTCGTCCTCAAATTCATGAAGTAGACCATCTGGGCTATCATAAAAACGAGGGTAGACTTTTGGCATGATGGTCAATTGTCAGAAATTCAGGGATATGTATTGGGTAATTGTGACAAAAACTTGACTAAAAATTTGAGGTGAGGAAAATTCAATGCTTCATAATTCCATCCAGAAAAACGTAAAAATATTGAATGACCACTCAAAATGTTCGTCTTTGAATGCTCTACCAGATGATATATAACACATGACATTAAATTTGATATGTAGGTCAGCAGAGGTCAAAAGGTGATGAAATTTTAAGTTTTCTTAAAATTTGAGTAGCATAGCAATATTTGTCTCTTTTACTCAAATGCAAGATTATTTTTTTTAATTCTAAGTAAAATCCTTTACTTTGGACCTCAGTAGACATATTACAACAACCATTGTTTCATTATTACACATAATAGAGCATACTGTAGGTGCAAAATAAAAAAAAGTCAAGTATGGAAATCGGAGACTTTTTTTTCCGAATCCCTGGGTAGGGTTTACAATTTATTATATACCTTCAGCTATGTACTGTATGTGTTTTGAACCATCCATACTGTTTGTTTTAATATTATATCAGCTTTCAATGCTAAATTTTATGTTATGTACATCACAGGTCACTTAGGTCAAAAAGTTCATATCAGTCACTAGCTCAATATTTCTGCTAAAATATTCATTTTGCGTGAGGCTATATTACCATTCTCTTACTATAGTTCAGGCCTTTTTCAATGTACATTTGCCTATAGTCTGCCATTTGTAAATGTATGCATTGCTATTCTCACTTTTGAATTTAAAGAACCTTTACACACATTTCCCTCTTTCAGTTCACTCTGACATGTATACATTTTACAAGGCAGGTTTTGGTCCCGACAATAGCATCTTATGTTTAATGCATCTTACAAAATAATCACTTCACATGCACTACATTATTATATAATTTCTATATACATTTACACAACATGGTCTGCAATAATGGTTATACAGTACATAGTTAGTCTCACGGCTGAGTGCCGGAAGGTTTCTACAAACATTCCCTTCCTTGAGCCCACTTTGACATTTACAAAATTTACAACAAGGCAGGCCAATGTTTCGACATCTGCATCTTACGTTGGCACATTGCGTACAAGTGCAATGTTTTGCAAAATCTTCTGGAATAGGATTCAACCCTGCATCTGGCGTGAGCATTTCATCCACTTCTTCATAGCCATAATTAAGTGGGTCAAGCAAAATTGGACTGGGTGCCATAAGTGAGGTCATCTGGTAAGTAGTGTAGTATGAACGCATGATGTGTGCTCTCAAAGAATGACTAGTAGGCGGCAATTCATCAAGACGAGCCCTCTTACTTTGGTGGTACTGGAAATTTCGGAGTGCATTCATTGTCTTGCATGGGGTCCCTTTCTTGAGTACTTGACACAGATATTCCTCAGTAACTGAAATCTGAGCTTCCATGTCACAAGTGGGTTTGCCAAACTGTTGCAAATACATCTCTGGTTTTGCATTCAATGCAGAATATTTGGTGCCTACTTTACTAGTGTAGTCACACCCAGTCAGGGCGTGAACTGCTGGGAGAATTTTACATAGATCTCCTCCAAGTCGCATTGCCAAAGTGTGCACTGGGATGAATCTTGAGGAATCAAGCTGGCCAGTGTAACAAGAAGTACAAAGTTACAGGAGGGACTTGGGGGGAATTAACCCCTTCAGCACGATGACGTAATTTTCATCTTATTCTGGTTACCATTAGCCTAGACGATTTTCTTCAGCTAATAATCAACCTCTAGGACTCAAAGGGGTAAATACGCTATCAATATACCCTCTGAATAACATACGTCTTTCTGAAACTGCGGAATATCGTCTAACTTTAGCCAGAATGAAAGGCAAAAAGACGTCATGGTGCTGAAGGGGCTAAGCGAGAAGTATAAAGATTGATAAAAATATACTTTGAAAAGTAGACAGAATGAAAATAAACACCTGCAGGTGAGGAAGAGCACTTTATTGACAACGTTTCGCATATAGCTTCATCAGGCCAATGCCATACACCAAAAGAACTGTTGACCGGAAAAATCTTTTGGTGTATGGCATTGGCCTGATGAAGCTATATGCGAAACGTTGTCAATAAACTGCTCTTCCTCACATGGTGTTTATTTTCAAGTATATACAGTAGATGACTTGGTAGGTTCGATTTGGAGCAAAAGGAGGAAGTTGAAGAGGTGAGCAAGTGTTTAAGGGGGGGATGGGCGTATTTTTTAGCTTATATAATTACCTTTTTATTGTTATGCTTTTAGTATTCTCCCTAGACCTCCATATTGCTTACAATAACACCCCCAAGATAAATTGGTACATTTTTTTTAATCATTTTTCTGGGACATAGGCGGCGGTTACCGTCTCCCCTTGAGCAAGGGAGATGGGTAATGGTCTCTGGTTGATTAAAGGTCAAGCGCTTGTGAATTTTCGAAAGAGAAGATACGGGTGCTATATAAATAATCAGACGATTATTATTATCATTATTATTATTCAAAAAATGTCATGGCCGTACGCCGATTACTACTATATTAGCCTACATGCTCGCATTTGCTCACCCGGAAAAATATGACACCTAAATTGACCGAAAGGTCTAAATATTGACAAAGAAATGGGGTGAAAGGTCTTAAAATTGCCAAACTAATGGGGCAAACGTCTTCTAATCCCATAACTAGTGGGGATAAACATAAGGGAAAAATATGTCCAAAAAAACAACCATCCCCCCTTAACCCCGTACGAGTGGGCATAATTACCCTGCCCAAAATTACCTTCATTCCCTGCTCATTTTCGTGCACAAGCCAAAGCCAAAGCGAATACAATTATATATAGACTGTGACAGTACGGTTTAAGAGCTTTCAAATGACACCTGAATAATCTCTGTACGATGTCTGGTTGTCTTGCAACGATCTTGCAAACCAAGGGCAATATTGCTAAAATGAGCAATTTTTAGCTTTCGCTATGTGTGACAATGCAGATGTGTGAGGGAACTCTCTCTCACACCTCAGTATGTCCCCGGAGTCTGTGGGCTCCGGACGAAGCCCTCCCATGCTGCCTGGAACAGCTGGCCTGGCTCCAAGGCCACATAATAGCTGGAAAACGCTCCCATCAGGTGACGGGCACCGCAAGAATTGGGTTAAGAAAAAGATTATGTGCAGCATGTGAAGAGGTATGTGGGGCTAGGAGAAATGGGTGAGGAGTGAAAGGGACAGCATCGTGGACTGAGGAGGTGACAAAACAGTTGAAAAGAAAAAGAAAGCATAAAGGGAGTGGTTGGACAATAGAAGGAACGAGAATTTGGAGAGGCTAACAAAAAGAGAAAGTTAAGTTGAGAAGAAAAAAAAGAGCAGTTAAGAGAAGAGTGAGGGAGAGTAAGAGAAGAGTGGATGATGAATTTGGAAGGAACTTAGTGAAAAGTGGAGGGAGAGTAAGAAACTGTTTTGGAAGGAAGTCAAGAAAGTTAGTCAGTAAGAATACCGTAAGTGACTAATATGAAAAGAATGACCATTGGTGAAAATAGACCCAGTTCTGAGAAGAAATAAAGTTTAAAATTTAGCCTTGGACAATTACTGTATATAGAAAGAGAAGCCATGCACAATTCTATAGCATACTAATATTTTAACCAGGATAAGGTACATACATGCATACATACAAGCTAAAAGACCGATTCATCCACAGAGAGTGTGGTTTCAGTCCTTTTGCTGTAGTACAGTATAATTATACAATAAAGACTTGCCATAACACAGCCCCATCATGTCATCACAGTGGCCGATGTTGGTATAGCGTCGTTAACAGTATATCAGCTAGACTCAACAAAGACCCCCTGAAGAACTTGCACATTTTGTAAAGAAGCGATGTATAAATGCCAGATTGCCTGACTAGCTATCAAAATTTTCAAAACATTCAACATCCTGCCTAAAACTGAAAAACTCACCAAAAACATTCAAGAATAGCGAGTGGACAATAGAGGGTCCGTGTTTGTAGTCCAGATGACACTGATACTGCCCCAGGTCCTGTAGGTTGGTGGGGTCCAGCTGTAGGGTTGGGTGGTTGTTGGTGCGTGGGTGGCCATAACTCACACCCACCTTCACAAATGCCCGTGCCTCGTACCCTGTAGCCGCCCAGTGGGTTGGCCGCCCATGTCGGAGGTCAACCCTGAAGAACAACATAAAAACATAAGAACATAACAACATAAGAATACGGAATCTGTAGAGAGCTGATTGGCCCACACCACAAAGCAGATCCTGTAAGGGTTATATTTTTAACTGAGTAAACAGTATTATTCTTATTATTAATATTATTACTAAGATTACTATTAACCTAGCGGCTGCTCCAATCCTCTTGAGATGTTTTACTGATGGACTGCGATGCTCCTCTTGGAAGAAGAGATGTCAAACATGTACCAAAACACTCCAAATAACAAAAACAAGAAGTGTGACTGTCAGGGGGGTCTAGCAGCCCTCAGGTTAAGGGGGGTAGGTGCTAATTATTTGTTTATTTGTTTATTTATTTATTTATATATTATTTTAGTTTCTTCCCTAAGCCTCCATCAAGTTTAAAAAGTAAAATCCTCGAGATCCCCCTTTGAGAAAAATGTGTACATTCTTTGTTAGAAAAATATCCTAGCCTAAGGCCGGTTCCTCCTAAATTACAGGCTCACTATCGCTCGCCAGGAAAGAAATCGACACCTACTATGGGTTTCAGAGGCCGTGTGTCATCGTTTTTCGGGAATAACTTATTAACAAACAGTTGGATCAGTATGATATTTTGACACAGCTTTTGTCACACCGTCCCCTAATTTTTGTCAATATAGTGTATTACCAAAATTGTAGAAATAAGCCACTTGTCCCTGTGTCATGAGGTTAAAGTCGCACATTAATGACTAAGAAATGGACAAGGCTACCGTGGCTTACCTGTGAGTACCATCAAACCATTATTGCTCCTCCATCAAACACGGTAGTTATCAGCCACCACCCAACCCTATTATCGCCTTTAAATTCAAGTTATCTGTCAATATCAAGTATAAATATATAAACAGTATGTATTTTTGTATATTTATACTTGATATTGACAGATTACTTGAATTTAAAGGCGATAATAGGGTTGGTTGGTGGCTGATAACTACCGTGTTTGATGGAGGAGCAATAATGGTTTGGTGGTTCTCACAGGTAAGCCACGGTAGCCTTTTCCGTTTCTTAGTCATTAATGTGTGACTTTAACCTCATGACACAGGGACAAGTGGCTTATTTCTACACTTTTGGTAATGCACTATATTGACATAAATTAAGGGACGGTGTGAAAAAAGCTGTGTCAAAATATCATACTGATCCAACTGTTTGTTAATAATTTATTCCCGAAAAACGATGCCACACGGCCTCTGAAACCCATAGTAAATGGCACGAAAGGTCTAAATATTGACAAAGAAATAGGGTGAAAGGTCTTATAATCGACAAATTAATGGGGCAAACATCTTAAAACCTCAAAACTATAAGGGCTAAACATGAGGGAGAAAAAAAAACGAAAACCTACCCCATCACCACCAAAACGTAATTTTCATCATACTCTGGTTACCATTAGACGATTTTCTTTAGTTTATAATCTACCTCTAAGACTAAAATGGGTAAATACGATCTCAATAAACTCTTTTAATAACATAATATTATATCTTTCTTAAACTGCACAAAATCGTTTATATAGCCTATAGCTAGAATAAAATAGGAAAGACGTCGCCGGTACAGAAGAGGTTAAGGGGTAGGTAGTCGCTTTTTCTGGACCTCCTTCTCCCTCATGTTTAGTGTTGATATCGGTTAAGTGCACACACAACATATATACAGAGTGTACACATGCCTTAATCATATTGCAACATACACACATGTACTTTCAGGGCAATACTATCATTGTTTACTATCCCATGGTAATATACCGTACTCTGTAGTAGCGGCAATATTGCACCAAATATATCTGGCAACATTGTACATGTTTCCTCAGTAACATCCGGTCGGCACTCAGCATAACAGTGCCTCCCAGCTCTCTGTATAATATAGAACCTATAAACTTATCTCTGGACTTTTATTCCACATCCTTGTGCAAGAAAGGATCATCAAGGTTGTTGTAGCTTCACATGACAACCATACATGGCGCAGTCAGTGTATTAAAGCCAGGAGATACGAGCCAAGACCGGATTATCAGCCAGCCATCTTGCAAGACCTCGCCTCTCCAGCCCTGGATATATTATTGTGCAGTGCTTTATAGTGCAGTGAAGTGCTTAAGAGTGTAGTGCAGTGCCTTTATTATATGTCCCATGTCATTTGTGCCCATTCCCGACTTGCTGTGAGGGTTATAGCTGCTGAAACACAGCTGGACAAGAGCGAGGAGTAGCATACCCTCCCCCTCTAACGTCTCCAGCAACACTGAGTTCTCACCCCTCAGTGGCCCTCAACTTGCCCTCCAGCTGGCGGCACATGTGCACACAGAGGTACACGCACATCGCTGCCAAGCCAACACGGTGTTGCCAAGCCTACCGCACTCACGCAGTCACTCTCTCTAGCACAGATAATTTCTTGCAATTTTAACTAAACTGTTCCAGTTGTACTTCACATTTTCATCGTTCCTGCAAGACTACAGTGTGTCAGCTATCAACCAATTATGGAGGGAGATGAGCAGATTAATTGGGAGCCCAGAGACACCCCACACGACCATACTGGGGAGGGAGATAATGGTGGAGCTACTGGTGGAGATAGTGGTGGAGATAATGATGGAGATACTGTTGGAGTTGCTGGTACGGGGTACCAGTCAGTTCATTCCACTCCAACCTCTCCTCTCACCACCCCTCATTTCAATCCCCCTCCCCAACCTCCCCCCACTTTACCTCCCCTACACTATAGGGGGATGCCACCCCTGTCACCACACCCTGCAAGTCTACAACCTACCACAAGTGCAGACCTCCTTCAGCTCATACAGTATATGGAGCAATGCAGACAACGGGATGACTATATCAGAAGACAGGAGGAGGACCGCAGAAGACAGGAGGAGGAACACCGACGACAGGAGGAGGAAAACAGACGACACATGGAGGAGGACCACAGGAGACAGGTGGACGATGCCAAGTTTTCCGCCCTTGTCCAGGCTCTGGCCCACATTACCCCACCTGCCGCCACACCTACACCCCCCTCACCGGGGACAACACCCCATTCCACAACATCCTCCACCCCTACAGCTCTACCTCCACCACAGAAGGCTATCACCCAGAACCCGCCGCCCCTTCGTGCTGATGCCACCTTCCAGGTTTTCAGAGAATGGAGGCATCGATGGGACGATTACTCTATTATGGTAGACTTATCTAAAATACCGAGGGAGAAGCAACTGATCCAGATGCGGATATGCTTAACCCTGGAGACACAGCGGCTTTTGGAGCACACCTTAAGCATACCCCCTGACACCGACAAGACCGTTGATGCAGTCCTCGATGCACTTCAGGAGCACATAAAGAATTCTCGCAATGAAGCTCTCCGTCGCAGGGACCTGTTCAGTTGCAAGCAAAAACAGGGCGAGTCATTCAAG
This sequence comes from Paralithodes platypus, assembly GCA_032716605.1. NCBI lineage: Eukaryota > Metazoa > Arthropoda > Malacostraca > Decapoda > Lithodidae > Paralithodes > Paralithodes platypus. Next base: position 14,233,270 of record CM064573.1, on the reverse strand, counting down.
AACTTCTACGTCCGCCTCTGCCACATCGCCGAAGAAATTGACGTCTGCCCAGGGAACTCTTCAGCCTGCAAGGAGACCCAACTCAAGATGGTCATTCTAATGGACATACACGACGAAGAACTTGTACAGAAGCTGCATTCCCTCGACGCCACCCCTTCATTACAGGACATCGTCAACACTTGCCGTTCATACGAGGCCACTCGAAGCGCTACGTCAGCCATACGTGCCCCACCGTCCCAGGTAAACGCCGTGTCAGCATACAAGCAGAACAAGCAAGTTAAGCAACGCGACAAGTTCTCCACTTCGCTACAGTCCTTGGCGTCGGCTGCCGTCTGCCAGCGTTATGCTCGCCGGCACGACAAGAACAAGTGCCCGGCTGAAGACTACACCTGCATTAACTGCGGCCGTCGTGGTCATAAGCCTAGGACTCCTGCTTGCCCTGCTACCACCGCCCAGTGTCGTCGCTGCAACCATATGGGCCACTACGACAAATGCTGCAGATCTTCCAAGACGCCCGCCACACAGGACAACGACGCTTCCTCCCACAACAAGTCTACAGCAAAGAAGACCACAAGTTGCCGACGTGTGGGATCACCTGTTCAGGCACCCACACTGATATCCGTGAGTCTCACCTACAGCGGCACCACCAGAAAACTCCACATGCTTCCAGCCACAGGTGCAGACACCACAGTGATCGGCCGACGACACCTCGACATACTTCGGATTCCTTTCAGCAGCCTACGACCTCCGCCTCCGACAACAACGCTCAACGCGGATGGCTCTGTAATGGCTCCTGCTTTGGGGACGTTTCATGCACAACTCACCATCAGCAAACGTTCCTGTTCTGCCACAATCCAAGTCCGCGAGGGTGTTCAGACGCCGCTTCTGTCCAAACACCACTGTCAAAAATTAGCCATCATTTCAGCGGAATTCCCCAAGCCAATTCTGCAGGTTAAACACATCGACAGGTGTAAGGAGCTACCCTTCACAGCCACCATGTCACCTGCAAAAGCCAAGGAGTTTTTTCTTCGAGAGTTCAAGGACGTGTTGGTCTCCAAGGAGATCTCCAGACAGCTTCACTCAAGCCTATGAAGGGTCCCTCAATGCGGATCCACCTCAAGGACGATGCCATTTTGCCATCTACACCCCGTGGCAGATCCCCTTTGCTTTCAGGGACAAAGTTAAGCAGGAGCTGGACTCTCTAGTGGCACAAGGTATCATTAAACCGGCCGGCGATGAGCTTTCGGAGTGGTGCCACCCCCTTGTCATCGTCGCCTAGCCCAACGCTGAAGTTCGCCTCACCGTCGACCTTACCAAGCTCAACTGCCAAGTTTCCCGCCCAGCCCACCCCTCACCGACGCCTTTCGAAGCGATCCGCAGTGTGGCCCCTCAGGCGAAATTCTTCACAACGGCAGATGCCCTGAGTGGATATTGGCAGATGGAACTTGCGGAGGAGGACCAGCATCTCACAACTTTCATCACACCGTATGGCCGCTTCCAACACTGTAGAGGTCCAATGGGTTTCGCTGCAACAGGTGACGCCTTCTGCCTTCGCGGTGATAGGGCCCTCCAAGGGGTGCAAAATTGTGCCAAAGTTGTCGACGACGTGCTGCTCTACGACGAGGACTTCCACACACATCTTCAGCGTATCCATGAAGTGCTCATACGGTGCCGCGACAGTGGGATCACACTCAACAAGGACAAGTTCGTGGTCGCCGCTCCCAGTGTGAACTTCTGTGGGTACACGCTCTCAGGTGAGGGCATCTCGGCTGACCCTGGCAAAGTCGGAGCGATCAAGGACTTCCCGACACCAGCCAACATCACCGACCTTCGCTCCTTCATGGGTTTGGTGAACCAGCTGGCGGAGTTCACCCCCAACATCGCCACTGCCGCTCAGCCCCTGCGCCCCCTGATGAGCCCGAAGAGGTCGTTCATGTGGACCGCTGACCACGTTGAGGCTTTCCACCGGGTCAAGGCTGCCCTGCTCAGTCCACCCGTCCAGGCCCCATTCGACCCTTCCCTACCAGTGTAGGGAAATATTAGTTATTAGATTTTAAGACGTTCATTCCATTAGTTTGTCGATTTTAAAACCTTTCGCCTCATTTCTTTGTCTATAGTATGACCTTTTTTGCCATTTAGGTGTCGAGTTTTTTCCTGGCGAGCGATAGCGAGCCTGTAATTTTAGAAGGAACCGGCCTTCGGCCAGGACATATTTCTACTGAAAAATGTACAAATTTATCTTGAAAAGGGGTCTAGGGGGTGCTATTTTAAGCTTGATGAAAGTTCCTACCTACCTACCTACCTACCTAGGTAGGTAGGTAGGTAGGTAGGAAGCTCAAAAATAAATATATTAGTAAATACATGGACCCAAAAACAAACACTACCCTGAATCCTGACACGGACATTAGTTCCAGGGCAGTAGTTCCCTTTCCAATGTTTCTATACCCACTCTAAACCACTGTTTGGACACCTGATCCTCAGTGTTTTGGAGGACAAGCAGCCTAGAAGGGTCACTAGACCTGTTGTTGCTTGATTTCCTTTGTACTCCTTTGTACTACTGCCTTGAGAGGATATGACAGAAGAGGGCTAGAGCAAACTGGAGATGGTAGCCAGCAAGCTATAATAACCCTCTACCATAACACCCATAACAGAGGAGCCTATACCAGGGTTCTTGTGTTCTCTCTTTACTTACACCAGCACAGATCTTAAGGGCGACCCACTTCTCCCTCAGGTTTAGCCCCATTAGTTTTGAAATTTTATGACATTAGCCCCTATAGTTTGTTGATTTTAAGACTTTTCGCCCCATTTTGTTATCAATATCAAGACCTTTCGTGCTATGTAGATGTCGATTTTTTTTCACGGCGAGCGATAGTGAGACTGTAATTTTGGAGAAATCAGCCTTGGGCTGGGATATTTTTCTACTGAAAAATGTCAAAATTCATCTTGAGGATGATTTATTAAGCTTGATTGGGGTCTAGGGAAGAACCTAAAACAATAAAAAAAAATCTATATATAAACTAACAAATAAAGCCTAACCCCTTAACACTCAACGAGCAGCTTAGGCGGTAACTTCTACTACCTGCCAAGCGGGTGGTTTTACCCTAAACGAGCTTATTTCCGTGCTCTTTTTCATGCATAAACAAGAGCCAGAGCGCAATACAATTATGTATCCCTGAAAGGGCGATAATTGAGCTTTCCAATGACACCAGAACCATCCTTCTACGACCACGTGTTCTTTGCAACGATCGTGCAACCGAAGGGCAAAATCGCTAAAATACGGTAATTTCCTTACATAATTCCCTGTGTAGCGAGTTAGTGAGTGTGGATGTGTGTGGAGGCGACGTCAGTTGCCGCGCGGAACCCGTGCCGAACGGTCAGAGCCGACCTACGCTCCTCCTACCGCTCGTCTCTCTCTCAGAGCCGATAATGTGCTCAAAATTGCATGCGACTATAGCCGGGCCCCGCCACATAGTCCTTGGTTCTCTTGTCCGACTATAGCCGGGCACCGCTCTTTAGGGGTTAAGGGGGGATGGTTCACTTTTTGGGCAATTTTTGAATGTATTCATTATTTTTCTAGTTTCCTCCCTAGACCTCCATCAAATTAAAACAAAAAAACATCCATTAGATCCCCCTTCTAGATTAATTTGTACATTTTACGGTGGAAAAATTTCCCGGCTGAAGGCTGCTTCTTCGAACATTACAGGCTCACTATCGTTCTTCTTGTTGGGGCGACGCTTATTAAAAAAAAATATTACTCGGTTATTACAGAACCAAATTTAATAATTTTTAACATATAATTAACACAGTTGCACGGAAATATAGTCTGCTTGGACTTGTTAGGTCCATGCAAAGCGAGGACCTCTAGGGCTTACTCACGTCATTGTTGTTGTTAGGGCGACGCTTGTTGAAAATTGCTATGTCTCGGTTATTGTATGTATGTATGTATGTACCCAGGCAAATACCCCATAGCTGGGACTGGCCGACTCAGAAAGAGATTGAACAGAAACAATATTTAAAGTTCCACTTCTTAGGGGTAGGGACCACTTTCGCGTTCCCTCGCCCCTTCCTCTGTCTCGTCTAGTAGGTGAAGTCTCGGTTATTACTGAACCAAATTTAGTGCTAGTTCACTATACTCTGATCTATCCTTTAACCCCTTCTATACCGGCGCCGGCCTTGTTACTTTATTTTGGCTACTATTAGACGGTTTTACTCAGTTTAAAAAGGGCCTTCTGCAATTACAGGCTTCGAACTATCTCACTTAACCCTTTTTACTACCACAGATTCTTCTTAAACTGCACAAAATCGTCTAAATATAGCTAGAATAAAACTAAAAAGACGTCACCGGTACAGAAGGGGTTAAGGCGTAACAGAGCCCTTTCTTTAAATTGGTTCTTGTGTGACCTATAGCCCTTGTTCCTTCATCTGTTGGTATGTCTGTACGCTTACCTATATCTACAGTCACAAGCATTTAATTCAAACTCAAAATAATCATTTCACTTAAACGTACAGTAGGTTAGGCTAAGGAACATTATTTAGTAAGGTTGGGCTAGGCTAAGTTAAGTTAGGTTAGGGTAGGATGGGCTGTGTTAGGCTAGGTTAGGTTAGGCTAGGTGAAGTTAGGTTAGGCTAGGAAAGGTTAGGCTGTGTTAGGTTAGGTTAGGCTAGGTGAAGTTAGGTTAGGCTAGGTTAAGTTCGGTTAGGCTAGGTTAAGTTAGGTTAGGCTAGGTTAAGTCAGGGTAGGATAGGTTAGGCTAGGTTAGATTAGGATAGGTTAAGTTAGGTTAGGGTAGGCTAGGTTAAGTTAGGTTAGGCTAGGTTAAGTTGGGTTAGGCTGGACTATGTTAAGTTAGGCAAGGCTAGTTTATGAAATGTTAGACTAGACTAAGTTAGGTTAGGTTAGGCTAGGCTAAGTTAGGTTAAGCTGTGTTAGGACATGTTACACCTAGGGTGTAACTTAATAGAGCTCCGCCTATTCCATGAACTTCTATTTTCCTCAGCAATCTTTCGTGGGTGACTATTGAATGCTTTACTGAAATATAAATATTTATATAATATTCTTTGTCATTGTCTACTGCTTCGTATACTTGGGAAAAGAACGGCAATACATTAGTGAAGCAGGACCTACCCTTCGTGAACGAGAATCTTTAGACAGACAGACAGACAGACAGTCAGACAGACAGACAGACACACAGATAGATAGATAGATAGATACATACTGTCTCTCCTCTACCGTCTTCCCTTCTTGCTGGAAGTTTGCTCTCATTCAACCTGTCCCAAAGAAGGGTGACCACTCCCAGCTTTCCAACTATCGTCCAATTGCTCTCATCTCTTGTATCTCTAAAGTTTTTTAAACTATTCTTACTTCCAAATTTCTTAGCATTTATCTTCTCATAATCTACTCTCAGATCGCCAGCATAGCTTCCTTAAGGGTCACTCTACTGGTGATCTTCTTTCATATCTTACTAACTCTTGGGTATCCTCCTTTCGGGACTTTGGTGAGAACGTTTCTATTGCTTTAGACAAATCGAAGGCTTTCGATAGAGTCTGGCACAAATCTTTAATGTCTAAACTACCCTCCTTCGGTTTCTATCCCTCCATCTGCGCCTTTCTCTCTAATTTCCTTTCCGGTCGTTCCATAGCTGCGGTTGTGGACGGCCATCGTTCACTTCCTCATCCTATCAACTCCGGTGTTCCTCAGGGATCTGTCCTATCTCCCATTCTCTTTCTAATTTTCATAAATGATCTTCTCAACTGTACCTCCAGTCCTATCCATTCATATGCAGACGACTCTACCTTACACTATTCAATAGGTTTCCCAAAACGCCCCAGCCAGCACTCCCTCAAAAGCAAAGGTAATGAAGCCATACAACATTTATCTTCTGATCTAACTACCATTTCCAATTGGGGCAGAGAAAACCTTGTTACCTTTAACCCTTAATTAGCGGCGAGCAACATAAGTCGAGTTAAATAAAGCTGGACTATGTGGCGGTGCTCGACATAGGTCGAGTGGCAATTTCAGCACGTAATGTTGCTGAGAGAGAGAGACAAGTGGTGGCAGGAGAGTAGCGAGCGTATGACTGCTCCAGACCACCGCGGCGAACCTACTGACACGAATCTCACCTCCCTCCTCCCTCTCTCACTCGCTATATACGGAATTGTATGGGGAAAGTGCCTAATTACATGCTTTTTGCACTCGCGTTGCACGGTTATTGCAAGAAAACTAGCCATCATAAAAGGATCGTTATGGTGTCATTCGAAAGCTCTGTTTATGCCCTTTCAGGGATAGATACTTGTTTTACGTTCTGGGTCTTATTTAGGCATGAAAATGATCACGTAAACAGCCCTATTTTGGCTAAAAACACCCCGCTGGGCGGTACATATAAATAAACCGCATAGGCCGCTCTTAAGGTGTTAATGCTTCCAAAACCCAATTTCTCCATCTATCTACCCGCCTTGAACTCCCAGCGGACTATCCCTTATTCTTCAACAATACAAAAATCAACCATTCATCTTCTCTCAGTATTCTCGGTCTCTCTTGGAAGGACCATATTACCAGTCTTGCTAAGGCGGCCTCCCAGAAGCTGGGTGTGCTCAACCGCCTCAAGGGGTTCTTTACCCCTGCTCAGCTTCTTGCTCTGTACAGGGGCACAGTGCGTCCTTGTATTGAGTATTGTTCACATGTGTGGGGAAGATCCTCTCACACAGCACTTCTGGACAAAGTAGAATAGAAAGCCTTTCGTATCATTAACTCCCATCCACTCACCGACTCTCTGCAATCTCTCTCTCTTCGCTGCAATGTTGCATCTCTCTCGCTATTCTATCGCTACTACAATAATCAATGTTTCTCAGAGCTCTCTCAGTGCATACCACCTCCTCTACATAGGGTACATAGTACCCGTCTTGCAACAGAATCCCACCCTACTCTGTACAACTCTCCAACTCAAGAGTAAAATGATACTCCCAATCATTCTTCTATTCAACAGCTGAGCTCTGGAAGTCTCTCCCTGAATCCATCTTTCCCTCATCCTATGACTTAAATAGTTTAAAACTCTGTGTGTCCAGACATTTTGACTCTAACATTCTTTGATTTTGGCCCTGTCACTCTTTTAACTATGGGGGAGGCACTCGTCACAGGCAGTTTTGCCTATTGTCTCCCTCATTCACATAGAAAAAAAATACATACATACATACATACATACAGTACATACATACATACCATACATACATACATACATAAACAGTATACACACATACATAGATCAAGAAAGGAAGAGAATTATTGTGTTTTATTTACTGCACTTGGTCAGACAGTAGGCGCCATTCTGGAATGTTGCAGGACGCCTGAGTGCAGCCTAACCCCACCTCTCTCCCCACCCACCCATCCCACCATCCCACGATCTCTTTCCCCACTCACCCACCCACCCACCCACGATCTCTCTCAACACCCACCCACGATCTCTCCCAACCCACCTACCCACCCACGATATCTCTCTCCACCCACCCACCCGCCCATGATCTCTGTCCCCACCCACCAACCCATCCACGATATCTGTCCCCACCCACCGACCCATGATCTCTGTCCCCACCCACCAACCCACCCATGATCTCACTTCCCACCCACCCACCCATCCACGATATCTGTCCCCACCCACCAACCCATCCACGATATCTGTCCCCACCCACCCACCTACGATCTCTGTCCCCACCCACCAACCCACGATATCTGTCCCCACCCACCCACAATCTCTCTCCCCACCAACCCACCAACCCACACATGATCTCTCTCCCAACCCACCCACGATCTCTCCCCACCCACCCACCCACAATCTCTCTCCCCACCCACCCACCAACTCACACACGATCTCTCTCCCCACCCACCTACCCACCCACGATCTATCTCATTAGTGATCTGGATTCTGGAGTTAAAGGGGATTTCTGGAACCACTTCTCGCGCATGTTTAACGCCATTAGCTTTGATATTTTAAGACATTTGCCCCACTAGTTTGGAGATTGTAAGAGCTATCATGTCATGTAGGTGTCGATTTCTTTCTGGCGAGCGATAGCGAGACTGGAATTTAGGAAGAACCGGGGCATTACTCTATCAAAGAATGCACATATTTTTCTCGAAGGGGGTTCTTGAGGGAATTTTGTTTAAGCTTGGTGGAGGTCTAGGGAGGACTAAAATGCCCCAGAACGAGAAGCCCACCACAGAAGCCACGAACGAACACCACACAGAAACACCCAAAGGAAAGGTCCACAGAACGAAAGGACCAGCTGACCGAGCCAGCCAATTCAGACAGGCCCAAGCCCGCAGGGCTAAGCAGCTCCAGGCCGCACCTAGATACCCCTTCTAAACTGACCATTTTTCCACACCTCATGTACATTACCCCCTCGTGTCCTACACTCCTAACTACAAAGATGATGAACAGGAATATACATTCATATTAAAAACACCCATGCCCTGTCCCGACGTTGAGCCAATGCCAACACATCAGACAGCCATAATTATATCTATGTATGTTCTTACATCCGAGAAGTAGATGTTATATATCTTAGAAGTTAAAACACCCACGCCTGTCCCTAGACCTTGTATATCATTTCCCATGACGAGTATAGATATATGTAACCCGTGCTCAGTCGCCCCCTTGCATTGTTCCTCTAGTAACTAAGTGTCTCTATAATATTAACTGCCACCAGTATGGATACGACATAGCGGCACTGTCCTTGTGTCGTATTGTGCCAAGTACAGATCAACCAGGTTTCATCACCTTATTAGGACGACGACTATAATGTCGTCGTTCATCGATGTATGCAATCCTTAGTTTAAGTATTAATATTAACATTCCCTAACATCTTGTCTTGCCACACTAAGCTTCTGAAGACCCATCGCCCGATAAATCTATGTATTCAATCCTTAGGTTAAGTATTTTTATCCGCCATTGTGTTCACCTTTTTCCATTTACTTTTCCACAATTGTCATACGTCTTCCCCTTGCCTCCTTCGTATCCACAGTCCACACTACGCCAATTTACTTCGTGTCATACACCTCTTACCCCAACCAGCGATTGTATAAGATAACCTTGTTACCAGTATCTGTCATAAGTACCCCGAAACAATAACTAAGTACCCCTACGAACTGCCGCTGTTGTTGGTATATATATTTCATAGAAAACGCAGTTCCCAGGGCCAACTAATAGTATCCATAACCCCTCGGACTGATCACATAACTCTATCTTTTCCAGACTCATATAACACCCCATAGTTGCATTCCCCGGTAGCATTTGGCTAACGTATTCTACTGCCTTTTCAAACTCCCATATCAACTGCAGCCTAATGCCACCCCCTCGCCCAGAGACCTTAGGGTCAAATTCCCCTATAGCCCCCCTGCACTCCTCCCCTCTCATTATAAAACCCTGCGCTTCTCTACTCTTGTCCGACCTAGCCTCTCTCTCATACCTCTTGAAGATCCTTGAATTGTCCGTTCCTAACGCTCTCCAACCTTTTATATATATACTCCTATCCAGCCTACCTTCACTTAGTAGGCCAGAACAACATTAGAACTTTACTAGCCCCTTGCATGCCATCTATTCTCTTACAACCCATTCACAACCCTGCACCCAATGGTCGTCGGTGCGAGGCTAGCCGCCTCGCCAGTAACTAACTTCTATTGCCATACTTCCAGATAAATGTGGCAGAGTTAGCAACCCAGTCTCCACCATATCCAGCAAACCCTACAATTAACAACCAGCCGAGTAAAACCAGCTAGCCAAGGCACCTTCGGTTTTGGTATTAAGGACACCAACATCTGTCTCATACACAGAGGGTTATTACAAACACTGGTGATATGGCAAGCCCCTAGCCACAGCCGCCGGACGACTATCACAGAGAGAGGGCGCCCAGCTCCCCCTTTTTGCCCACCCGAGGAGGGAGACCCCCACCCCCGCGGAGGTATACCTGGCCCCTGTTTTGACTTCTGAGTCATTGCCAGGTAACACAGGAATTCTTCCTATCAATGAACTAACCATGCATGACTAACACCTTTACTAACCTCTATTAACTCACAATAAACCATTTACCTTGCTTGCATACTCTGATCACTAAATTAGCACCTCAGCTATACCATAGAATGAAGATTGAACAATCTAAGAGAGACGCTCCTATCACAGCTGTCCCCATCCTCCTCGCAAAGTAGATCCAGTCTCTCTCCCCTAAATACTTCCAGTATAGCCAAAATAGTACCTCTTACTAAGGCTCAGTTATATGAAAATATAAAGGCTTCCTATAGCCATGTGCCACAACAGTAAATACCATCTTACCTAGTCCCCATATCTATTGAGAGCTCAAATAAGTCCATAAGACTCGAGATCCCTACTGTCTACAGCGTCCAGAACCGAGCCTATAAATCTAACTCCCGCTCCCACTCAAATCAGTTGAAAGCTAGACACCAACCAGTGGTCACTACCCTGCAGTTAACCTCTAGCTCTGCCCTTGTCACCTTGTGTTGTTCCGGAGTTGAAAGATTCCAGAGCCGGCAGACTCCGTGGCAGATTTGGATAGAAGGACCTGCCCACGTATTTGAGAACTTCACACATATGGGCCCCCTGGACGGCCGCGGAACCAGTCGTTAGCCCCCAACATCACCGGAAGCAAGATAACTAGGACCAGATCTACAAATACTATTCAAGATTCATGTTGCTAGTACTAAGTGTTATAGTACTAGTTTGACACTCACTTATTAACTTTCTATAAAGTGGCTAAAACCTTGCCCAGTGTAACTCATATTTAACCATTCCATTTGGGACGTACTAAGCGATCAGTGCTCATTAATTAACAGGCGACATTGACTCCCATAATTACCTTATTCAGATATTAAAACTCTAGTGATATCTAACGTTCGCCCACTGATTTGTATTCTACGTATTTCTGCCATAAGAATATAAAACTTAGATCAGTACCCCCATGAGGTTACTAGAGATTTCCGTGTTCTACAATATACGCGTGTCTAATCCTAACTGTGAGCTGCTACTTGGGTACGCGACCAGCCAGTAAGAGATCAAATCAGTGAAATTGAATTACCGGTACATGAATATATTGAGGTCTTTCAGAAAATAAAACTTGCTAATTAAGCCAGTGATCAGAAGATTAATACCTGAACGTTGGAAGTGGGAGACTAGGCTCCATCCAGATCCACTTATGCTAGTGTTGTTCGATTCTATTATATTGTCTTGCACGAGTATTATGCAGTGGTATATATATAAACGTGATCATGTAACTTGCTACCATGTGTTTCTTTGTGTTCTCTATTCCTCATATCTTGTATTGTGCATGCAGCCTTATATACCCAGTCATTTAGAACTCACATTACCCAAGTTAAACCTGCAGAAAAACAGGGCATAACATTGGCGGCAGCGGTGGTTCTTGATTCGGATAAAAGGTTGCATTACACTGCAAGTTTGGAACAGTAGAAACATGGCAACATCGCGAAATTTTCAGCCACTCGCACACATTCCCAAGTATGATGTAAACACGAATGATATCACCACTTACTTAGACATAATAAAGCCAGTGTACGATGTGGTACTTCATAATGACCGCGAAAAAATCGCCGTTGCAATTTCGGATATTATACAGTTGAGAGAAGCCGTTTCCCAACTTGTTGATCAGCCTACCTGGAAAGAATTTATTCGCCAAACTGTGACACAGTGTACGCCAGAGTTTACCTGGAACCAGTTTCGATCCTTCGTGATCCGGACCTTAGATCCACTTTTGGGTTCCCCCGTCGCCCCCAAAATAATAAAAGTCGACGAGATCAAGTATGAAGGGGATATAAATGTGACCCTCATACAACTCTACAGATACGTGAGGACCACGTATAGCTATGAAGATTACGACCAACAAAATGAACTCTTATTCACCGCGTTGTTAAACATCCTCCCACCCCACATCACCGCCCATCTCGACCCGTATGGCTTATTCGAAGAACATATGCTCTCCATCAGAGAAGAATGCCTACTCAGTTCGATGAATCCCCTATCCAACCCTTCAGCCCCTATCCAAGACTCCGTGCACCCTTCCAAAATGACTTCCGGTGAAAGTCCAACCCCAGTGCACTCTTCCTTGCCTCTATCCTCTCTGACCATCCCTAAATTTTCCCCTGCCCAGCCATCCACCAACGATCATCTTCCAATTGTGTTACCCCATAAACCCCATCCTTTTTCTATGCATGTCAAACAAACTCACCAACCCCAGATAACCTCTAACCAGACCGTGACTGCCACCAAGAAAATTCCCAAAATTCGTCCTGTTAACAACCCCAAATCAATACATCAGTCCTCTACCAATAACCCCTGTTCTACACCTAACTCTTCCCCCACCAACCCTCCGCAGCCCCCCCAACAAGCCCCGTATTCTAGCTATGCCTACCTATGTAGGCCTACCAAAACATGTTTTCCCCATGCCCCCAGAAATGTTCAGCTATTCCCCCACCAACAAAATTTCCCTTGTGACAGTTTTCCGTCAGTAACTTGTGACAGTTTTCAGTCAGTAGCTCCCTTCCACCCCCACACAATTCACACCCCTAGAAAACTTCGAAACCCCACACTTGACTCGCCCTCTCATGTCAAACAAACTCACCAGTCCCAGATAACCTCTAACCAGACCGAGACTGCCACCAAGAAAATTCCCCAAACTCGTCCTGTTAACAAACCCAAATCAGTACATCACTCCTCCCTCAATAACCCATGTCCTATGCCTAACTCTGCCCCCACTAATCCTCCCCAGTCCCACATAACCTTTAACCAGACCGAGACTGACACCAAGAAAATTCCCCAAATTCGTCCTGTTAACAACCCCAAATCAATACATCAGTCCTCTACCAATAACCCCTGTTCTACACCTAACTCCTCCCCCACCAACCCGCCGCAGTCCCCCCAACAAATTCCGTTTTCTAACTCGCTCACCTCTCACCACCCTGACCCTCCCACACGCGCCGTTAATCCTCCCCTCACGCGTGACGACCTAGGGAACCAACCATGTTCCCCCCCTTCCCACAGAAATGCTCAGCTATTCCCCCACCAACAAAATTTCCCTTGTGACAGTTTTCCGTCAGTAGCTCCCTTCCACCCCCCCACAATTCACACCCCTAATAAACTTCAAAACCCCACACTTGACTCACCCCCTCATGACAGACAAACCCACCAATCCCATATAACCTCTAAACAAACCGTCACTGCCACCGACACACCCCACCACTCTGATCCTCCCACACGCGCCGTTAATCCTCCCCTCACGCGTGACGACCTAGGGACCCAACCATGTTCCCCCCCTTCCCCCAGAAATGCTCAACTATTCCCCCACCAACAAAATTTCCCTTGTGACAGTTTTCCGTCAGTAGCTCCCTTCCACCCCCCACAATTCACACCCCTAATAAACTTCAAAACCCCACACTTGACTCACCCCCTCATGACAGACAAACCCACCAATCCCATATAACCTCTAAACAAACCGTCACTGCCACCGACACACCCCACCACTCTGATCCTCCCACACGCGCCGTTAATCCTCCCCTCACGCGTGACGACCTAGGGACCCAACCATGTTCCCCCCCTTCCCCCAGAAATGCTCAGCTATCCCCCCACCAACAAAATTTCCCTTGTGACAGTTTTCCGTCAGTAGCTCCCTTCCACCCCCCCACAATTCACACCCCTAATAAACTTCAAAACCCCACACTTGACTCACCCCCTCATGACAGACAAACCCACCAACCCCATATAACCTCTAAACAAACCGTCACTGCCACCGACACACCCCACCACTCTGATCCTCCCACACGCGCCGTTAATCCCCCCGTCACGCGTGACCCCCAGCAAAGTGATTTCCCCCCCTCATGCGTACCGAACACCTGCTCACCAGTCGGTCCCCCACCATCATGAGCCCAGCTAAACTTTCAACCTCCACCAATTCCCACCCTGCCAGCCTAACCTCTCACGACCACATTCAGAACGAACAATCACCCCCGTACATAACCCCTACCTCCTTTTTTCCCCCTATCTTACCCCCCTCTTCACCGTTACCCCACCCGCCCCAAATTCCACCCCCAAAGATCCCGCTCGACAAAATACCACTCCCATCCCAATCCAACCACAAAACTTTTTCCAACTTGGCTAAACCCCAAAATACTCTCTCTCTCGCCCCAAACAACATAATCAACCTCTCAACTTCAACCACTCCTCGAAATCCCATCCATGTCTCTCCCGAAAATAAAATCAGTCCAAATTCAACCCCTCTCAACCCACAACCCTGCCTGCCCAGACCCCCCCCCCCCACACCACCTCCCTATCAAATCACCACACCCCAAACCTCCAAACCACCCGATCATAGTAAACTCTCAACCTTCAGCCTTACTCACCCTTCCCCAAACCCCACTCACGACCACAACTCTCTACACAATTCAACACTCCCCAGCACCAACCTCTTCCGCAACAACAACCCCGACTCGACCTGCCCGTTTCATCTTTAAAACACCCCTATCACTACCCCCGACTGAAACTACTTAGACCCCCCTCCAAAACTGGCCCTGGCCCAGCTCGCCCCCAGACCCACATTCCTAACGACAGAACTAACGGCGACCCTAAATAACCCCCCCTGATGATGATGAGGATATTATGGTACTTAATTTTGTTGTTATTGTTTTCAATTCCTAAGCGATTGGGCATGATTCTATAAATTTACATGTTTTCCATATACTGTATATTATATATATTTTTTTCCCTTAGTCATACTACTTTTCTTGTTAACCTACACTTTTCTGACTATCTTTTAAATTTGTTTTATACATTGTTAAACACTTTACCTCTTCTTAATTTTCCTGTGTTCTTAATTATCTGTTCTTTCTTAAATTTACATGTTTTCCATATACTGTATATATTATATTTTTTTCCCTTGGTCATACTACTTTTCTTGTTAACCTACACTTTTCTGACTATCTTTTAAATTTGTTCTATACATTGTTAAACACTTTACCTTCACCTGTAAAACGTTCTTCCCCTCAAAATAAAACATCGTCAAGCGACTCAAGTCCCACGACAAACATCTACCTTCCCACCATGACTATGCTTCTTTTTACTTCACCCTTGAGGCTCGAGAACGAGCCTATAATGAAGGCGAGGGAAGTAAAATGCCCCAGAACGAGAAGCCCACCACAGAAGCCACGAACGAACACCACACAGAAACACCCAAAGGAAAGGTCCACAGAACGAAAGGACCAGCTGACCGAGCCAGCCAATTCAGACAGGCCCAAGCCCGCAGGGCTAAGCAGCTCCAGGCCGCACCTAGATACCCCTTCTAAACTGACCATTTTTCCACACCTCATGTACATTACCCCCTCGTGTCCTACACTCCTAACTACAAAGATGATGAACAGGAATATACATTCATATTAAAAACACCCATGCCCTGTCCCGACGTTGAGCCAATGCCAACACATCAGACAGCCATAATTATATCTATGTATGTTCTTACATCCGAGAAGTAGATGTTATATATCTTAGAAGTTAAAACACCCACGCCTGTCCCTAGACCTTGTATATCATTTCCCATGACGAGTATAGATATATGTAACCTGTGCTCAGTCGCCCCCTTGCATTGTTCCTCTAGTAACTAAGTGTCTCTATAATATTAACTGCCACCAGTATGGATACGACATAGCGGCACTGTCCTTGTGTCGTATTGTGCCAAGTACAGATCAACCAGGTTTCATCACCTTATTAGGACGACGACTATAATGTCGTCGTTCATCGATGTATGCAATCCTTAGTTTAAGTATTAATATTAACATTCCCTAACATCTTGTCTTGCCACACTAAGCTTCTGAAGACCCATCGCCCGATAAATCTATGTATTCAATCCTTAGGTTAAGTATTTTTATCCGCCATTGTGTTCACCTTTTTCCATTTACTTTTCCACAATTGTCATACGTCTTCCCCTTGCCTCCTTCGTATCCACAGTCCACACTACGCCAATTTACTTCGTGTCATACACCTTACCCCAACCAGCGATTGTATAAGATAACCTTGTTACCAGTATCTGTCATAAGTACCCCGAAACAATAACTAAGTACCCCTACGAACTGCCGCTGTTGTTGGTATATATATATTTCATAGAAAACGCAGTTCCCAGGGCCAACTAATAGTATCCATAACCCCTCGGACTGATCACATAACTCTATCTTTTCCAGACTCATACCACCCCATAGTTGCATTCCCGGTAGCATTTGGCTAACGTATTCTACTGCCTTTTCAAACTCCCATATCAACTGCAGCCTAATGCCACCCCCACGCCCAGAGACCTTAGGGTCAAATTCCCCTATAGCCCCCCCCCACTCCTCCCCTCTCATTATAAGACCCCGCGCTTCTCTACTCTTGTCCGACCTAGCCTCTCTCTCATACCTCTTGAAGATCCTTGAATTGTCCGTTGATAACGCTCTCCAACCTTTTATATATATACTCCTATCCAGCCTACCTTCACTTAGTAGGCCAGAACAACATTAGAACTTTACTAGCCCCTTGCATGCCATCTATTCTCTTACAACCCATTCACAACCCTGCACCCAATTGTCGTCGGTGCGAGGCTAGCCGCCTCGCCAGTAACTAACTTCTATTGCCATACTTCCAGATAAATGTGGCAGAGTTAGCAACCCAGTCTCCACCACATCCAGCAAACCCTACAATTAACAACCAGCCGAGTAAAACCAGCTAGCCAAGGCACCTTCGGTTTTGGTATTAAGGACACCCACATCTGTCTCATACACAGAGGGTTATTACAAACACTGGTGATATGGCAAGCCCCTAGCCACAGCCGCCGGATGACTATCACAGAGAGAGGGCGCCCAGCTCCCCCTTTTTGCCCACCCGAGGAGGGAGACCCCCACCCCCGCGGAGGTATACCTGGCCCCTGTTTTGACTTCTGAGTCATTGCCAGGTAGCACAGGAATTCTTCCTATCAATGAACTAACCATGCATGACTAACACCTTTACTAACCTCTATTAACTCACAATAAACCATTTACCTTTCTTGCATACTCTGATCACTAAATTAGCACCTCAGCTATACCATAGAATGAAGATTGAACAATCTAAGAGAGACGCTCCTATCACAGCTGTCCCCATCCTCCTCGCAAAGTAGATCCAGTCTCTCTCCCCTAAATACTTCCAGTATAGCCAAAATAGTACCTCTTACTAAGGCTCAGTTATATGAAAATATAAAGGCTTCCTATAGCCATGTGCCACAACAGTAAATACCATCTTACCTAGTCCCCATATCTATTGAGAGCTCAAATAAGTCCATAAGACTCGAGATCCCTACTGTCTACAGGGTCCAGAACCGAGCCTATAAATCTAGCTCCCGCCCCCAGTCAAATCAGTTGAAAGCTAGACACCAACCAGTGGTCACTACCCTGCAGTTAACCTCTAGCTCTGCCCTTGTCACCTTGTGTTGTTCCGGAGTTGAAAGATTCCAGAGCCGGCAGACTCCGTGGCAGATTTGGATAGAAGGACCTGCCCACGTATTTGAGAACTTCACACATATGGGCCCCCTGGACGGCCGCGGAACCAGTCGTTAGCCCCAACATCACCGGAAGCAAGATAACTAGGACCAGATCTACAAATACTATTCAAGATTCATGTTGCTAGTACTAAGTGTTATAGTACTAGTTTGACACTCACTTATTAACTTTCTATAAAGTGGCTAAAACCTTGCCCAGTGTAACTCATATTTAACCATTCCATTTGGGACGTACTAAGCGATCAGTGCTCATTAATTAACAGGCGTCATTGACTCCCGTAATTACCTTATTCAGATATTAAAACTCTAGTGATATCTAACGTTCGCCCACTGATTTGTATTCTACGTATTTCTGCCATAAGAATATAAAACTTAGATCAGTACCCCCATGAGGTTACTAGAGATTTCCGTGTTCTACAATATACGCGTGTCTAATCCTAACTGTGAGCTGCTACTTGGGCACGCGACCAGCCAGTAAGAGATCAAATCAGTGAAATTGAATTACATGAATATATTATAGGTTTGACTCCTGTAAGGAGATAAAGAAAACCTAATATTTAGTAGTGGCCCCGTAATCATTGACGAACATGCCTATTACATAAGGCATCCTCTTCAAACACTAATCCGCCGTAGTTTGAATCTACCGCGCAGAGCATTTAAAAACTGAGGAGCCTTCATCATGAGCGCACGCGACCTCACTCATGGCTTCAGTCATTATGAATTGGGTTCTCACTACGAAAAAACTTCGTAAAAAATAAAAACAAAAAGAAAATAAGAATAACTATCCAATAAGCTTTCCATCATATCGTGGATGTACTTGTGTGGATTTCTGACCAGACGCTGAATCAGGCGTCATTCCTCCTTCACTGACATATCAAGTAAACCAAAATCCTTAATACATCAACGAATGGGAAGGGGACGGTCGGGAGGGCCCCAGTCGTCAATGATTACGGGGCCACTACTAAATATTAGGTTTTCTTTATCTCCTTACAGGAGTCAAACCTATAATTTATTAGTGGCCCCTCCATCATTGACGAACATGCCTGATATCTAAGACTGGAGGGGGACATTCGTAATCATATCATAACTCTAGAAAAGCAGATAATAAAAACAACCACATAGTATTCTTACTTTTGAAAAATGTATTTAATACGGCGTAGGCCGGAAATATACAAGAAAAAGGGGTTCAGGCAGGTGCGTGCTTCAAAGAAGCCTGCCTGACAAAAATAGGTAACCCTGAAGATTCTGAACACAGATCTGTAGTTACAAAAGGCACCCCACTCAACGAGTGGTGACAAATAATAAGTTATAAGTTTATATGTGCACATCATAAACCCCAAAATACATGTGGAGATCAATTGCTAATGAACTCCATTGAACTAATGTTACATTGCTTTCGCAGCTAAAACTACTATAACAACACCGTTGTTTTGTACTAAACTTTGTACTAGCACAAATTCTCTCAGAGAAATTTTCATATCACATTTCAACCTTAAATTGTATCACAGCTCTCATACTCCGGCGGGGTCTAGGGTGTCCTATGTCAACTGACTGCACCCCCCCCCCCCCCCCCCCCCCCCCCCTTCCTTGAAAATAAACATAAGTGACTGCAGGGCCACCTAGACCCTCTGCCTTAAAGCTATACATGGTAAGGAAGGTTTGTCTAGAGCAACTGACAAGTATCTAGAGAGAAACGTATGATTAGACGCCCACAAATGTGTGGACGCAATATCTTCAACTGAAAAGTTTTTCAGGAAACGTAAAGAGGCCGCCCACTTGCGTAAATCGTGGGCCCTACCCACAACGCCGGGATTACTCTCTTTAATGACTTCTACTAGAAGAGAGGCTAATCGCCGTTTAAGTAAGCGTTTACCCGTACTCGCTACCCATAAAGCACCTTGGGGGTTATGAGGAGCTATTCTTAAATATTTGGTTAGAGCTTGCACTGGACATAAATTATGATGCACCTTTCCCCTTTTTAACGCCGGCACCGTGAATTCAGAAAACACGTGTGCACTATGCTCATTCTTGGCTACAAACGCCGGGGAGGGTGCAATGGAAATTGAATCATTAAGTCTACCAAACCTAAGACAATTAGGTGTGTTGCTCATCGCCGCCAGCTCAGACACTCTGTTTCCGGTGGCCAAAGCCAAAAGGAAAACTGCCTTCTTTAAGATTAAAGCAAAGTCTGCAGTATTTTGATACAGACGAGAATGAAGTAAAGACAAAGCTTTGTCCAGAGACCAAGTAGGCATGAGCTGACGGGGAGGTGGGCGGAGTTTAAAACACGCTCTCATAAATCCTGTTTCCTCCGCCACCGGTATGGATAGACCTGTAAGGTCGAAAAAGGGCACTCTAATCGCAGTTAAGTGATTCTTCAAAGTAACCACAGATAAACGTTTCTGCTCAAACAGATAGTTCAAGTAATTAAAAACCAATGCCACTGAGGGTACAGTTTGTTCCGTTCTAACAATCCAAGAAGTAAAAGCTTTCCAATGAGATTGATATTGTCGCTTAGTAGACTGAGTATATTGATTGAGCAATTTATTGGTCACATCCCTACCGTATGGTGCTAGCCACTTGGCCTCCTGAATGTCCATAATGCAAAAGTCAGCGAGGTCTCTAGGTTGCCAATCGTGTCTAAGTGGAAGTACCCGACCGGGAGCGATACCGGGTCCGGGTACCACATTATTAACTGCTGGCACCACACCTGCGCTGGCCACAGGGGCGCGATTAGCGAGACTAAGCCTCGATAAACTCGTAGTTTGTTCACTACGTGGCACATTAGTGACGCATCTGGCGGCGGAAACAGATAGATGGAGCTCCATCTGTTCCAGTCTGTCACTAGGGCGTCTGGCCCCCCTGCCGGCGTTATCGTCCGGCGGGTGAGGTATAGAGGGAGCTTGTGAGTCTCCTCGGACGCAAAAAGATCCACTTGTGGATGGGAGAGCTCCGCAATCATTAGGTCGAAAATGGGTTGCTTGAGCTCCCATTCTACTGTCGTGCTCTGTCTCCGGGACAGAGCGTCTGCCCAGACGTTCGCTACGCCTGGGAGATAAGATGCGTGAAGATAAATATCTAGACTGGTGGCTAGAACAAAAATCTCTTCCGACACGAGTAGCAACTTCCTTGACCTCGTTGACCCTTGTTTCTGAATACAGTGAACTGCATTCAGATTGTCCATTCTGAAGGCCACTGACTTGCCCCGTAACGCCGGGCCGTGAGCCTGAAGGAAATACAATGGGACTAGTAACTCTTTGACATTTATGTGAGAGATTTCTAAGTGGGACCAAAGTCCCTGACCCTGGTGCCCCTGATTTGACTGAAATCCCCACCCTATGGTGCCTGACGCATCCGTGTCTACCCATACCGTTGGAGGAGGAGAGGTCCATGACATGATTGAGTGCAATGTTTCCCTCTTCGCCCAGACCGCTAGTAAGGTGTGGAATCGTCCCCCGGCTCGGTGTAGAGAGCCGATTTTACAACATAGCCACCAGCACAAATCGTTGTCTAGCAAACCTCTGCAGGAAGGAGAACGTGGGATTCGTCGACACCTGGGACAATTTCTACTACGATGACTATTTGTTTTCGGATGATGGAGTTCATCTGAACCAGGTGGGAGCAGCGCGTTTTGGGCGTCTTCTCAACGATGCGGTGAAGGATTTTCGGAGAAGAAATCGACTCAGCACAGGACAACCAGGAAGGAGGACCGAAGACAGCGAGGACGGCAATCTACAAAGGAATTAAATACTAATCCGTCAAGAACCGCGAATTTGGATAAAGCTCCACCAACACGACCCAAATTCAAAACCGTCAGGGATAACGACCGAGGACCGAGGACAGCCATGAATGTAAATGTAGATCCGACCAGAACCAAAAATTCGATGAAAGAACGATCTGCGAGTTCTAAAACCGCAACTTTAAAGGTTTTCTATGCAAACGCTCGTAGCATACGCAATAAATTTTCAGATTTAGAGGAACTAGTGTTTACAGAAAATTATGATGTGATTGGCATAACAGAATCTTGGCTCAATACACAAGATAGAGACTTTTTAGCAGAGTATTCACTTCCCGGTTATGTAATGTTTGAGAACAGCCGAATAAATAAAAATGGAGGTGGCGTTTTATTTTATATCAAAGAAAGTCTTAACCCGACCCTCGTGTCAAAACCTCAAATTGTGAACGTCGACACATCTTTTGTGCTAATAAAGAATAATAAAGGTACAAAAATAATACTTGCGTTAATATACAGACCTCCAGCTCAATCAGTGCAAACTGACCGAGAAATTTACGAACAAATTGCAGATGTAAGTAACTCACAAGATACCGTAATTTTTGGCGACTTTAATTTACCTGTGACCAAGTGGGGCGATACTCTTACTTCACACTCCGGACATGACTTGTATACGAACTTGCAAGAGAGTTCGCTTTATCAATTTGTTCGAATGCCGACCCGTGGTAATAACGTTCTTGACATTGTACTTGCAACAAAAGAAGAATTGATAGAGAATTTGAATGTTGGTGATGAATTCAGTAACAGCGACCATCGTACGATAACTTTCACTTTTAAAGTTTACTAGTAATGAACCAAATAGTAGCATCGAAAAAGTCCCTAATTTCAAGAAAGCAAACTTCCATAAACTTAGAGCTATGTTTAAAGAAACTGACTGGAGCTTTTTAATTAACAATAACGACATAAATACATCTTGGAAGTTATTCGAAACCACTTACCTAAAAGCAGTGCAAGACTGCATACCATCGAAAATACGGCGTCCAGGCCATAATAATAAGCCCAAATGGTGGAATAAAGATATTTCAAACTGCCTGCTTGCTAAAAAATGTGCTAATGATAGATTAAAATCCTCACAAAATGACGAAGAACGGGTGAAATTTGTATAGAGCTACGACGCAAAGCCAAAAAGTTAATTAAGCAAGTAAAAAGACCTTAGAGTTACATATTGCGAATCAAAGTAAAACAAACCCGAAAGAATTCTATAGTTATATCAGAAAGAAAAAAGTAGTTACTTCAACTGTTGGACCGTAGTCGATGAAAAAGGAGAATACACCAAAGACGAAGTACAAATGAGTAATGCCCTCAATACCTTCTTTGCATCAGTTTTTACAACAGAAGACCTCGGTGATATCCCTACACCATCGCCGATTCAGATTGATAATTCAGATGTTCTAAGCAATATCACCGTTACAGAGAGAGAAGTATTGAATTGTTTAGATAAACTCAAGGTAAATAAAACGCCAGGACCTGATACAATCTCGCCTAGAGTTCTAAAGGAAGCTAAGAATGAGCTCTCCAAACCACTGACATTACTATTCAATAAATCCTTGCAGTCTGGAACTATGCCTGATCAGTGGAAGCTAGCCAACGTAACACCGATATTCAAAAAAGGCAGCAAATCCCTACCCAGTAACTATCGTCCAATTAGCTTAACCTCAGTTGTATGTAAAATGCTAGAAACGGTCATACGAGACAGACTCGTAAATCACTTAGAGGAAAATAACATACTTAAAGATACTCAACACGGCTTTCGTAAAAAACGTTCCTGTTTAACAAACCTCTTAGACTTCTTCCACGATATCCTCAACCTCTACGATGAGAGTAAAGCTGTAGATATTATATACCTTGATTTTCAAAAGGCCTTTGACAAAGTTCCCCACAAACGTTTACTGCTAAAACTAAAAGCGCATGGAATACAAGACGGTGTGTTGAAATGGATAGAAAATTGGCTCCGCAACAGAAAGCAAAGGGTAGTCATAAACGGTAAGGCATCTAAATGGACCAATGTAAGTAGCGGGGTACCCCAGGGATCGGTACTAGGACCAATTCTCTTTCTAATTTACATCAACGACATAGATGAGGTCTCACCTGCACAATCTCAAAATTTGCTGACGATACAAAATTGCAAATAGCGTACTCTCAAAAGAACAAGTTGACGATATGCAACACAATCTAGATAAATTGTCATGTTGGGCCCAAATTTGGCAAATGAGTTTCAATGCGGATAAATGTAAAGTACTACATGTCGGATACCTAAATGAGAAAGCAAACTATTCGATGAATGGCACTCAGCTTAAGAATGTAAACAGAGAAACTGATCTGGGAGTAACAATATCGAGTAACCTAAAACCGAGTCAACAATGTTCAGAAGTTGTTAAGAAGGCAAACAAAATAATTGGCTTTATAGGCAGGTCATTTGAGCATAAATCCAAAGAAGTTATCCTAACCCTTTACAATTCCTTAGTCCGCCCTCTTCTGGAATACTGCGTTCAATCCTGGTGCCCTTATTACCAAAAAGATATAAACAAGCTAGAACGAGTTCAACGTAGAGTTACCAAAATGATACCTAGCCTAAAGAACAAACCATACGAAGAGCGTCTTAGAGAATTAAATCTTTTCCTTTAACCCAGCGCAGATTAAGAGGTGACTTAATTCAAGTGTTCAAAATCATCAAAGGCATCGACAATATGAACTGTAGTAAGTACTTCACTATCGACCAATCTAATTACACGCGGGGAAACGGTTGCAAAATTATTGGTAAATCTTTTAACTCGCCCGAATCTAAGAATTTCTTCTTCAATCGAGTTGTCAACTTGTGGAATGGGCTTCCCCGAGACGTTATAGACTGCAGCACCGTTGATTCATATCCGCCTAGACAAATATCTCGTATCAAACCCGCGACTGACTGCGTTTGTAAATGAATAACTTTATCCTCCCCTCAGTTACTAACCCATATGTCCCCTACTAACTTCCTAGTCCTGCCACGTTAGTGGCAGGGCAGTAGTTCCCTTTCCAATGTTCCCTTACCCACTCTAAACCACTGTTTGGACACTTGATCCTCAGTGTTTTGGAGGACAAGCAACCTAGAAGGGTCACTAGATCTGTTGTTGCTTGATTTCCTTTGTACTCCTTTGTAC
This sequence comes from Paralithodes platypus, assembly GCA_032716605.1. Classification (NCBI taxonomy): domain Eukaryota; kingdom Metazoa; phylum Arthropoda; class Malacostraca; order Decapoda; family Lithodidae; genus Paralithodes; species Paralithodes platypus. Next base: position 14,208,781 of record CM064573.1, on the reverse strand, counting down.
TCCTTTGATTAATTTTGGTATGGGCCATAATTTTCCCGCCGGTAAGAGTGGGAAATATTTGTTGCCCTCCAATATTAATCGTTTTACTTTCAACCGGCCCAACTTGACAGTTAGCTGAATCCAGTTGAGAGAGCCGACCAGAGACTCCCAGACTCTTCGTGTCGTAGTCAGACTGTGAAGAAACCTGAACAGTTTCCTGCGAAACCTGTTGCGATTGTCCACACTCTGACTCAGAGTGAGAGCGGCGGTGTCCCAGACCAGCCCTATCCACTGAATTACTCTTGAGGGAACAAGGTTTGACTTTACCAGATTTACCTTGAAGCCTAGAGTTTTGACATGATTTAAAATGATATTGACATGTTTTATGCATAATTGTTGTGTCTCTGCCACCACCAGCCAGTCGTCTAGATACCACAACACTCTGATTCCCTGTTTTAACAATGGCATCAGGGCTTGCCGGACTAGTTTCGTGAATAATCGAGGTGCTAGGTTCAAACCGAACGGCATCCTCTGAAAAACAAAATTTTGGTGCCTGATCCTCAAGGCCAGAAACCTTTGAAATCTTTTGTTGACCGACACGTGCCAATAGGCGTCTGTCAGGTCTAGGGAACACATCCAGCCACCCGGCGGAAGTGTTAGCCTGATTTGATGAACTGTTAACATTCTGAAAGACTCGTTGTAAATGTGAAGATTCAGATACGACAGGTCTACGACCGGCCTCATCTGAACACTGTCCCGTTTGGGAACCAAAAACAGTTTTGACGTGAATACAGGGTAATCTGGGGGTACCGGGATGATGACATTCTTGGCAATCATCTCCTGGACCAGCAACTCCACCTCTAATGAAACACAATTTGCCGTTGTCGGCTGACGTAAGCGAGGTCGCCGGAGCCACTGCCAAGTGATGCCTTTGCGTGCCACCATCCGTGCCCAGGTTTTTAACGGCCATGCTTGGTGACACGTTCGGAACGACCCAGTTAGCAGACAAGGGTTCGCCGGCTGTACTTCCCTCGGTTCCTCCGGCTCTAAGGTAGGCACTGGGAGTGAGAAAGACTTTAGTTTTTTGATGGTGGGTTTGGTGGTGTTGGACGCTTCGCCGGCTGGCTGGTGTGGGCCGAAGACTGGCCCTGCCCCGGCTTATACTGGCCGCGTCCCCTCTGTCCTGAAAACCCTCTCTGTCTATGCCTGAACTGACCCAGGGGGGATTGGGAGGACTTAGGCGGAAGAAACGGCTTAGAACCCCCTGGCTGAGCTTTAGTAGGAGGCTTAGGTTTGGGGAAGTTAAATGCGGGTTTCTTAGCCTGTGCGGGACTGTGCTTCACGGCCTGTGCCATGTTAAACACTGTTCGCCATACATCAGGGGACATTAAAGAAGGTGTAAGTACTGGGGACATTACCACCTGGTTAGCAATGCGATCAGGCAGCTTGCGAACTAATGACATCCTAAGATCCTGTCGTGCTCGCACCGCCTCAAGTAAGGCTGTGCGTATGTCACCTAAGGATTGAATTGACGACTGAAGAATCAGACGCCGGGATAATTCAACTGATCTTCGAGCATCCGCGTCTGCGATTGCCTGAGTAGACCTGAGTAAAGACTTAGCCACCTGTTGAGAAACTATGTACTGTGAAAACAGGCAGAAAGCTTTTCCCCTTAGCCTAAATTCTCTGTCTAGGTGAGAAGGGGTAGGGGTAATGAATGGTTCCTTTAGTTCACAAAGATTAATCTTAGGGGCAGCTAAAAAGGAAAATAAAGCTGACGGAACTCCGCCGGCAGAACCTACCGGCATTGAGAACCATGAATGTGTATCCTGAGGGATCTGGTGGGAAGATTTAGAAGTGAAAGTGGTTGCAAAGTTTTGAGCCTCTACCTCCCAATCACCCAAGGTCCTGGTCTAACTGTCCCACCTTCAACACTGATTAGCTGTCTCGTCTGTGACGGTCTGTAAATCTAGTTCAGGAGTAATAGCCGACAGAGCCTTAATATCATTAAACCCATCCAGCTTAGACCAGTCTGAAAAAAGTTTTGAAGCTGAGGCAGGGGGTAAAGCAGGCTTAGATGCATAAACAAAATAATCCTGATGATAATAACTAGGTATAGCCTTGATATTTACGTCCAAAACATTACCCAAGGCATCCAATGCCCTTAATTTCTTAGACTTATTTCCCTGGATAAACCACTCACGTGGTACCGGGAGTTCCCCTGACAAGGTAGGCTGGGCAAGCTCTGGCTTAGAGGGGTTCAAAGGGACCCATGACTCGTCTGGCCCATAAAGCAGGGGCATAGCTACCTTTCTAAGAGGCGCTTTGTCTAGAGGGGGTGGATTAACATCCGTAATGACCCTGACATTTGACGTAGTGAATGCCGCCGTAGCTGGCTTAGAGCTCCCTGCCGGTGACAGAGTAGGAGGGTTAGGAATCTTAGATAAATCGATTGACGTTATCAGAGGCCGTACCGCAGAACCTGTCAAGGGAGCCCCCAAGTCCATTGTGGGGTTTTCTCGTTGTTGATTAAAGAATTTTGATAGAGCATGAGTAAGTAACCCATCAATTTCTTGTGCTGTAACAAACTGGTTAGGTGCAGAACTTTCAGGTGAATTAGTATTATCATGGGCGGCGTCCAGGCCTGAGCCTGACCCTTGTCCTTCCCTATCTGAAATTAATGACACTTCATCTTGTTCCTCCCGATCCTCCTGAGAAGACCCCGCCGAGGCAGGGGCACCTTGTTTCCAAGATAAATCAGGGATAGAGGATGGGGTCGCCGCGTCCCTGTGGACATCGGCTACTGTGTGACTCGTATGAGTCGGACGTGGATGGTCAGACCCTGGCTGAGCAAACCGCCAAACACCGAGGCTCTGGCCTACGCTCTCTTGAGAGTCTGAAACATTCTCAATTATTGAATATCCTGAACTCTCCATTTCTAGGGTTAAAATATCAATAGGTAAATCTTGTTTAGGGACAGGCGCTTCACTATACTCTGAGGCTGTAACAGAAACATTGTCAGGTGTAGAGGTACGATGAGATGCACTAGACTTAGTAGAATGTCGAGAGGACTTCTTATGGGAATCCTTTTTGGAGGATTTGTGGCTACGGTGTGACCGCGAACTGGACCTAGGTTTGGAAGAATCACCACCATGGCCCCTGGGGGAAGCTTCAGTCTTGCACTTCTTACTAGCCGGGGAAGAGGCCCGACTTGAAGACCGTTGTCTGAGGGGTGACCTTGACCTCGATCTCGCCTGCGACGAGGAGGTGGCTGCCGGGGGAGTAGGCTCTCTCGGGCGTTTAAACGTCTCCACAGACGATACAGAATCCTGGCTAGTCTCTGTCGGCTTAAAACCCTTACTCTAGAGGTACGTTTAGGGGGAGGGTGCTCTGACAGCAACTTATCCCAAAGTGGGACGTTGTCACATTGAAGTGACTTATGTGCGACAATGGTAGTGTAGGCCGACATTTGTTGTCTGACCTCTCTCAACGCTACCGCCGCGGTCTTGTCATTGTCACACAGGACTTTATTGGTTAATTGGGAGCAAAAAGAACAATTACGTGTAACCCAGAGACCCCTTGAACGGTCTAGACATCTAACACACCTTATGCAAAGGGTATGTGCAAAAATTGGGATACCCGCGCAAGTAGGGGTAATGCACAGGGCAAAAACTGGGGTCACATTAGCCATGACAGAGACTGGTGTGAGGAACTACCGCCGGGTCTGTATTGGTCCGCCGGAGCTCAGCTCTGGAAAAATAAAGAAAAATTTCCAGGAATTAATGCTCATAAGGTTAACCCAAGTGTTCGCATACAAGTGTTAATAACCCGCCGGGTAACGGGATGCAAAGACACAGCTAACACATCTCGCCACGCGGCTGGGTATAAAGAGGCTAAACAAGTCTTCTTAGCTAAGAACATGAAGAATACCCTCTGATATAATGGTCCAGTATGGCACTAATAGTCTGTAGGAGGTGGTGACTGTCTCAAGATTCAATTTTGTAACAAAGCCCCCCCTCATAAAGACGCCGGCCCTTGAAATATTTTAGTAGAATAGCCCAGGGCAGGAATATACGAGATCTGATTTTTTAACGAATTGTCCCAAACGATCGTCGTAAAAATAGAAGGCGGCGATACTGAAAGTATCACCCAATTAAGGTTAATCGAAATTGAATTTGTTTATAAATTCCTTAGTTCCTTTACTTAGGGGCACCCGCCGGGTGTGGAAATCGATTTGGTTAAACCTCACTGATCCTTCAATTTGCCGTAAGAGTAAAGGCAGCGATACACAGAGTATCACTCACATGGATTGGTTAACTATAAGAGACCTAAGTCGTTTTATCCCACCCTGCTCAGGTGCACCCGCCGGGTGAGAAGTCTAAAAGTTAACCCCACAAGTTCCTGACCCCACTACTTTGTAAAAGATCGCCGGGGAGGAACGCCTAAACAACAGCTAGGTTTTCCCCGTGGTTGTCGTAAACCAGGTAGAAAAACCTATAAAAAACGAGTGTTCTCAAGAACGTCGTTTCTTTATATATAACTAAATATATATGTAAGGATGGGTACAGCCATCCCGCCGGGAATTATAAAGGAGGCCTGAAACCAGGCACCCACAGATACGCAGTCCTGGAGAGCCACAGACACCTCCCCTCGCCGGGGAACCAGCCAGTGTTAAAAACCACGTGTGGCCTAACACTGCTCATCGGTCAGGATTTTTCATGGTGAAACCGAGAAAAACCCGCCGGAAGGCAAACCCCACCCTGAACAGACACCATCTGAACAAAACGACACGAGGAGAGACACGCACGACTAACCAAGGTCACAACATAATCCGTGGAATTAGCCAATACACAACTAAACCAGGAAACAAATATAGTCCGAGGAATTAGCCAATACACAACTAAAACCCGGATACACATGACACAGTAGGGCATATTTATAAAATAAATAATAACACTAGACATGTGGCAAAGCTACGAGCGGCTGGCTAGGCCTAGGTAGACGGCATGAAAATAGTTGAATATAAACACACACTGGAATATCACAACAGGAACCACCGCCAACACACCACCGAAGCGATAACTTCCCAACCCGGGAAGCCTGACACGGACCCAGAAAAACTTCACTAAGTGAAGAAAAATACGCTGGGAACGTCAGCAAACACACAGCTTACCTCATCAGAAGTATAAAAGGCAGCAATTATTAACGCGTAATGAAAGCCGCCTGCATCACCAACTAAACCAAACTGTGAAAAGTTCACGTGTCCACAACAGGACCACGAGGGTACATCCGAAATAGATGCCCCATACATACGACCCAAAATACATTGCACTGCGGGCAACCAGCCCAGGACACTCCTGCTACGCCTATCCTAACCTTACTCGATACATCCCAGAGTAAACAAATGAGAAAAAACTCACTAGGGACGCCACGAATGCGGAACCAGCGGAGCCTGAAAGGTACGTCCGGGCAGGCTGAGCGCAGAGCAAAGAAGGAGGAATGACGCCTGATTCAGCGTCTGGTCAGAAATCCACACAAGTACATCCACGATATGATGGAAAGCTTATTGGATAGTTATTCTTATTTTCTTTTTGTTTTTATTTTTTACGAAGTTTTTTCGTAGTGAGAACCCAATTCATAATGACTGAAGCCATGAGTGAGGTCGCGTGCGCTCATGATGAAGGCTCCTCAGTTTTTAAATGCTCTGCGCGGTAGATTCAAACTACGGCGGATTAGTGTTTGAAGAGGATGCCTTATGTAATAGGCATGTTCGTCAATGATGGAGGGGCCACTAATAAATTGAGGTCTTTCAGAAAATAAAACTTGCTAACTAAGCCAGTGATCAGAAGATTAATACCTGAATGTTGGAAGTGGGAGACTAGGCTCCATCCAGATCCACTTATGCTAGTGTTGTTCGATTCTATTATATTGTCTTGCACGAGTATTATGCAGTGGTATATAAATAAACGTGATCATGTAACTTGCTACCATGTGTTTCTTTGTGTTCTCTATTCCTCATATCTTGTATTGTGCATGCAGTTTATATACCCAGTCATTTAGAACTCACATTACCCAAGTTAAACCTGTAGAAAAAGAGGGCATAACAAGGACACTAAAGCTAAAATAATTATAAATTGATACTAAATACATAAATCAATAAGAATCTCCCCTTAACCCTTCAGCACCATGACGGCTTTTTACCTTTGATTCTGGCTAAACTTTAATGATTTTACGCAATTTATGAAGGACCTATGTTACTAAGAGGGTTTGTTGAGATTGTATTCACCCATTTGTGTCATAGAGGTATATTATATACTAAAGAAAATCGTCTAATGGTAACCAGAATATGATGGAAATTACGTCATGGTGGTGAAGTGGTTAAGCAAAGCTATGTTAGGTGAGGTTCATATAAGTTAGGTTTTGTTAATCTAGGTTAGTCAAGCTAGGTTAGATAAGTCACAGCTAAGGTCAAAGGCCAGGGTCATACCTATGGAAGGCCAAGGGGAGATGGGCCGTTGTTTTGGTCTATTAATTCATTTATTCCTTTATTTCTTAGTTTCCTCGCTAGACCTCCATCAAGTTTAGAAAAACACCCCTAGACCTCCCTTCAAGATAAATTTGTACATTTTTCGGTAGAGAAATGTCACGGCCAAAGGCCGGTTCCTCTTAAAATTTCAGGCTTGCTATCGACACCTAAAGGGCACGAAAGGTCTTAAAATTGACAACGAAATGTGGCGAAAGGTGTTAACATCGCTAAACTAATGGGCCGAACGTCTTATAATCTCAAAACCAACGGGGCTTAACACGAGGGAGAACGGGGGACCATAAAAACGAGCCATCTCCCCTTAAATGAGTATATGTATGTATGTAGTGTCAGTAATATGAGCGCTACCCAGGCTAAATATGTGTTATGTCGTAGAGGTCAGTCTTGCTGGAGTTACTTTATATAATAATAGCTATACCCAAGGTCGCCCGTCTCTTCCTCTTGTATTTGTGGCCAAGGCAGAAATACAACTTAAGGGGGTAGTGCTTGTATTTATATATTTATATATTATTTTAGTTTCCTCGCTAGACCTCCATCAAGCTTAAAAAAACAAAGCTTAGACCCCCTTTCAAGATAGATGTGTACATTTCTCGATAGAAAAATTTACCGGCCAAAGGCCGTTTGCTTCTAAAATTACAGGCTCGCTATCGCTCGCCAGGAAAAAAATCGACACGTAAATGGCACGAAAGTTCTCATATTGACAAAAAAAATAGGCGAAAGGTCTCAAAATCGCCAAACTAACGGAACGAACGTCTTACTGTAAAATCTGAAAACTAATATGCTAAACATGAGGTAGAAGGGGGTCCAGAAAAAGCGACTACCTCCCCCTTAACTGCTCCGTACCAGAGACGTATGTTGTATTTTATTATAGCTATATTTAGACAGTTTTATGCAGCTTAGGAAGGATCTGTGGTAGTTGAAAGGGTTGAGTGAGATCGTTCGAAGCCTTATCGTTGCTAGAGAGCCTTCATAAACTGAATAAAATTGATTCCTGGTAGCCAAAGTAAAATGAAAACGGATGTCGACGGTACAGAAGGGGTTAACTGGCCCGTGTCCACCCGAGAGAGAGAGAGAGAGAGAGAGAGAGAGAGAGAGAGAGAGAGAGAGACAGAGACAGAGACAGAGACAGAGACAGAGAGAGAGAGAGGGAGACCGAGAGAGATAGTATAATAATAAAGAGTAGAGCAGCCAGAAATACACTCCATCAGTTCTCTATTATCCAACACCGTACCCCAGCCAACCAGAGTGACCTTGGCTTTCCTCCACACCACCTGACCTATAGTATACCAAATATATAAACGTGAGAGAGAGAGAGCGTGTGTGTTTGTGTGTGTGTGAAAGCTACAAGGAGTTACAAGTAATAGTCAGTATCTCGGAGACCTTGCAGTCCATTCCAGGGAGATGCTTGTAGTGAAAGGAGAGAGACTGTTTAGTGCACTACACTCATTGAAGAGTGTGCAAAATACTATCTACTCTCTTCTTGAACTGCTCTACTGAAGAACTGTTTACAACTTCTGAGGGCAGTTTGTTCCAGGTAGAACATATCTTATATGTGAAAAAGTTACCACAAGAACTAGTGCTGAACTTTTTCAATTCTAATTTCCAGCCATGGTTGCATGTTGTATTCATATTGAGACTAAACATTTTGCTATAATTCATGTTGTCAAACCCATTAAGTATTTTTTTAACTTCAATGAGCTGACCTCGTAGTCTGCGTGTCTCCAACGGAAAGAGATCAAGAGCTCTTAACCGGTCCTCATAGCTCAGTCTTCTAATCGATGGAATAAGCTTTGTAGCCATAGCTTGTACTCTTTCCAGTCGCTATATATCTTGTTTGAGTGCTAGGGACCAGAACTGAACAGCATACTCCAGGAGACGTCATTGATATATATGATAATAAGAAGTGGGCCAATGACAGATCCCTGTGGAACTCCAATAGTGACTGGAGTCCACTCAGAGGAAACACCATTGATTACCACTCGTAGTTGTCTATCTGTTAGCCAACTTTCTATCCAATATGTGACCTCTGAATTGATACCTAGTGCAGTCACTTTTGACATTAGCCTGTAATGAGGCACTTTGTCAAAAGCTTTTTGAAAATATAATTAAGGATGTCTATGGCTCTACTTTCGTCATACTCACTCGACATTTCGTAGAGAAAAAAAAACAGCAAATTGGTAAGACATGATCGTTGTCTCCTGAATCCCTGTTGGGAATATGTAATAAAATTGTGGATTTCTAGGTAGTCAACTATCTTGCCTACTAGTATCCCTTCTAAGAGTTTTACTATAATAGAAGTCAAGCTAATCGGCTGATAATTCTTGGGACACTCATGATCCTCTTTCTTAAAGATTGGAGTCACATTGGCCAGTTTCCAGTCTACAGGGACCTCTCCATTTTCAAGAGACATATTGAAGATTTCTGCCAAGAAAGGTGCAAATTTCATCTCATACAACTTGGGGAAGAAAGCTATCTGGGCCGGATGACTTGAACCTATTTAACTTATCTATTCTGTTTGTTACCTCCTCTGGGGTACATCTAATTCTGCTAAGAACTTCACCCTCATGCACTAATCCTGGACTTGGCATGTTGCTGGTATTTTCCTTTGTAAATACAGAGGCAAAATAGTCGTTTAGAGATTTAGCTATATCAGTGTCAGAGGTTTGTATTTGACCTGCTGGATCATTTAGAGGTCCAGTGCCACTTTTGAATGGCTTCCTGCTGTTCACATAGCAGAAGAACTCTTTAGGACTCTCTTTGCAGGGGGCTGCAACCCTGAGTTCTTCATTCCGCTTTGCTTCCTTTATAAGAAAGAGAGAGAGAGAGAGAGTTGAAAAAGAGCTTATTGTAGGAAGTAATATATGTGCATATACAGGTATATTATATAGGCGTAGGGATGTGGCGACCCCACCGCCCGTCACTTTGTGGCGCAGATAGCCCCTGGAGGTTGGGACCGGGACCCCCACCCCCTTTCTTAGCACCATTTATGCCCCCCCCCCCCCCTTTTATCTCCATTTTGTCACCCCTCCCCACCTTTTATCTCCATTTATGTCTCCCCCCTTTTATCTTCATTTACCCCCCCTCCTTTTATCACCATTTATGCCCTCCCCCCCTTTATCTCCATTTATGTTCGCCCGCTCCCCCTTTTATCTCTATTGCTCCCCTTTTACTTATATCTCCAATTATTCCCCCCCCCCCCCCTTTATTTTCATTAACCCCCCCTTTTCTTCCTCCATTGCTCCTCTTTTATCTCCAGTTACCCCCCCCCTTTTTTCTCCATTTACCCCCCCCCTCCCTTTATCTCCATTGCTCCCCTCCTCTCCCCACAGCCATCCAGTACGGTGGCGCAAATAAGTCATGGCTCAGCTGGCATTACCATACCTTTGTCTCGCTCTGTGCTGTATTAATGTCCGTCAGATGTTGAATAGGGTGAGTAACTGTAGGAACATACCAACTATTGAATAAAATATACTTGGTGCCGAAACCTATCTATCTAGCATATAGATAGATAGATAGATAGGTGCCTAAACATTACATATTTGGCCGACTGTACCTGTTAGTTTAAATAATAAGGTGTCGTCATCTAGTGTAGCAGAAAGGAAGCAACCAACACCTTGAACCTCCACTGTTACTATCTAGTGTGACACATATGAAGCACCCAACATCTCCAAGCTTAAATCGATAATCTCTGGGCCTTTCAAGAGTTACAGGCTACCGAACAGCTCACAATCCCCAGGTTGAGAAAAAAAAACAAAAAACAAAAAAAATAGTGTGTGATTGGAGTGGCTTGTTCTATTTATCACCTTCGCCACTACCCCCACAATTAGGACTTATTTGGGAGCCCCCCCCCCCCCCACTCCCAATCCCCCCTAGTGAACACAATGCGGGCAGGTTGTTCTTATATACGACACACCAAGCCTTACCTAGCCTACACACGATAAGGGGGGAGGGATTGTTTCTTGGGTCAAATACTGTATACTTTATTTTTATTATATATTTAATAAGTATTTTCTTTAGTTTCCTCCCTAAACAAACTATATAAATAACAATCCCAAGATCCCCCTTCTAAATATAATTTTTAAATTTTTCGGTAGAAAACAAATCCTAGCCGATGGCTGGTTCCTCCTTAATAACAGGCTCGCTATCGCTCACCAGGAAAGAATCGACACCTAAATGACACGAAAAGTCTATATTGGCGAACGTCTTAATCCTCAAAACTAATGAGGCTAAACATGAGGGAGAAGGTGGTCCAGAAACAACAACCATTACCCCTTAACCCTTTCAGTACCGGTGCCGTCTTTTGTATTGGATTTCAGCTATATTAACCCCTTCTGTACCGGCGACGACTCTTTAAGTTTAGTTTAGCTATATTAGACTATTTTGTGCAGCTTAAAAAGGATATGTGGTAGTGAAAAGGGTTAAATGAGATATTTCAAAGCATGTTAATTGCTGGAGGCCCTTTTTAAACTGAATAAAATCGTCTAATAGTAGCCAGAATAATGTTAAAAGGACGGTGCCGGTACAGAAGGGGTTAAGGCTCTCTTTATAAAGCTCAGGAAAGATATATGGTAGTTAAAAGGATGAGTATAGATTGTCTAACCTTTTAATGGGTAGACGTCCATCCTCTGTCCATTAACCCCTTCACCACCATTACGTAATTTGCATCGTATTCTGGTTACAATTAGACAATTTTCTTTAGTTTATAATGTACCTCTATGACTCATATGGGTGAATACAATCTCAACAAACCCTCGTAAGGCCGCGTCATACAGAAGTCGAACGTTGGCCCGACTGCCGCCCGAAGTCGATGACTTGCATATTTTTCCCGAATGCACCGAATTACCCGAAAGTAACTCGGAGTCGAATATAACCCGACACTGACCCAAATGAATTTCGAATATAACCCGATGGACCTGAATGAAAGTCGATGATGAGTCGATGAATCCCCGTACGTAACTCGAAGGAAACCCGATGTGGAACGAAGAAGCCTCGATCATGCGTCGAATATAACTCGAATAGCCTATGCCTCGAAGACGGGGAAATAACCAGAATTATTATCGAAGCTCAGCTGAAGCTCAGTCGATCAACAACCGAAATAGAAGAAGTTAGGTCGAACGTCAGTCGAATAGGTCGAAGATCATAGTAAGTTAAATAATCGCTTATATTATCTTTCGTTAACCCTTTCTGTATCGGTCATATTTATTTGATTTCAGCAACATTTAGACGATTTTATGAAGCTTAGGATGGATTTATGGTAGCTAAAGGGATTAATTGATATTGTCTGAAGCATTTCAATGGGTAGACGCCCTTCCTGCACTGAATAAAATCGTCTAATAGTTACAATATTTCCTATCATTTTGTGTATACCGTGGGGAAAAAAAAAAAAAAAAATCCATCAAACGTAAATCTTCTGTCTCCGAAGCTCGGGAGGGGAGGGTTGAAATATTTTGTTGACTATCTTATTTATTGTTTATCTATGTGCTGGAAGGATATTATATTTTTCAATTCCATCGCATTAGAAATGATTCAAAGATTACAAAAAGTCCAAATAAGACATAAACCGTCCTGGTGGTGTAATAGTTATGTTAATGTATAAGGGAGTTAGGTAGATGCATTAGAGAGATAGATAGATAGAAAGAGAGTTGCAGAAGGGGAAGTGAGGGATAAACACGAACTATTATGAGACAGACGACTTAATTGGTTCTGAAAAGACAAGATAGATAGAGAGTTGCAGAAGGGGAAGTGAGCGATAAACACGAACTATTATGAGACGGACTAAATTGGTTCTGAAAAGACAAGATAGATAGAAAGAGAGTTGCAGAAGGGGAAGTGAGCGATAAACACGAACTATTATGAGACGGACTTAATTGGTTCTGAAAAGACAAGATAGATAGAAAGAGAGTTGCAGAAGGGGAAGTGAGCGATAAACACGAACTATTATGAGACGGACTTAATTGGTTCTGAAAAGACAAAGGAGACATTTTTATTGACTCTTTTTCATGTTATTATTTGTGTGCTAGAAGGATAATATTGTTTTCAATTCCATCGCATTAGAAATGATTTATAGATTACAAAAAGTCCACACAAGACATAGTTATGTTAATGGCACACAAGTCTCGACTTCCCGGACGAATCACTTCCACAAGCGATACATGAAGATGAATTGAAGAAGGCAATCGAAAATGGCAATATAAACAATGGGATTTGCAATTAAAATGTAAAACTTGCGAAATAAACACACCAAAACAGGAACCACACAATATATAGACAAAATAACTTATCAAAATCACTATGTGGAAAAAAACGCATTGAAGATTTAGCAAAACCATGTTATGAAATAAAAAAAGATGCACGAAACTCCAAACAAGGAAACATGTAACTGACCAACAGACAGGGTGAGATACTGGCAGTGAGATACCAGCCTAAAGCTGGTATCACACAAGAGCTTTTATAGTCAACATTCAGTGATCAAAAAAATTCTGGCATCATTTCTGGATTATTTTGCACTGGTATCGGAAACTAGACTGGTTATAGATAAATTTAAGTCACCGAAATATTTTAAATGTTAGCCTCATAAGCTGCAAGACCAGTGTTGAGGATAAATGTTGAAGGAAAAAGCGTTTGTGTGATACCAGCTTAAGGAAGTCAATAATTCTGATACACATTGGGTTATATTCGACCAAGGTTCGAGTATTTCGAGTCATCATCGGCAATTCAAAATACAATCGAACACGACCCGAATGGGTCGAATGTAACCAGAATGTGACTTGAGTATAACTAGATCATGACTCCATAGTTTTTTAACGTTTTTTTTACCTGATTCATCCCCCCAAGTTAACCCCAAGTTAACGCATGCATTAACTTTGGCCCGATTTTCCCGGATGATTCCACTCAAGACCAGAACATCCCAAGAACGTCTCGAAGATAACCGGAACTCACCCGAAGTGTTACCAGATTCGACCGGAACTGGTTGAAATTTGAATTTTTTCGTCGATTCGGCCGGTTTCGGGTGGGTTCGACTTCTGTGTGACACGGCCTTTATTCTGCCATTTCTGGTCATGGTTGGGTCAATATCGAGTCTCGTTTGACTCGTTTGAGTTACATTCGATTTTATGAGAGATTCATCCAGTTATCATCAAGTTTACTTCGTGGTAATATCGACTATCATCGAGTTACATTCGACCCAAGTTCGAATAATTCGTGGCATCATCGGCAATTCAAAATACAATCAAACAGGACCCGAATACGTAGAATGTAACCCGAATATGACTTGAATATATCCGAATGTAATTGGAACGTAACTAGATCATGACTCGATAGTTTTGTAACAGTTTTTTGACCCGATTCATCGCCAAAAGTTAACGCATGCACTAACTTTTGGCCGATTCGATTCACCGGATGATTCGACTCAAGCCCAGAACATCCCAAGAACTTCCCGAAGATAACCGAAGATCACCCGAAGCGTTACCAGAATTAATCAGAATCGACCCGAACTGGCTGAAATTTGAATTTTTAAATCAATTAGGCCGGGTTCGGGTGGGTTCGACTTCTGTATGACGCGGCCTTTAGTAACATACGTCTTTCTTAAACTGCATAAAATCATCAAATTATAGCCAGAATCAAAGGTTAAAAGCCGTCATGGTGCTGAAGGGGTTAAGAAGCAGTAATAATTATATCTATCAATTTCCAGACATCTTGACCCTGGAAGGGGTGGCCACGAAGTAATCTCCGCCATCGAGGCAACTCGATCGACTTTCTAAATGGGCTCATTATGTTCACACTTATTCCCTGGCCGACTCCTCATAACCCGTCCAGCCCCGGCTAGTTTTGTAATGTTTGTTCACCAGAACCCGGCCGGTTTTCAAAAAATTGTTTTATTCCAGAAACAATAGCGAATGGGTTAGGAATGAAGGAAAAACCACGAAAAACCGCTCAAAAAGCTTAAAGAATGGTCCTACAGAGCCCCCGAAAACGTATTTTACAAGAGTAAAAAATTGAAGGCAATTACCCAAAAAAAAACAGGTTATTGCGCGCTCACGCGCACGCACGTGGACTTTGAGAGTTTTCAACCATCGGCACGGTTGCGTGGGATACGTACACAGTTCCCATACAAATCTGAGCCCTCTTGAGTGGCTACACCTGAGGTTACGGTCTGCGCAATTAGGGTGACGCGCCAGGCGCGTCTCTGGGGCTGTGCGTTACATACATCGCCGGCGCGTCAGGCGCGTCGCTGGGGCTGTACGGGTTAAAGGGGGCATGGTTCACTTTTTGGGCGATTTTTGCATGTATTCATTATTTTTGCGTGTATTCATTAGTTTTGCATTATTTTTGCATGTATTCATTATTTTTCTAGTTTCCTCCCTAGACCTCCATCAAATTAAAAATAAAACATCCATTAGATCCCCCTTCTACAGTAGATTAATTTGTACATTTTTCGGTAGAAAAAAATGTCCGTCATGTTGAGCCCTATTAACCCTCCTGGCCCAGTTGTCATTTTAAAATGACACCACGAATTAAGGGCAGGAGCCCGGGTGTCATTTTAAAATATGTAAGCTTGAA
Organism: Paralithodes platypus; assembly: GCA_032716605.1. Classification (NCBI taxonomy): domain Eukaryota; kingdom Metazoa; phylum Arthropoda; class Malacostraca; order Decapoda; family Lithodidae; genus Paralithodes; species Paralithodes platypus. Next base: position 14,193,699 of record CM064573.1, on the reverse strand, counting down.
AGCCTATTCAGCTTGGTCTGAACGCCGTGCGTCCGACGCATGTAAACAAAGCCGATCGTTACGTCACCGCACCTCCGAAAACAAGAAAGAGAAGACTCGTTTGTTATTGTATGTCTGTATGTCGTTGTTTCAGTAGTGAAAAGATCGTCATATTGCTAACATCGCCTGCAAGTGCTCTCCACTGAAATCGTCATCACAACTGAACCAGTTGACATAGAGACCTCTACTCAACGCCAGTCTACAGATTGGAAACCGCACTACATTTATAGATGCGTGGGAAATTTCTAGCAGTTAAACTAAACAAAAATACGGTAGCCTAGGCCTAGACGTTTTTCGGCCAGATTGCCTTGGTAGCCCACACTATCATTTTGAGAGCCTGCCCGGGCCAGGAGGGTTAAGGCCGCGTCATACAGAGGTCGACCGCGACCCGACAGTAACCCGAAGGCAATGACTTGCAAAACAAATTCAAATTTTTGCGGTTCGAGTGTATTCGGCCCGATAATTGGGCGACATCGGGTATGATTCTGGTATGTTCGAGTCGTTCTAGTCATGCTCTGGTCATCACCCGAATGTTCGGGTGAGTCGGCCAAAAGTTAGTGTATGCGTTAACTTTTGGGAAATCCTCGAGTGCGTTCGGGTCAAAAAACCGTTACAAAATCCTCGAGTCACCTTCGATTTACATTCGAGTCGTATTCGGCTTACATTCTACCATATCCTGATCGCATTCGACCTATTCGGGTCACTTTCGAGTCAAAAAATGTAATCCGATTCATACCAGAATTGATCGAACCTAAGTGGACTTAGACCCGATGATGTAGACCGTAACCCGAATTAGACTCGATGCTCAGTGGAAAATTCCTACATAAACTTGTTCGAAAGTCAACTGTTACTCGATGCTGACCCGAATTTCAGGATGATGACTGGATGGATACCCGAATACTACTAGAAAATGACTCGATGCATGTCCGACATTTCTAATTAGACTCGATGATTACTCGATCGTGATCCGAATGACTAGAATGTAAATCGAAGGCTAGTCGAAGCCAAGTCATATCAAACCCGACCGCGAGCCGATGGGCGGAACCACGTGAAGCAGTCCTGTGTGCAGTTAGAGCGGCCCGAATTATCGTACACTGCCACCCACGCACGGGCCCTATATACATTCTGGTTTCATTCCGGTTGGGTTCCTGACTTCGGGTGGGGTTCGGTTTTCATTCGGTTTTAAGTCGGGTTACTTCGGGTGTGATTCGGTTTTCACTCGGGTTGGTATCGGCTACTCGGGTCACCGTCGATTAGCTTTCGACTCATGGTCGATTCAATTCCGTTCAACTTCTGGTTAGTTTTGAGTAATATACGGGATAACATCGACTCGTATTCGAGACGCATTCGAGTCCCTCGGGTAGCATTCGAATTGCTTTCTAGTCATAGTCGGGGTACGAGTCTCATTCGGGGACTTCGGGTGAATTCGGGTGAAAAGTGCAAGTCATTGCCTTCGGGTTACTGTCGGGTCGCGGTCGACCTCTGTGTGACGCGGCCTTTAGTTTTGAGATTTTAAGTCGTTCGCCCCATTAGCTTGTCGATTGTAAGACCTTTCGTCCCATTTCTTTATCAATTTCAAGAGCTTTCATGCCATTTAGGTGTCGATTTCTTCCTGGCCAGCAAAAGCGAGCCTGTAATTTTGGAGGAACCAGTCTTTGGTCGGAATGCATATTCACCAACTGTACGGTCGCGCTAATAAGTCATGTCCCAGCTGTCATTACGTTTGGCTTGCTCTGTGCTGTATTAATGTCTGTCAGATGTTGAATAGGCTGGTTAAGTGTAGGAACGTGTTTGTATATTTCACTCGATATGAAGAAATGAAGCTTAGACATTGCTGATACCAATTATTGATCAAAACATACTTGGTGCCGAAACATCACTTATTAGCGCGACTGTACTCCACTCACGCAGCAAGGGGGGAGAACGGCTGCGCGAGACTATTTGAAGGGGTAACTCGCTCAAATTTCGCAACTCACGCACACCGCTCCATATGGCCTGTGTGTGTGTGTTTCTATATCTAACTTAACCTAACTTAACTTAACCTAACTTAACTTAACCTAACCTAACCTAACCTAACTTAAGGGGGGTCACCGGCGTTTTTATTATCTTTCTCTACTTTTCTCTCTTTCCCTGGCTTGTATGGTAGAATGTAAGCCGAATACGACTCGAATGTAAATCGAAGGTGACTCGAGGATTTTGTAACGGTTTTTTTACCCGAACGCACTCGAGGATTTCCCAAAAGTTAACGCATACACTAACTTTTGGCCGACTCACCCGAACATTCGGGTGATGACCAGAGCATGACTAGAACGACTCGAACATACCAGAATCATACCCGATGTCGCCCAATTATCGGGCCGAATACACTCGAACCGCAAAAATTTGAATTTGTTTTGCAAGTCATTGCCTTCGGGTTACTGTCGGGTCGCGGTCGACCTCTGTGTGACGCGGCCTTTAGTTTTGAGATTTTAAGTCGTTCGTCCCATTAGCTTGTCGATTGTAAGACCTTTCGTCCCATTTCTTTATCAATTTCAAGAGCTTTCATGCCATTTAGGTGTCGATTTCTTCCTGGCCAGCAAAAGCGAGCCTGTAATTTTGGAGGAACCAGTCTTTGGTCGGAATGCATATTCACCAACTGTACGGTCGCGCTAATAAGTCATGTCCCAGCTGTCATTACATTTGGCTTGCTCTGTGCTGTATTAATGTCTGTCAGATGTTGAATAGGCTGGTTAAGTGTAGGAACGTGTTTGTATATTTCACTCGATATGAAGAAATGAAGCTTAGACATTGCTGATACCAATTATTGATCAAAACATACTTGGTGCCGAAACATCACTTATTAGCGCGACTGTACTCCACTCACGCAGCAAGGGGGGAGAACGGCTGCGCGAGACTATTTGAAGGGGTAACTCGCTCAAATTTCGCAACTCACGCACACCGCTCCATATGGCCTGTGTGTGTGTGTTTCTATATCTAACTTAACCTAACTTAACTTAACCTAACCTAACCTAACCTAACTTAAGGGGGGTCACCGGCGTTTTTATTATCTTTCTCTACTTTTCTCTCTTTCCCTGGCTTGTATCCATTCGGCCCCATTCAGCCAACTGTTTTAAGACGTTTATCCCCATCCAGGTGTCGATTTCTTCCTGGCGAGCGATAGCGAGCCAGCATTGTATGGAGAAATCCGGCTTCGCCGTTGACATTTTTCTATCGAAGAATATACGAATTTAGCTTGCTGTCAAAACAAAAATATATACTGTATATGCTAGCTCGCTCCCGCTCGCCAGGAAAATATTGACACCTGGATGAGGGTAAACGTCTTAAAACAGTAGGCTGAATGGGGCCGAATGGATACAAGCCAAAGAGAGAGGGAGAGAAAGAGCAAAAAAGCGAGGTGGGCTCCCTTAACCTAAACTAGTTGCGAAGTTTGAGCAAGTTATCCCTTCGTCTCGCGCAGCCGTTCTCAGCACTGATGCGAGAGTGGAGGGTAAAAAAAAAAAAAAAGTGGAGTACAGTTGGTGAATATGAATTCCGGCCAAAGACCAGTTCCTCCATAATTAGTCATGTTGCCGTTGTCATTACGTTTTGCTCTATGTGTGCTGTAATAATGTCTGTCGGATGTTGACTAAGGTGTGTATAGATAGGAACATGTTTGCATATCTCACTCGAAATGATGAATTAATGCTTGTATAGTGCTGATACCAATTATTGATCGAAATATACTTGGGTGCCAGGCCATCACTTCTTTGGCCGACTGTACCCCTTTGGACCGATAAATTCTACCCACACCGGCTATTGTTAAGGGGATAGTACTCGCTTTTTCTAGACCCCCTTCTCCTTCATGTTTAGCACAATAGTTTTGAGGTTTTAAAACGTTCGTTCCGTTAGTTTGGCGTTTTTGAGACCTTTCGCCTCATTTTGTTGTCAATATTAAGACCTTTCGTGCCCTTTAGGTGTCGATTTTTTCCTGGCGAGCGAAAGCGAGCCTCTAATAATTAATTTAAAAAAAACGGCCTCGGCCGGAACTTTTTTCTACCGAAAACTGTACATATTTATCTTGAAAAGGGGTCTAGGGCGTGTTTTTCTAAGCTTGATGGAGGTTTTGCGAGGAAACTAAAACATAAATTAATAAATCTATATATAGACCAAAAACCAAGCACTACCCCCTTAATGACAGTGTTAAAGGTGGTGGTGCATGGGTTGAGATAAACATCGAATAATAATCGCCAACTTGCACATAACCATCTTGCAAAATGCAATGGCACAGAAATAATTATCAACAGTGGTGTATAGGACTTTGTGGATCGTCTACACCAGGCCTGTGACGTCATAGTGACGTCATAGGAGGAACCTCATCCTGGACTGGATAGTGGACTTACACTCCTATGACGTCACAGGCCCGGTGTAGACGGTCCACAAACGATTGTTAATAATATTTTCAATGCCATTGCATTTTGCAAGATATTTATGTGCAGGTTGGCGATTATTATTCCATGTTTATCTTAACCCATGCAGCACCACCTTTAAGGCGTTTTTATAGACCCCCATTAATCTTGAAATTAGCCCCATTAGTATGTCGATTTTAAAACCTTTTGAACCATTTCTTTGTCAATATTTAAACCTTTCGCGCCGTTTAGGTGTCGATTTTGTTTAATGGTGAGCGGTAGCAAGCCTGCAATTTGGGGTGAACCGGCGTTAAGTCGGGACATATTTTACCGAAAAATCTACAAATTAATCTCGAAGGGGGAACTTGAGATTTTTTTTTTTTTTTTTTTTTATAAAGCTTGATGGAGGCCTAGGGAGGAAATTAAAATAATAATAAATAAGTAAATATACAGTATATTCAAATATATACCTCCTACATCAACTCCCTTAAGGAGGAGGTAGTCGCTTTTTCTGGATCTCATTCTCCCTCATGTTTAACATAGTGCTTTTTTTTTTTTTTTTTTTTTTTTTAAAGAGACAATGAACAGAGGAAGGAAAAACACAGATAAAACAAAAAGGTCCATGTGCCTAAAGGCATCCTCCATTCATAAAATGTTTGTAACAACTGGATTTAAACATTTGCAGATTGTAAGTTTGTGGAAAGCAATTCGAGGGAAGTGAATTCCAAAGAGTAGTAGCTCTGGGGATAAATGAATTCTGATAAGCAGAAGTTCTGCATTGTGGAGGAGAAAGTGTAAATTCATGGGCGCTCTCAGCTGCCCTAGTTCTACGCGGAAAGATGTGGAGAGGCGGCACAATTGAAGCAAGTTCCTCGGAACAATTGCTGTGAAAATATCTGTAGAATAATGCAAGGGATGCAACGTTTCTTCGTATGGATAATGTAGGAAGGTCCTGTGTGATTGCAGGATTATTGATTAATCTAATAGCTTTATTTTGAATTTTGTCCAACTGCCTCAATGCAACCACTCCACTTCCACCCCACAGAGGTGAACAGTAATCCATCTGAGAACGCACATGACTTTTATATATCACGGCCAACTGCTCGTCAGTGAAGAATTTTCGAACTCTGTACAGGAGTCCCAGTTTTTTAGAGGCATTCTTAGCAATGCTTCTAACATAATGTGTCCAGCTCAAGTTAGTAGTTAATGTTACACCGAATGTCAATACTAGGGGAAGTGGGAATATTTACATCATTAACAAATATATGGGAGTCAGTGAGATTCTGTCGGTTAGAAAATTGAATGTATTTGGTTTTCTGTGCATTAAAGGAAACTAGATTCTCTTGTCCCCATTCATTAATTCTAGAAAGGTCCTGGTTCAGAGAAATTGCAGTGTTTATTTTTGTATTTATAAGATCGGGTTGGGTGAAAGAATTGGTAAATGTGAAGGAACTGTGGAGTGTTGAGTCATCTGCGTAGGAATGTATTGGATTATGAGTGGTAGATATGAGATCATTGATATAAATGAGGAACAGAATTGGGGCCTAAACTGATCCCTGGGAACACCAGCATTTATTGAGTAAAATTGAGAATAAAGGCCATCTACCATTACACGTATTTTTCTGTTATGAAGATAAGACGAAATTAGTGGAACTAATGATGCAAGGCCGTAGTGTGACATCTTCGACAATAAGGATTGATGCCAGACTCTATCAAATGCCTTTGATATATCCAGTGCTATTGTATGTGTTTCACCATGTTGGTCTGTAGCTTGGTTGATTTGATGCGTAAGAAGGCAAAGAATGTCTGCAGTTGATCGACATCGTCTAACACCATATTGCCTATCACTGATTAATTTATTATTCTCCAGATGCTTAATTATGTGATTATTTAATATAATTTCAAAGACTTTGCCAAGAATGGAAGTTATAGCTATTGATCTGTAGTTTGATGGATCTGAAGAGGCACCTTTTTTAGGAACTGTATGGATGTTTGCTTCTTTCCAGGGTACTGGGAAGCATGAGGTATGAGTACACAGACGGAAAAATTTTGCCAATACAGGAGCGAGCACCAAGGAGCAATTCTTAAGTACTATTGGAGGAATTTCATCTGGACCAGGAGCCTTATATACTGAGAGATTCTGCAAAATAGTTTTGACATGTCTGGTGTGGATCTTAAGTGAGGGAATTTCAGGCGAATTAAAATTAAGTACAGGGACATCTTGATTTATTTCATCTAAGGTTGAGTTGGTGGAGAAAATATCCGCAAGAAGGTTAGCTTTACCTCGTGGGTCACTTACAAGATTGCCAGTCGGAGATTTTAATGGTGGAATGGATGAAGCAGTAGTGAAGTTGGATTTGAATGAGTTAAGAGTAGACCAAAATATTTTGTTATCATTTGGATTATTTAGAAGTTTATTTGCCTGCTTGTGGAGAAAGTTTGATTTAGTTAGGTTTAATACAGTTTTGGCATGATTTCTGATGTTTCTAAAGTAATTAAAGGCTGCATGTGTTTTTGATCTTGTGTATGCATTGTAGGCTATTGCTTTTTGTTCAGTTACTCTAGCACAATTATGGTCAAACCATTTAGGTGAATTAGATCTTTTACTGTACTTTTGATGAGGAATAAAAGTTTCCATTCCAATTTTTACAAAATCTTGTATGTGGCTCAAGGTGGAGTGTGCATCATTAGAAAAGAAAGAGGTCCAGGGAATATCAATAAAGAAACCTTGAAGACCCTCCCAGTCTGCCCTATCGTAATGCCATTTAGTCACCAAAACAGGTTCAGAGTGGGAAGGTGTGGTAGGTGATAGACAGGTGGCCTGTATCAGACAGTGATCAGAAGATCCAAGCGGGGACCTCACTGTAACATCATAATTTTCTGAATTGGTTGTTAAAAATAAGTCCAGTAGGTGGGAATTATGATTAGGATTATCTGGTACACGGGCGGGTTGGTTGACTAGTTGAGTGAGATTAAATGAGTCTGCAAATAGCTCACATTCAAGACCAGCATCATCAGTCCTGGCTGAATGAGTGAGCCATTCAACATTATGGACATTAAAATCACCCAACACAGTGATTTCAGAAGAAGTATTTAAGTTGAGGACACTGAGTTGTGAGGACAGAGAATCAAAAAGACTTTGCTCTGGAAGAGTATTTGGGGAACGGTAGATGCAACATATGTATTTAAATTTACCAGCTGAAATTAATTTGTATATAGAATAATCAAAATAGGGACAATTGAAACTAGTAACCTCCTCCAGGGCAATTTCAGATTTTGCGAAGCAACATACACCTCCTTTAGGTCTGAAATTTTGGAGCAGTTGATAACCTGGAAAATTAAATCTAGACGTGTCAGATGTGGATGTTACTTGAGTCTCTGTCAAAAAAAGGAGAGTAGGGGATTCTGCTTGAAGAAATTGGTGTACAGAATTGATGTTAGAGTGAAGTCCCCTTATATTACTAAAGAAAAAGCTGCACCGACGAGCAGCTTTTTAATGTACTCCTGACAAACACTGCTATACCGCCACCCCTCTTACTTGTTCGGTCATATTTAAACAAACTATATCCTGGTATATCAAATTCTGCTAAAATATGCCTGGTTTCTGTATTAATTCACGTTTCAGTTAGCGCTATTATGTCTATATTTTCTTTGCTAACAAGGGCTCTAAGTTCGTTCATTTTGTTACATAGACTCCTACAGTTTGTGTAATATACTCTCAATTTACTTCTTTTCTTTATACCTAATTTACCTTTATTTCTAACGACATTTCCATCTTTCGTTGCACCATCACTACTATCATTTGCAATATAGTCATCATTTTTAGCATGAGACTGAATATCCTTATCGCTTTCGCCTGACGCTAAAATTGTTCCATTTAACCTCTCATTTACACTCTCAATATTTCTGTTCAAAACCCCACAACCACCCTATCTAAAGAACTAGCTAATGTAGAAACCCCTAACCGTGAAAGATGAACCCCATCCCTTGCGTACATCCCATCTCTCCCATAGAAACTATCCCAGTTATCAATGAATGGTATTGCTTTGTCTTTGCAATATTTCTCCAAACGGCAATTGATACCAATCGCCCTGGATGTCCATTCCTTGGGAACTCCTCTTCTGGGTAGGATACAATGTACTACAGGGATCCCTCCCTTCATCCTAACCTTATCTAACACATCCCGATACTGCTGCAGCAGTTCCTCACTTCTACCCTTACCAACATCGTTACTCCCGGCACTGAGACAGATAATGGGGTTATCTCCACTATCTTCCAAGATGTGGTCCATCTTCTCTAAAACCCACCCAACTCCATGGCCAGGCAGACACACAACCTTCCTAAGTTTAGTGCGGGTAGCCCTAACTAAATGTCTTACCATGGAGTCGCCCACAATCGACACAGACTTACCTTCTCGGGACACAGACTTACCTTTCCCTCGGGAGGATCCAGCAGCTGCAGTTGGAGAACCCCTGGTGGTGGCAGAAGCTCCCTTGGTGGTGGTGGTGGGGGTGGTGGTGGTGGTAGGTAGAACAGCGCTGAGTCGGCGGCAGGCACTTCAGCTTCATTAGGATCCCTTTTGGACGATCCCCTGTTCGCTTGTTTATGCTTCCTCTTACAACTTCGGTTAATCATTGCACACAAATCTTGATGTCATATCATATTTCGTGAACTCGCTAATCTGATTTATCTATCTATCTATCTATATATCCATCTATTGCCAGACAACCTTATCTCCCGAGAGGAGGTGGACGTGAAAGTATCACCTTCATAAGCTTCTATATGCCGAGGTAACTCATTCGATTATCTAGCTTTTTTTCAATTAATTTCAAAATAAATGTGTAGCTGGATCATACACGATTATTGCGCAATATAACAATGACAAATATTAATTGTCCTGTTGATAAACATTATGTTTGCGATAATATGAACAATTGATAAAGGTATACTCAATTAACTTCAGTAATTATATTTATTTAATTTATATTTATTAGACAGTCATAGTAAAGTAAATAGATCAAGGAAATAATGTGTTGGGGGAAAAATGGATTGCAATTCTCGAGGGTAATTTACTCTAGGTAAATATTTCCCCCTGTATCACATTATCTTATATTATCAGACTTGGCAATATGTAACAAACCACATGCAAAGAGTATACCATATCAGTATAAATAACTATATGTGTGGAATAATATTATCTGTGTATACCCAGGTCTATTTGTGATATCTAATAACCTGAGTTTACATGTAGTTACTCATAATCTCACTGTTACCAAGGTAATGCACAAATTATTTATCAATACCATATTTACTACATAAATCGATTAACACAGTGCAACTTCTCTCTCTCTCTCTCTCTCTCTCTCTCTCTCTGAGAAACCAGACTTGGCTCTTCCGTGATACCAACAGATTTTTCATATACTTTAGTAATTATTTTATTTATTGTTTCTAGGTTAGCACACATCAATTATTAGCATTCGTCTATAGAGCAAGATAATCAGAAAGAATTAGATTGGTACTATAGCTGAATAGTTAAGGTCATAGAATTTACCCTGATAAATGTTGATAAGCCTGTCGAGTAGGAAGTGTGTATTTTCAGCAGAAGTTTTGGTAAGGAGCTCTTTATGAAGATCCATACTAATTTCAACCTAATGTCAGAGAGCAATAAAGGTGAAACGAGACTCAAACTATCCATGTGGGGGAGGAAGGGGTAGTTTACCCTGATGCACAGCTCCATAGAAACTGAAACTGAAACTGAAACAGGAAAATCGACTTTAAATCGCCATAAACAGAGGGGAATTTTGTATCTAAGTTTAAACACTGTTGCCAGCTACTCTAAATATACTGATATTCCTGAGGGAAATGCTTTATCAACAAATTTGCCTCGATGTAAATTAATTGTTAAATATATAAATCAGACATGCCATACCTCTACCATTTGGCTTAATGTATCAATGTGATCATATGCAATGTTTTCTTTCTGGCCACAGGTAATTTAGAATCTTGATAATGATATTACCAATCTTAATGAATCCTGATCAATGTAATCAATATCCCACCGACTCAGTATTAACTGTGACTCTCATGCTTGAGGTAAGTCATCCACAGATTGACATATTTTGACACTACAAAGGTAACTCATCTAAATAATAATAGTTTACTACTTCTGTTAATCTAATTTGTCGCTAGTTTGTAGTTTGCTAACAAAAGGTTTATGTTATATATTATATAGTATGACCTGTACTATTATTTTATTCATACCAATAAAGTGGGTGGAGAGAGAGAGAGAGAGAAAGTGAGAGAGAGAGAGAGAGAGTGACGTTTCAGTTACTGAAAGAGGGAGTCTACTGTTCATTACGAATTAGTTTCGGGAACATTATTGTATGAACAAGTAAAAGTAAATAAGTTTAACATTCGTCACTGTATGTTATAGAACGTCACCTCCTCCCATTGTGTCCTACCCTTTTAACACTACGACAAGCGCCCTCCCTTCCCATCAAGCTGCGCCATCTATGGGGCAAAATCGTCGATTGATTCAGGGAGGGGAGTGTGAGATCTTAATATATTCAGAGCGAACAAACTACACAACGGATTTACCCAAACCCTACGACTAGGTGGCCCACGCGGAATTGCGGCCGAGTGTACATGAATAAAAGGAGTTGTGTCCGATGGTTGAAGGCCGAAGGCCACAGTTGCTCGAGTGTTTGGGGCTAGCAACACTTTTGAAAAACATGTACCGGTATCCATCATATAATTGACTTTCTCTCACTTTACCCACTCACCCCCACTATTTGCCAGAGGATAACAGATTTTTCACAATACGTAGACGGAGGTCTATTTTTTTTAAATCCTAGTAGATAAATAACCTGTATAGTACGGCGCGGGTGGGATGGGTGCGGAGGAAGGTGATGAGGGTGGGCTGCCGTCTGCTGGTGGTGGTGGGTGGGGAGGCACAGGGGAGGGACGCCACGCCACCCACCAACACATCCACTACAGTCACATCTGGAACAACAAAATACATAAATAAATAAATACTCCTTTGTGTTAGTTATGCCTATACTCTGTTCCAAATAAGTAGGACAAAATTTAAATATATATAAATAAATCTACTAATAAATAAACCCTACCCCCTTAACCTTTTCGCTGCGGATGACGTTCTGGAACATCCTGGCAAGTTACAGCAATTTCCAGGCTTTAAAAGCCTGTAAAAACCGTAAAAATCGAGTGTCAGTGGGCGGGAGCGTGAGGGGCCCACCTCCGACCCTCAGAGCACCGAGCGGCTCACTGAGGTTGACTGTGTCTCGCGCGGGTCTCTCTCTGTGTCTCACAACAGTGTAGCCAAGCGAGCGAGTGTTACATAATAGCGGGTTTCCCGCGTTTCACTGGCACCACTGCGGGTGAACCAGACCACGTATGGGGCCCGTTCTGGTGTCATTTTGAAGCTATTCTCGCCTAGTTTTCAACAGAATACACTTCATTTAATGCAGATGCTTGATTTATCATTCAGGAGTGCCTGAATATGCCCTAAATAGCCCAAAAATGGCCGCAGCCAAAGGGTTAAACCATGGAATGGGTTAACTTTTCATATATTCTTATTTTGGTCTCTTAATCATCAAGGAGCCATTCATTTGTAGAAGTTATTTATTTATGTATTATTACTTCAGTTTTCTCCCTAGACCTCCATCAAACTTATAAAAAGTTAAAAACATCCCCGAGATCCCCCTTCAAGATATAATTGTAATTGGTTTCGGTTGTCCCGGTTCCTCCAAAATTACAGGCTCGCTATCACTCGCCAGGCAAAAAAATCGACACCCAAATAGCAAGACAGGTCTTAAAATTGACAAGGAAATGGGGCGAAAGATCTTAAAATCGCCAAACTAATTGGGCAAACGTCTTAAAATCTCCTAACTAAACATAAGGAAAAGGGGGTCACTAAAAAGCAACTACTTCCCTCTGAAGGGGTCCACCTCGCTTTGTTTTCGCTTTCTCTCCATCTTTCTTTGACTTGTATCCATTCAGCCTACTGTTTTAAGACGGTTACCCCTATCCAGGTGTCAATATTTTCCTGGCGAGCGGTAGCGAGCCAGCATATATATATTTTTGTTTTTGACAGCAAGCTAATTTTTTACATTTTTCGATAGAACAATGTCTCCGGCGAAGCCGGATTTCTCCATACAATGCTGGCTCGCTATCGCTCGCCAGGAAGAAATCGACACCTGGATGGAGATGAACGTCTTGAAACAGTTGGCTGAATGGGGCCGAATGGATACAAGCCAGAGAAAGAGAGAAAAGGAAAGAAAGATAAAACAAAAGCAGGTGACTCCCCTTAAGACTATCATGGACGGCGCCAGTACAGTCGGCCACATAAGTTCTGTTCCTCTCCGTGATCTTCTACGTGGACATATGATGCGCAGGATTGAATTACGAGTGTAGTTTCTTGTATAATGGTTAAGGGGGCCCACCTCGTTATTTTGTTCTTCTCTTCTCCCTCCCTTTCTCTCTGGGTTGTATCCATCCGGCCCCATTCAGTCTATTTTTTAAGACGTTTATCCCCATGCAGGTGTCATTTTTTTTCCTGGCGAGCGGTAGCGAGCCAGCATATGTAAAATGTTTTTGACAGCAGGCTAAATTTGTAAATTTTTCGATAGAAAAATTTCTCCGGCGAAGCCGGATTTCTCCACACAATGCTGGTTCGCTATCGCTCGCCATGAAGAAATCGACACTTGGATGGGGATAAAAGTCTTAAAACAGTAGGCTGAATGGGGCCGAATGTTTACAAGCCAAAGAAAGAGAGAAAAGGAGACAACAAATCGGGTCACCTCCCCATAACTCATCCGATTAGTCAACCTATATTATATAATTACAACAAACCAGGCTCACAACTCATTCACACCAATTGGACTACCACCCATAAGATCACAACGAAGAACAGAACTTATGTGGCCACCTGTACAATTATACCCCCACCCCTAGCCAAGGTCAACGGGTTTGTTTCGTTGTTGTTTCTTAACCCTTTGAGTACCAGTGACGTGTGTGATATAATATTCTAACTATAATTATGTATGCGATATGTTGCAGCTTGGGAAGGTCCTGTGGTAGTTAAAAGCGTTGGTTGAGATATATTGAAGCCTTATTATTGCTAGTGGTCGTTCCTGAGCTGAATAACATCGATCAATAGTAGCCAAAATAAAAAAAAAAAAAAACGTCGCTGGTACACGAAGGGTTAAGGGGGAGGTACCGTAGTTGCATTTTCGTGACCCCCGTTTCCCTCATGTTTAGCCCCATTAGTTTTGACATTTTATAACAGTTAGCCCCATTTGTTTGTCTATTTTATGACATTTCGCTCCATTTCTTTATCCATAATTAATTATTAAGGTTGCCAATGACTCAAAAAATAATCCTAAAGCTTTTTACCAACTATATAAATCCAAGGTTAGAGATGTAATTGGTCCCCTTAAAACTTCGATAGGAGAAATTACAGAAAATGATTTAGAAATGTGCAGTACATTAAATAGTCAATTTCTTTCCGTTTTCACTAATGAAAATTTGGCACAGTTTCCAGAAGTCCGTAAGGTATATAGCGATAGTATAGAAAATAGGTTAAGTACGGTTACTATAAGTAGAAATGATGTGCTTAAGGAAATTGACAGACTGAAACCTCATAAATCGCCTGGTCCTGATGAGGTATATGCTAGAGTATTAAAAGAATGTAGGGATGAGTTAAGTTACCCATTAACATTTTTATTTAACAAGTCATTGGAGACAGGTATAGTTCCAGAAGCTTGGAAGCTTGCAAACGTAGTTCCGATCTTCAAAAAAGGTGACAAATCAATAGCATCCAATTACCGTCCCATTAGTCTTACATCAATCATAGGAAAGCTACTAGAGTCAATTATTGCTAGTAAAATTAGAAACCACTTAGATACATTTAATTTAATAAATTCTGCTCAGCATGGATTCACTCAGGGACCTTCTTGCCTTACTAATTTGCTTACTTTTTTCTCAGAGGTATATGAAGCAGTAGATAATGACAAGTCATATGATATAATATATTTAGATTTCAGTAAAGCTTTCGACAGAGTTCCCCATGAGAGATTGATGAGAAAGGTTGAGGCGCATGGAATAGGTGGGGCGTTGTTGGGATGGATTAGGTCATGGCTAATTGGTAGGAAGCAGAGAGTCAGCATAAATGGTACGAAGTCAGAATGGGGAGCAGTCAAAAGTGGTGTCCCCCAGGGATCTGTATTAGGTCCTCTGTTGTTTGTTATATACATAAATGACCTTGATTTAGGTATAACTAGTAGGATAAGTAAATTTGCAGACGATACCAAAATGGGGAGAACAATTGATTCAGATAGAGATATAGAGTGCCTCCAAAGGGATCTAGATACCTTACACGAATGGTCAGTAAATTGGCAGATGAAGTTTAACATTGACAAATGCAAGGTATTAAAGATACGGAAGATGCATACAAATGTTAAATATAAACTAGCTAATGTGGAATTAGAAAACTCGAATTGTGAGAAAGATCTAGGTGTGTTTGTTAGCAATGATTTGAAGCCTAGACAACAGTGTATAAGCGTTCGAAACCAGGCAAACAGGATTCTCGGGTTCATCTCAAGGAGTGTGAGTAACAGAACTGCTGATGTTATCTTAAAACTTTACTTGTCATTAGTGAGACCCCATATGGATTATGCTGTTCAATTTTGGTGTCCTTATTACAGAATGGACATAGATTCATTGGAGAGAGTACAACGTAGAATGACAAAAATGATCCATAATATTAGAAATCTTCCGTATAAAGAAAGGTTGAAGAAATTAGGCTTACATTCGTTAGAGAGACGCAGAGTTAGAGGGGATATGATAGAGGTGTTCAAGTGGGTTAGTGGGATTAACAAAGGGGACATGACAAATGTACTAAAGCTCAGTGATAACGAAAGAACTCGTACCAATGGTTTCAAATTAGATAAATTTCGTTTCAGAAAAGATATAGGCAAATATTGGTTTGGTAACAGAGTTGTAGATGGGTGGAATGGACTACCAAGTGCTATAGTGGGATTAAAAACGATAGGGAGCTTTAAGATAAAATTGGATAAGCATATGGACGAGAAGGGTTGGGTGTGAAGGGGGATCAGCAGGGTTGGGCCAATCAGCGCTCTGCAGACCCCCGTAATCCTGCGTTAATCTCTAACCGTTTTGGTAAGATGATCCTCAGGGTATTAGAGTGTTGAGCCTATAATTGGGCTTTGTAATTGGGGTTGTGTGGGACAGGGATCTGCCTTGCTTAGGCCAATCGGCTTTCTGCAGACTCCCATTTTCTTCTTTTCTTTTCTTATGTTCTTATATCAGGACCATTTGTGCCATTTAGGTGTCGATTTTTTTTCTTGGTGAAAGATACGGAACCTGTAATTTTGTAGGAACCAGCCTTCGGCCGGGACAGTTTTCTACAGAAAAATGTAAAAAAAAAAAAAAAAAAAAAAAAAAATCGAAGGGGAATCTTGAGGATAATTTATTAAGCTTGATGGAGGTCTATCGCTCGCCAGGAAGAAATCGACACCTGGATGGGGATAAACGTCTTAAAACAGTTGGCTGAATGGGGCCGAATGTATACAAGCCACGGAAAGAGAGAAAAGGAGAGAAAGATAAAAAAAAAAACGGTGACTCCCTCAACAATACACAGTATTCCCACAATACACAGTGGGCGGGTGCCCAACCCCGAAAGGAGTTGAAATAGGGGAGCTATCCCCCCGCCAAAGGCGGCTTTCTAGGGCCTTTCCTAGCTGATGCTGAGAGGATTGGGTTCTAGTCATGTGGTGATGGGCTGGTCTATCCGAGTGAGAACTGAGCGATCTCTGCCATACCCATAGCTTACTCTGACTGTTCCTTTTACTTATATATCTTCTAGATCTCAAGTGGCGGCGTCTTTTCCGTGGATTGACCTCCCTACTGCCAACCTAGAAGTTGGCAGATTGGGAGCCAAAGTGTCACATTTTTCCCTTGCCCCTCAACTTTCCCTTCATAATTGCTGAGGGGCACAGGGCCTTGGGTGGGGCTTTGGTTTCCCGGGCGTTTCCGCACCCTCCTCAGCTCCCTGCCTTGGAGTGGCTTCGGTCACCCGGGCTTTGTTAGTGGTAAGCAGGGAGGATTTTGTGGGGGCGCTCGTTTATGGTCTTGGCCTTGCTCGAGACCTTGGGGAACAACAACAACAACAACAACAATACACAGTGAAGGGTCGGCCAGCTATAATAATTACGGAACACAATCTTGGTACGAACCGATTATATATCATACGGATACCTCAAACTAATTACAGACCACAGAAAACGCAACACCACCACCAACCCGCCTTAACCCCTTCAGTACCGGTGCCGTCCTTATAATTTTATCCTGGGTACTATTAGAAGATTTCATTCAGTTTAAAAGGGACTCGATCCCGCCATTAATTAACAGGCTTCCAACTATCTCGCCTAAGGGGGTAATGCTTGGTATTTTGTCTATATATTTATGTAGTATTTTTTCGTGTTTTTTAAAGTTTCCTCGCTACACCTCTATCAAGCTTAGAAAAACACCCCCTAGACCCCCTTTCAAGTTAAATTTTTAAATTTTTCGGTAGAAAAATTTCCTGGCCGAAGGCCAGTTCCTTCTAAAATTTGAAATCGACGACACCTAAAGGGCACGGAAGTCTTAATATTGATAACAAAAATGAGGCGAAAGGTCTCAAAATCGCCAAACTAACAGAACGAACGTCTTAACACCTCAAAGCTAATATGCTAAACATGAGGGAAAAGGGGGGGGGGGGGGGGGCGGTCCAGAAAAAGCGAGTACTACGCCCTTGACCCTTTTTACTACCACAGATCCTTCACATAAGCAGCATAAACTCGTCTAAATGTACCGTAGCTAGAATAGAATACAAAATACGTCGCCGGTACAGAAGGGGTTAGCAATATCCAGGGAAGGGTCGGAAAACTATCATGACGAAATACGATCCTGGTCCGGCAGATTATATGTCAGTCATACCCCCAACTAAATACAGGCCACAGACAACGAGAGATGGGTGTAGAAAACGAGAGATAGGTGTAGAAAACGAGAGATGGGTATAGAAAACGAGAGAGATGATATAGAAAACGAGAGATGGGTGTAGAAAATGAGAGATAGGTGTAGAAAACGAGAGATGGGTATAGAAAACGAGAGATGGATATAGAAAACGAGAGATGGGTGTAGAAAACGAGAGATAGGTGTAGAAAACGAGAGATGGGTATAGAAAACGAGAGATGGATATAGAAAACGAGAGATGGGTGTAGAAAACGAGAGATAGATAGGTGTAGAAAACGAGAGATGGGTATAGAAAACGAGAGAGATAGAAAACGAGAGATGGGATTAGAAAACGAGAGATAGGTGTAGAAAACGAGAGATGGGTATAGAAAACGAGAGATGGGTGTAGAAAACGAGAGATGGGTATAGAAAGCGAGAGATGGGTATACAAAACGAGAGATGGGTATACAAAACAAGATTGGCATAGAAAACGAGAGATGGGTATAGAAAACGAGAGATAGGTATAGAACACGAGAGATGGGTATAGAAAACGAGAGATGGGTATAGAAAACGAGAGATGGGTACAGAAAACAACATATGGATATAGAAAACGAGAGATGGGTATAGAAAATGAGAGATGGGTATAGAAAACGAGAGATGGGTATAGAAAACGATAAATGGGTATAGAAAATTAGATGGTTATA
The DNA here is from genome assembly GCA_032716605.1 of Paralithodes platypus. Taxonomy (NCBI): domain Eukaryota; kingdom Metazoa; phylum Arthropoda; class Malacostraca; order Decapoda; family Lithodidae; genus Paralithodes; species Paralithodes platypus. The sequence continues at coordinate 14,175,539 of CM064573.1, read as the reverse complement.
GAAAACGAGATGGGTAGTGAAAACGAGAGATTGGTAGGCTATAGAAAACAAGAGATCGGTATAGAAAACGAGAGGTGGGAATAGAAAACGAGAAGTGGGTATAGAAAATGAGAGATGGGTATAGAAAACGAGAGATGGGTATAGAAAACAAGAGATGGGTGTAGAAAACGAGAGAAGGGTATAGAATCGAGAGATGGGTATAGAAAACGAGAGATGGGTACAGAAAACGAGAGATGGGTATAGAAAACGCGACACCACCAACACGTCTTAACCTCATTCAGTACCAGGGACGTCCTTTTTATCATAAGCTGGCAACTATTTGTTGATTTTATTCAGCTTCAGCAGGATCTCTTAGCAATAATAAGGCTTTTATATATATGTATAGCTCAAACAACCCTTTTAACTATACCGCAGATCCTTCCTAAGCTGCATAATATCGACAACACATAGCTAGAATATAATACAGCACACGTCGCTGGTACTCAAAGGGTTAAACACATACCGGTAACTATAAGAAGATGGATGGATGGTGATGATGAGGAGTTAAGGGGGGATTTATTTGATTGTTGTTTTATCTTCTATTATTTTTAGTTCCCTCCCTAAGTCTCCATTAAGCTGGAAAAAAACACCATCTAACCCCCCTTCAAGATAAACACCATCTAACCCCCCTTCAAGATAAACACCATCTAACCCCCCTTCAAGATAAACACCATCTAACCCCCCTTCAAGATAAACACCATCTAACCCCCCTTCAAGATAAGTTTGAACATTGTTCGGTAGAAAAATGTCCCAGCCGAAGGCCGTTTACGGTACTCCTAAAATGAAAGGCTCGCTTTCGCTCGCCAGGAAAAAAAATCGACACCTAAATGGCACGAAAAGTCTTAAAATCGCCAAATTATCGGGGCTATACATGAGGGAAAAGGGGGATCAGAAAAAACAAACCTCTCCTTAATCCTAAACACTAACAGAAGATGGATGAACGGTGTTGATGGCGAGTTAAGATAGAGCTATTTATGACACACTCAACTAAATGTTTTAATCCTATTTGTGCACGGCTATGTAATGGTTCCCGGACATCTCAACCAGTAGACCATTTCAACCAGTAGCTCTCAACCAGTGCCAAATCAACCAAGACCAACCAAACCAGTAAAAGTACTAACCTAACCTAACTGTATTGGTTGATTTGGTACTGGTTGAGAGCTACTGGTTGAAATGGTCTACTGGTTGAGTTGTCGGGTCACCCTATGTAATATATTATACAGTACACTACGCAGTACTGTCATATCATAATAAGCTATACAATGTCAACAACCAGCTCTCTAAGGATTCACAAACACCTCAAAAAACAAGAGGGGAAGGGTGGTGTGGCATAAAATCTCTCACTCTCTCTCTCTCTCTCTCTCTCTCTCTCTCTCTCTCTCTCTCTCTCTCTCTCTCTCTCTCTCTCTCTCTCATAATGTTCCTCTGATTGGCGACATATTTAATTATCCAACCTTCCTTTATTAAGTCACCCAGTAAAGCCCAAACATTAAGGGGGGTCACCAGTTTTGTTTTCTCCTTTTCTCTCTTTCCCTGGCTTGTATCCATTCCGCCCCATTCACCCAACTGTTTTAAGACGTTTATCCCCATCCCGGTGTCAATTTCTTCCTGGCGAGTGATAGCGAGCCAGAATTGTATGGAGAAATCCGGCTTCGCCGGAGACATTTTTCTATCGAAAAATGTACAAATTTAGCTTGCTGTTGAAACAAAAATATATATATGCTGGCTCGCTACCGCTCGCCAGGAAAACTTCTTTAAACAGTAGGTTGAATGGGGCCGAATGGATACAAGCCAGAGAGAGAGAGAGAGAGAACAAAACAAATCGAGGTGGGCTCCCTTAAGACTATTGACACAGATAACCCTTCAAGGACTTTACCAATGGGAAATATGAAAAAGAAGTATAGATATTGGATAACCAGGCTCTTATTATTAGTAAATAGTATTCACGTTTCTTTTGTGGGGGAGGTATGTCGTTTTCTCTGGACCCACTTCTCCCTCATGTTTAGCCCCATTAGTGTTGAGATTTTAAGACGGTCGCCCCATTAGTTTGTCGATTTTAAGACCTTTCGCTTTATTTTTATTTTATTTTTTTAATTAAAAACTTTCGTACTATTTAGGTGTCGATTTTGTCCTAACGAGCGATAGCGAGCCTGTATTTTTGGAGTAAACGGCCGTCGGCTGGGACTTTTATCTACCGAAGTATGTACAAAATAATCTTGACGCTGTTTATTTTTTAGGCTTAATGGAGGTCTAGGGAGGAAACTAAAATAGTATATCAATTAATAAATAAATATTAAATAAATAAAGCCTACCGCCTTAAGATACGACACAGACCTTGTAGAAATACTAAGAAGTGTTCATAATAAAACTGGTTAAATATTCAAAGTGGAGAATATTAGTGTCCCATATTATACGGTACCTATATAAACCATACAGATATAATATTATACGGTACCTATATAAACCATACAGATATAATATTATACGGTAATTAAACCATACAGATATAATATTATACGGTACCTATATAAACCATACAGATATAATATTATACGGTACCTATATAAACCATACAGATATAATATTATACGGTACCTATATAAACCATACAGATATAATATTATACGGTACCTATATAAACCATACAGATATAATATTATACGGTACCTATATAAACCATACAGATATAATATTATACGGTACCTATATAAACCATACAGATATAATATTATACGGTACCTATATAAACCATACAGATATAATATTATACGGTACCTATATAAACCATACAGATATAATATTATACGGTACCTATAAACCATACAGATGTAATATTATACGGTACCTATATAAACCATACAGATATAATATTATACGGTACCTATATAAACGATACAGAGATAATATTATACGGTACCTATATAAACCATACAGATATAATATTATACGGTACCTATAAAACCATACAGATATAATATTACGGTACCTATATAAACCATACAGATATAATATTATACGGTACCTATATAAACCATACAGATATAATATTATACGGTACCTATATAACCATACAGATATAATATTATACGGTACCTATATAAACCATACAGATATAATATTATACGGTACCTATATAAACCATACAGATATGTGACTGTAGGGTACCTATATAAACCATACAGATATAATATAACGGTACCTATAAACCATACAGATATATATTATATTATCGTACCTATATAAACCATACAGATATAATATTATACGGTACCTATATAAACCATACAGATATAATTATACGGTACTATATAAACCATACAGATATAATATTATACGGTACCTATATAACCATACAGATAATATTATACGGTACCTATATAAACCATACAGATATATTATACGGTTCCTATATAAACCATACAGATATAATATTATACGGTACCTATATAAACCATACAGATATAATATTATACGGTACCTATATAAACCATAGATATATTATACGGTACCTATATAAACCATACAGATATAATATTATACGGTACCTATATAAACCATACAGATATAATATTATACGGTACCTATATAAACCATAGATATAATATTATACGGTACCTATATAAACCATACAGATATAATATTATACGGTACCTATATAAACCATACAGATATAATATTATACGGTACCTATATAAACCATACAGATATAATATTATACGGTACCTATATAAACCATACAGATATAATATTATACGGTACCTATATAAACCATACAGATATAATATTATACGGTACCTATATAAACCATACAGATATAATATTATACGGTACCTATATAAACCATACAGATATAATATTATACGGTACCTATATAAACCATACAGATATAATATTATACGGTACCTATATAAACCATAGATATATTATACGGTACCTATATAAACCATACAGATATAATATTATACGGTACCTATATAAACCATACAGATATAATATTATACGGTACCTATATAAACCATAGATATAATATTATACGGTACCTATATAAACCATAGATATAATATTATACGGTACCTATATAAACCATACAGATATAATATTATACGGTACCTATATAAACCATAGATATAATATTATACGGTACCTATATAAACCATACAGATATAATATTATACGGTACCTATATAAACCATAGATATATAATTATACGGTACTATATAACCATACAGATATAATATTATACGGTACCTATATAAACCTACAGATATAATATTATACGGTACCTATATAAACCATACAGATATAATATTATACGGTACCTATATAAACCATACAGATATAATATTATACGGGTAGCCTATATAAACCATACAGATATAATATTATACGGTACCTATATAAACCATACAGATATAATTATACGGTATATAAACCATACAGATATATATTATACGGTACCTTATAAACCATACAGATATAATATTATACGGTACCTATATAAACCATACAGATATATTATACGGTACCTATATAAACCTAATATATACGGTACCTATATAAACCATAAGATATAATATTATACGGTACCTATATAAACCATACAGATATAATATTATACGGTACCTATATAAACCATACAGATATAATATTATACGGTACCTATATAAACCATACAGATATATTATACGGTACCTATATAAACCATACAGATATAATATTATACGGTACCTATATAAACCATACAGAATAATATTATACGGTACCTATATAAACCATACAGATATAATATTATACGGTACCTATATAAACCATACAGATATAATATTATACGGTACCTATATAAACCATACAGATATATTATACGGTTCCTATATAAACCATACAGATATAATATTATACGGTACCTATATAAACCATACAGATATAATATTATACGGTACCTATATAAACCATACAGATATAATATTATACGGTACCTATATAAACCATACAGATATAATATTATACGGTACCTATATAAACCATACAGATATAATTATACTGGTACTATATAAACCATACAGTATAATATTATACGGTACCTATATAAACCATACAGATATAATATTACGGTACCTATATAAACCATAAACAGATATAATATTCTACAGGTACCTATATAAACCATACAATATAATATTATACGGTACCTCTATAAAACCATACAGATATATATTATAGCGGTAACCTATATAAACCATACAGAGATAATATTATACGGTACCTATTATAAACCATACAGATATAATATTATACGGTACCTATATAAACCCTACAGATATAATATTATACGGTACCTATATAAAACATACAGATATATATTATACGGTACCTATATCTAAACCATACAGATATAATATTATACGGTACCTATATAAACCATACAGATATAATATGATACGGTACCTATATATAACCATACAGATATAATATTATACTGGTACCTATATAAACCATACAGATATAATATTATACGGTAACCTATATAAACCATACAGATATAATATTATCCGTACCTATATAAACCATACAGCAATATAATATATACGGTACCTATATAAACCATACAGATATAATATTATACGTTAACTAAATAATCCATAGAGATATAATACTATACGGTACCTATATATACCATACAGTTATAATATTATACGGTACCTATATTAAACCCAACAGATATATATTATACGGGTACCTATATAAACCATACAGATATAATATTATACGGTACCTTATAAACCATACAGATATAATATTATACGGTACCTATATAAACCATACAGATATAATATTATACGGTACCTATATAAACCATACAGATATATATTATACGGTACCTATATAAAACCATACAAGATTGATAATATTATACGGTACCTATATATAAACCATACAGATATAATATTATACGGTACCTATATAAACATACAGATATAATATTATACGGTACCTATATACCATACAGATATACAGATATATACGGTACCTATATAAACCATACAGAATAAATATTATACGGTACCTATATAAACCATCACAGATATAATATTATACGGTACCTATATCAACCATAACAAATAGTATTTGTACTCTATATAATATATACGTATATAAACCATACAGATATATATATACCTAAACCATAACCATAGATATAATATTATACGGTACCTATATACCATACAGATAGATTATATTATACGGTACCTATATAAACCATACAGATATAATATTATACGGTACCTATCGTAAACCATACAGATATAACTATGTACGGGATACCTATATAAACCATACAGATATATATTATACGGTACTATATAACCATACAGATATAATAGCTACGGTACCTATATAAACCATACAGATATTAATATTATACGGTACCTTATATACATACCATAGATAATATTATACGGTACCTATATCATACAGATATAATATTATACGGTACCTATATAAACCATACAGATAATATCAATACGGGTACCTATATAACCATACAGAATATAATATTATACGGTACCTATATAAACCATACAGATATATATACGGTTAACTATAGAAAACCATAGAGTTATAATGCAATATTATAACGGTACCTATATAATGCCATAGATATAATATTATACGTATAAAACCATTACCAGATATAATATTATACGGTACTAATAACCATAGATATAATATTATACGGTACCTATATAAACCATCAGATATAATATTGATACGTACCTATATAAACCATACAGATATAATCTTCTACGGTACCTTATATAAACCTAATAGATATTAATATTTACGGTACCTAGAGATAACATGGGGGACAGATATAATATTATATCCGGGACTATAACGATAAACCATACGCTATATAAACCTACCGATATTAACGGGTCCGATATATTATTACGGTACCTTATAAACAATAGCTATACGGTACCTAATACAGCTTAATAAACCATCCAGACTCGTACCTATATAAACCAGACAGATATATACGGTACCTATATAACGATATACCCTACATACAGATATAATATATACGGTAAAAAACCCATATTATAGATAGATTATACGGTACCTATATATACTATCCGGTACCATATATATAAACCATACAGATGATATACGGTATATATAGAAACACATACCATACAGAGATACAATATAATACGTACTAGTACCATACAGATACGGTACCTATAAAAACCATACAGATATAATATTATACGGTACCTATATAAACCATACAGATATTATACGGTACCTATATAAACCATACAGATATAATATTATACGGTACCTATATAAACCATACAGATATAATATTATACGGTACCTATATAAACCATACAGATATAATATTATACGGTACCTATATAAACCATACAGATATAATATTATACGGTACCTATATAAACCATAGATATAATATTATACGGTACCTATATAAACCATACAGATATAATATTATACGGTACCTATACAAACCATAGATATAATATTATACGGTACCTATATAAACCATACAGATATAATATTATACGGTACCTATATAAACCATAGATATAATATTATACGGTACCTATATAAACCATACAGATATAATATTATACGGTACCTATATAAACCATACAGATATAATATTATACGGTACCTATATAAACCATACAGATATAATATTATACGGTACCTATATAAACCATACAGATATAATATTATACGGTACCTATATAAACCATAGATATAATATTATACGGTACCTATATAAACCATACAGATATAATATTATACGGTACCTATATAAACCATACAGATATAATACAGTAAATACTACCTTAAGACGGTAAGCCTCAATATCAATCTTAAGGAAGGTCACCGGCTTTTTTTTATCTTTCTCTCCTTTTCTCTCTTTCCCTGGCTTGTATCCATTCGGCCCCATTAAGCCAACTGTTTTAAGACGTTTATCCCCATCCAGGTGTCTATTTCTTCCTGGCGAGCGATAGCGAGCCAGCATTGTATGGAGAAATCCGGCTTCGCCAGAGACATTTTTTTATCGAAAAATTAACATATTTAGCTTGCTGTCAAAACAAAAATACATAGATGCTGGCTCGCTACCGCTCGCCAGAAAAATATTGACACCTGGATTGGGGTAAACGTCTTAAAACAGTAAGCTGAATGGGGTCGAATGGATAAGAGCCAAAGAGAGAGGGAGAGAAAGAGAAACAAAAAGCGAGGTGGGCTCCCTTGACGTATTATTATTTTACATTTCATAGTGGCATCTGATTCAATAAATAATAATAATAAATCATGCCTCTTATGATGTTAAGGGGGTAGCGATTGTTTTTTGGTCTATATATCCATATATTAATATATTTTTTGTGTTGCTCGCTACACCTCCATCAAACTTAAAATATCACCCCCAAGACCTCCTTTTAAAATAAATGTGTAAATTTTTCGGTAGAAAAATTTCCCAGCCGAAAAACTACATGCTCGCTATCGCTCGCCAGGAAGTAATCGACACCTAAATGGCACGAAATATCTTAATATTGACAAAAATGGGATGACAGGTCTCAAAATCGCCAAGCAATCGGAACGAACGTCTTAAAATCTCAAGCTAAACATGAGCGAGAAGGGGGTCCAGACAAATCAATTACCGTACCTCTCCCTTAAGGGGGGTGACCTGCTTTTTGTTATTTCTGTTCTTTTCTCTCTTTCTCTGGCTTGTATCCATTCGGCCGCTTTCAGCCAACTATTTTAAGACGTTTATCCCCATCTAGGTGTCGATTTCTTCCTGGCGAGCGATAGCGAGCCAGCATTATATGAAGAAATCCGGCTTCGCCGGAGAAATTTTTCTATCGAAAAATTTACAAATTTAGCCTGCTGTCTAACAAAAATTCAAAATATGCTGGCTCGCTACCGCTCACCAGTAAGAAATTGACACCTGGATGGGGATAAACATCTTAAAACAGTAGGCTGAATGGGGCCAAATGGATACGAGCCAGAGAAAGATAGAAAAGGACAGAACAAAAACAGGTCACCCCCCTTAAGTGGTGGTAGGTACACTCGTCTCCAGGGTATTCCCCCCATCCACCCTCCCAGGGAGGAAGGGATTATTTGGTAATGTTGGTATCCCTACACAAACCACCGGAATCCCCCACTCTCCAATGTCTTCCCTCCCTTTACTCCCAACACTTTCTCTCTCCCTCCCCCACTTACCCGTCATGTAACGTTCTTTACCCTTAGCGGTTTTGTGTTGTTTACATGTTTTATTGTAAATCTTGCAACATTTATTTACACGTGACCATAAATACCCCTTCATTCTCTTTAAACACTTTAAAACCTTCCACTACAGCCAGGCTATCATTAGAAGATTTCACTCAGGTTAGGAAGGACCTTTACGAATCAAAGGTGTAAACGCGAAATCAGGTAACCCTCTGACTCTCACATGTGCTTCCTAACTTGAATTAATTCGGTTAGTGACTATTCTGTAGTATACTAAATTTTCAAAACACAATTAAAATAATGTTTTGTGCATGATTAATACAGTTACACAATTTTAGTTAATTGAAATAAAAATATATACAATACAACAGCATACCGGTTGTGATATCGTTTGCAAACAATAGACAACAATAATTCAAGCACACCCACATACACAGCCATATATACAGAAGGTAAATACACAGAAATATAAACCAGAGAGTTATATAGACAATACAGAAATATGATATAAACATTTAAATGTTAATGTTGCAATTGAGTGATTGGTACTAAATCACCAATATTGACTGTTAGTTAAATAATCAAAGACTGATATGGAAAATATTGATAGACAGATATTGTAAGAAGCAATTGTATATAAAACATATACGCATACTAATATGGAAATATACAAATGAACGATTGGGTCAAATAAAGCAAATCTCTTGTAGATCCAATTCATAGATTCCAATGCATTTTGAGGAAAATACAGGACTTGATCATAATACCAAATACAATAAAACTGATGTTAATCATGCAAAACCATTAGTACAGATTTACTAATAATTCGGTAATTCCTTATTGTCCCCTTTATAAACTCCCTTATAGGACTTATCGATCATACGTTGCAACCTTGCAATAAGCAGTCTTAAATAAACTAAGGACAATGCCGAATACGTTTCTTCAATTAATTGGGGGGGGGAGACTATAAAAAAAAAAATATGACTTAACATAATAGATGCATTTAAGCAGGTCATGCATACTAAAGTGCACAATAGGCAGTAAAGCTTACTTAATGCAAATAACATAACCACACATACAAACCCAATAATAGGGTATATTAGATATGAAAATATGGGAAGTCACCTAAGGTCAGGGTAATAGGTCGGAAAAAAAATAAAACAAGCTAGGGAAAACGAATTGGGGTGAAGTACTGTAAATTATGATTACTAGACAGGAGGCAAACTCATGAGATTGGTTGAAGAAGAGAAACGCACAAGACAAAGGACAAACATAATTACAGAAACTATCGTAAGGCAAACCAATGGACAGACAAGAATAAGGACGAGTAGTAAAAACAATATGAAGACATTTACATAAAAAACTGAGGAAATGTTACGCGAAAAGCGGTACGGAGTCGTAAATTATAAATAATAATGAATATTGTAGGCATGTATTTATTTATTTTTTTTATTTTTTTTTTTTTTTCTATATTCCAACTTACTTCCTCTCGGGCATAGGCTGAGAGCCTTAACATTCACCGCTTTACAATGAACAGTGAAGCCCGTGAGGTCTTGTTCCAGTCTAGGGAGTGAGACATGTGAAGCACGTAGAGCACAACGAGCACCTGCCATCTTGCCTTCACATGAGGCACGGTGCTCACTCATGGCCCGAAACGACCCCATCCCTGAAGCCATCTCGTTCCCGTGCTTCACTGTCTCACCCACTACACTCGGACTCTCACACTTACACACACACAACGCCACCTGTTGAGCAGATAACTCACCAGGCATTGCACCCCTATAGCATATTTTGAATATGGGAATATTCATACAGTGCTATTTAATCAGGGAACAATGAGGGTATTTTATTGACGTTTCGGTGGGCTTTGTGGTAATGCACTGATACTAGGTACAGCACAAATTCCATCCCAATAATATCTTCCCATTGATACATCGGGATTTGAACCCGGGACCTTTGGATTACCAGGCCAGTGGCAAGACCACTCCACCACACCTCCCCTAGAATGTATAGAATGTAATAAACCGATAAACGGTAGAACAGCTAGAAGAAAGTCCATTAAATAAGAAAAATAACTAGAGTGGCGGTTGGTAGAGCGCATACCTCCGCCGCCGCTGGCGGAGGTATGCGCTCAACCAACCGCCCCCTTGATGTAATAACTTCGTCATTGGCGCATATCCTATCTGCTCACCAAATTTCGAGAACATTGGTTCATAACTTTGTGAGCCGCCTATGCTGGCGGAGGTATGCTCTCTACCGATCACCTCTTAAACTTAATCACTTCTTACATGGTGCATAATATTATCCTATCCGGCCACCAAATTTCGTGAACGTCGGTTCATAACTTTTGAGAACTGGTTTACAGGCAGACAAACAAACAAACAGACAAACAAAGGCAAAACAATACCTCCCGAACTTCGTTGGCGGAGGTAACAAATAAACAAATGTGCAGTGGTCATTATAGAATGAAGACTTAAGAGTGGGCAAGTGGAAAAACCATAATTGACTTAGTTGAAAAACAAAACCAAAATAGTTTGGATATAATTAAATTATGTAAGAGAAGGAAATGAAATAAGATGAAACGGATACCTTACATTTTAACTTGTTTAATGTAATGATTTCACATGCTACTAAGTGGATATTTTGTATCTCATATGCTTTAAAATCTTGAAGTTTGTAATTCCGGATCTACTGAATAATATGAGGAATCCTATATATTCGAAAGTAACTTCTATCACCAAAATTGTTTAATTACATTCTCCCATTTAAATTATAACTTCAGCTTTACAAATGTCCGTTGTGGATTAATTATAATTTATTGTTATGTATTCATCCTTTCTCATTCTTGGAATTCAATTATATTTAACCTTAACTAAGATATTGTTTTCATAACTGGGTAACAAATGACGCTTGTTGTTCGCATTTTTGTACCTTGAATAAGTGCAATGCTATCTTTCTTTATAATCGTGCGAGATGGTGATCAGTAACTTGTTAGATAACACCAAAAACCTAACAATCAGGGAACGTACTTTGCCACATAACTGCATGCATATCGAAAGTAGCGAGGAAGCAAGACAATTTTGGGAACAAATCAGTGAGTCATAGATAGCACCAAATGAAAGGTTCGTATTATTTCAGTGTTATAAGGTTAATTACCTTACGGTAGTTCATAATTTGTCCTTGCTACTATAGGCCTAATTAAAATATAAATGTCCTTTTCCTGATACATCACAAACGTTGCGTTCTTAATAGGCATTCCGACCTTAAATCTATGATGGTCGTTGGCTACCAAATTGATGAAAAGATCAATGAAGCGCACACGAGAGAGAGAACTAGCGAATGTAGATTGTTTCCAGAGGTCAAGGATAGACGATGGTTCAAGTTCCTAAGGTACTAATAAAAACAAACAGTACAGAGACACAGGGGAAGGCCATGGCAGCATCCCCCCCCCCCTCCCCCTCCATTCGCACACACACACGCACAAACACACACGCGTATATGCCGATGTTAAGAAATCCTCATATATTAGTTCTAAGGAAAGTTGTGTGTGTAGTTATTACTTGTTAATGATACTTGGATTATTATGATACATAAATATTAAACGAGCATGACGAGTAAGAGATAGTCTTCCTTCGTTGTAGAATTGTGAATGCTAATGCTCTCCAGTATGAGATAGGGGCATCATAGGTGACTAAACATTAATGTAATAACCATCTCCAGTATGAGATAGGAGCATCATAGGTGACTAAACATTAATGTAATAACCATCTCCAGTATGAGATAGGAGCATCATAGGTGACTAAACATTAATGTAATAACCATCTCCAGTATGAGATAGGGGCATCATAGGTGACTAAACATTAATGTAATAACCATCTCCAGTATGAGATAGGGGCATCATAGGTGACTAAACATTAATGTAATAATGCTAATGCTCTCCAGTATGAGATAGGGGCATCATAGGTGACTAAACATTAATGTAATAATGCTAATGCTCTCCAGTATGAGATAGGGGCATCATAGGTGACTAAACATTAATGTAATAATGCTAATGCTCTCCAGTATGGGATAGGGGCATCATAGGTGACTAAACATTAATGTAATAATGCTAATGCTCTCCAGTATGAGATAGGGGCATCATAGGTGACTAAACATTAATGTAATAATGCTAATGCTCTCCAGTATGAGATAGGGGCATCATAGGTGACTAAACATTAATGTAATAATGATAATGCTCTCCAGTATGAGATAGGGGCATCATAGGTGACTAAACATTAATGTAATAATGCTAATGCTCTCCAGTATGGGATAGGGGCATCATAGGTGACTAAACATTAATGTAATAATGCTAATGCTCTCCAGTATGGGATAGGGGCATCATAGGTGACTAAACATTAATGTAATAATGCTAATGCTCTCCAGTATGAGATAGGGGCATCATAGGTGACTAAACATTAATGTAATAATGCTAATGTTCTCCAGTATGGGATAGGGGTATCATAGGTGACTAAACATTAATGTAATAATGCTAATGCTCTCCAGTATGGGATAGGGGCATCATAGGTGACTAAACATTAATGTAATAATGCTAATGCTCTCCAGTATGAGATAGGGGCATCATAGGTGACTAAACATTAATGTAATAATGCTAATGCTCTCCAGTATGGGATAGGGGCATCATAGGTGACTAAACATTAATGTAATAATGCTAATGCTCTCCAGTATGGGATAGGGGCATCATAGGTGACTAAACTTTAATGTAATAACCATCTCCAGTATGAGATAGGGGCATCATAGGTGACTAAACATTAATGTAATAACCATCTCCAGTATGAGATAGGGGCATCATAGGTGACTAAACATTAATGTAATAACCATCTTCAGTATGAGATAGGGGCATCATAGGTGACTAAACATTAATGTAATAACCATCTCCAGTATGAGATAGGGGCATCATAGGTGACTAAACATTAATGTAATAACCATCTCCAGTATGAGATAGGGGCATCATAGGTGACTAAACATTAATGTAATAACCATCTCCAGTATGAGATAGGAGCATCATAGGTGACTAAACATTAATGTAATAACCATCTCCAGTATGAGATAGGGGCATCATAGGTGACTAAACATTAATGTAATAACCATCTTACTCAAACTATAATCAAGCATAAATACGTAACTCAAGAAAGACTAGCAAAAAGTGGGGCAGTTTACCTAGGATATTCAAACCTATTGTGCATTTTTTGATAAAAAGCACCAATTTTGGCACAGAGGTAGACCAATATATTATGAACAAATTTGGATGTGGAGCCATCGCCCAACTGCCCCCTGGCGGCCGTGGTGGCCATTTTCCAAAATGGCCGCCATGTGGCTGCCGAGGAAAACTTATCCCTAGGTGAATGAGATGTACTGAGTAAATGTGCAGGAAAAAATTATTGTTTTGAATCTGCAATGTTGTGCAAACATTATGTTGCGTGTTGTTGCTAATGTAGGGTAGCACTTAACAACAAAGAAAGGTGCCCATGTGTTTTTAGAATCTTATCTTATTATCGATTTATTGAATTATTCATAGATTAGCATAACAACCATGACAAACATCTCTCAATTGAACATGTCCTAATTCACTTGGATTCTGAGTGCTCCTTTCATACAACTTTGTCATTTTCCATTTCCAGAACAATGTCGAAGAGCTTCAAACTCGTTGAGCCTCGTGGTGCAGAAGCAGCTCCGTCTACCTCCACCCAGCCAGCAACAGAGACAGACTGGTAACCTTCATATGCCAAGAAACGACGCCAGAGTCGCTGACAAGTCCATCCCAGAATACACGCCAAGACAAGGGGAGCAGCTACAGCATTCTCGCTGGACATCTGAGAAGGTTCAATGAGCTTGGATTGCTCCCCAACTCTTTTCTGTTGAGCCGAGTAGATGAAGGCAGTGGCATTGAAGCAGCATTGAGCGCCAACAATGCACGATACCACAAGACCTGCAAGCTGAGATATAACAAGACCAAGTTAGACAGAGCTGAGAAGAGGCACCTGAAAATAGGCGCCGACGAAGAAGAGGAAGTTGTTGCCCGCAAGCGAACTCGATATCTGTCACGACCATCAAGTACTGAGACGAAACACCAAGAAGTGAAATGCTTCTTCTGCGGAGAAGCTCCTGGTAGTGCTGGTCTTAATGAAGCTGCGACATTCCAACTGGACTTGCGTGTCAGGTCGTGCGCACTGATTCTGGACGACATGGACCTCCTGACGCAACTGAACGCTGGGGACATGGTTGCACAGAAGGCCAAGTACCACCGAAATTGTCTCCTGAACTTGTACAATCGCGCACGGAAGATTAAGGAAATGGCGGGCAAAGGTACAGACGATGAACATGCAATAGCAGGACTTGCTTTCGCAGAGCTGGTGGTGTTTATTGAAGAAGCTCACATGGATGACGAGATGTCTCCGGTCTTCAAACTTGCTGACCTGGCGCAATTATACACGTCAGGGATGGAACAGCTGGGAGTCAAGCATGAGGGTAGGGTGCACACGACCTGTCTTAAGCAGAGACTGCTTGCTCACTTTCCTAGCATGTGTGCACAGCACCAGGGGCGCGATGTCCTGCTTGCATTCAATAAAGACCTCAGCGATGCCCTGGCAAAGGCTTGTGAACTGGACAGAGACCTTGATGCTGTCCACCTGGCGCGTGCTGCCCAAATTGTGAGACGCCACATCATTGGAGATGCCAAGGCGTTCAACGGGTTTCCTGCAGGATGCCAACAGGACTCCGTGCCACCCATGCTGCTTGCCTTGATCACTATGATCTTGGAAGGTCCCAGTATCAAGCACCAGAGTGAAAGCACAACACCAGCGGCACTGAGCATCGCCCAGCTCCTCAAGTTCAACAGCGTAATGCACCGACGGGCTGCCACAGGCAGTACGCCTCGCCCAGTCAGGCACGCCACCACGCAGGAGACGCCAGTTCCAACCTACATCGGCCTAATGCTATATGCACACACGCGCAAGAGGGAGCTCGTCGACAGGCTGGCACACATGGGGATTTCTATCTCCTATGATCGGGTCCTGTCTCTTTCCACACAGCTGGGGAACAGTACCTGCCGCCTCTACCACCAGGAGCAAGTAGTCTGCCCTCCCAAGATGAGAGGTAGAGTCTTCACGACTGCCGCGGTAGACAATATCGACCACAACCTAAGTTCCATCACAGCAAAACAGTAATTCCATGGGACTGCTATTTCCCTCATGCAACACCCTGCGGTCCCTGGGGCCGGCATTGACCGCAGCATCATCATCCTCGGAGGGCCGAACGAAAGAGGCCTCAAAACAGTTGACCGTTTGCCGCACTACTATACAGATGTCCCATCCGTCGGCAGCATCAAGAACACCCCCGTGCCGGCTACCAGCATGACATCGCTGAGCAGCAACAGCGGCTTCAAGCAACATGCTGAAAGAGAGCATCTCTGGCTTAAACACACCCAAATCGCCCTACAAGAAACTTCTCCAGTGGAGAACACTTCATGGGCTGCATACCACGCAAGCCAGCAGGACATGCCAGCCAGTCAGGCCATCTGTCCCACCGCACTGCTCCCACTCTTCCTGGAGAGCGCCCACACCGTGGCTATGATCAAGCACTCCATGGATGTGGTCAGGATTGCAGTGGAACATCTCAACCCTGGCCAGACTCCAGTGTTCACATTCGACCAGCCGCTGTTTGCTTTGGCAAAGCAAATCCAGTGGAAGTGGCCACAGGAGTATGGTGAAGAGAAGTTTGTCGTCTTCTTCGGCGGTCTTCATATCGAGATGGCAGCACTGAAGACCCTTGGTGACTGGCTGCAAGGGAGCGGATGGGTGCAAGCACTGGTTCAGGCAGAGATCACCAGTGCCGGAACAGCGGACTCCTTCCTGCGGGCATCCCATGTCAGTCGAACCAGGAGTGCTCATCAAGTGACAGCAGCAGCCCTCTTCACCCTGCAGCAGCACGCCTACAACCACTACATTGACCAGCTGGGTGACGGACGCAACGAGCAACTGGAGTTCGACGATTGGTGCCAGCAAAAAGCGGAGACCTGCCCCCAGTTCGACTACTGGGCAACTGTCCTGCAACTGGAGGTGACGGTCCTGGTGTACGTGCGCTCTCTGCGCCAAGCGTCGTTTGCGATGTACGTAGATGCCCTGAGAGAACTAGCAGTGTGGTTCCATGCCCTGGATCACACCAACTACGTGCGCTGGATTCCTGTGCATCTGTGAGACATGGTGGAACTGCCGACGACACACCCTGAAATAGCCCAGGAATTCCGAGCTGGGAACTTCACCGTCCAGAAGACGAACAGGTCACTCTCTGCCATACCCGTCGATCAGGCCCACGAGCAGAACAATGCTGCCATCAAAGGAGACGGAGGGGCAGTGGGCCTGACTGACAACCCCAGCGCTCTACGACGGTGGATGGTGGCAGGACCAGAGGTTGCCACGCTCATCGAACAGTTCCACGATGAAATTGACCCGGGGAACAGACCACAAGACACAAGGCACCATGACCAGTCAGCAAGTGTGCAGACTGCTTTCCTGAAAGATGTACAGTCGATGGTCAACGTGATGGAAGACTTCGGGAATCCATTTGAAGAGGAGAGTCAAGATCTGCTGGTACTCGACACCAAGGAGATCGCGCCACCTGGAGCTGTAGACGCCCTCCGTCATGCACACGAAGTGGGTCAGCTGCAGTTTGACAACTTCGTCAGAGAAAGCCAGGTGGAGAGAACAAAACCCATAGGAGATGCCATCCACAGAAACAAGCTGAAAATCTTTGGTCAGCCTGCTTCAAAACCTCCGGGAAAGGGCAAGCAGCAGATGAAATCCCTGAAGAATGACGTGGACCTGTTCTCTCGTCTGTATATCGGGTGCCAGAACCGGGATGGGAATCTAGAGGAATTCTTCCAACATGAAAACCAAGCCTGCCCCCCTGCACTATCAGATGGCGGTGGCATCCGGCTGGGTGTCAAGAGTGATCTTCTTGCTTGTCTAGAAGACCTCAGTCAACCCAAGTCTGAGGTTCCTCCAACCAGCTGCATTGTGCTAGATGGAGCGGTCATCATCCAGATGCTGAAGCCAGCTACAGCAAAAAGCTTCAACGAGTATGCACAGCAGGTCTTTGTGCCCTACATACTCTCAAAACTCCATCAAGCCACGCGACTGGACCTGGTGTGGGACCGCTACAATACAGACTCGTTGAAGGGTACAGCAAGAGCCAAGCGCGGAAAAGGGGTGAGAAGACGGGTGGTGGGTGGTGCAACGATCCCCGGGAACTGGGCCAGCTTCCTCAGAGTCGACGAGAACAAGACAGAGCTGTTCAGCTTCCTCTCTGGCGTCCTCCATGACTCATTCCAGTTTGCAGACAAGGAGCTGGTTATCACTGAAGGAGATGATGTCTTGAGCAAGCCACCGCTCCTAGATACTGCAGCCCTGGCTCCTTGCAACCACGAAGAAGCCGACAGCCGCACGATGTTGCATGCCGCCCATGCTGCTCACAATGGCCACAAGAAGATCCTCATCCGCACAGTTGACACTGATGTTGTTGTCCTGGCAGTGGCTCTGGCACGCACCCTGGAGGAGGAAGCCGAAGTGTGGGTGTCCTTCGGCACGGGCAAGGCTTTCCGGTTCTTGGCAGCCCATGAGATGGCGCGGGCTCTGGGCCCTGAGAAAGCACAGGCACTACCGATGTTTCATGCTTTGACGGGCTGCGACACGGTCTCCTGCTTTGCCGGACATGGCAAGAGGACAGCATGGGCAGTGTGGACAGCTCTACCTCAGCTGACCCAGACACTCACTGACCTCTCCACTGCACCGGATCATAATGATGAAGATGCCATGCACACCATCGAGAGGTTCGTCATCCTGCTTTACGACAGAACAAGCACCGCAACCGATATCGACAAGGCACGCCTCAAACTGTTTGCAAAGAAGAGCAATGTCCAGCTGATCCCACCGACAAGTGCAGCCCTGAAGCAGCACGTCCGACGAGCAATATACCAGGGCGGACATGTCTGGGGTCAGGCCCTGGTTCCTGCACCAACATTGCCATCACCAACCGACTGGGGTTGGATCAAGACCAGCGACATGTACGAACCTCTCTGGACAACGCTCACCGAGGCATCCAAGGCCTGCCGGGAGCTTGTCTCCTGCAAATGCCAGAAGGGCTGCATCAAGAAGTGCAAGTGCAAGAAGGCCAGTCTGGAATGCACACCACTGTGTGCTTGCGACGGGGAGTGCTCTCAGAACTGAACTCGCAAACTTAGGATGAAGATTCTGAACTGTTCCAGACAGTACACAGGTACTGTAAAACAGTGAACTTATCTGCATAGGCTATTGCATTTAGCAGATTATGTGTTAATTAACATGATAATTAAATGTAGTAGTGTCCATTGACCACAGAAGTATAACATTTGACTTGCCCAGGATTGATCTGATGAGAGCAAGCCACCATAATTATCACTATCTGGTTCTTTATTGTTGTTGTATTATCGATATAATTAGCATAATTGTGTTAATAATTTTGTTAATTGGCATCTTAATTGGCGTGGGCAGTGTCCATGAATAGCTATTGACAGACAGAGGAAGAAGGTCAGATAACATTTCCACAACTTAAATGAATCTAGCCTATTCACAAGGAATGTCAGCATTTGATGCCTGATCATGGGTTTCCTTGTCGCCATTTCATCTGCAATTAGCCTAAATATGTTAATTAATATCAGCAGCATCTCCCAAAATGTGACTAAGAGCTATCTGGCATGTCTTGATTCAAAACATTCAATAAACATTCACCGAAACCTTCAGCAGCAAACTTTATCTAACTTCTGTGTGTCTTTTGGGTGTCTGCTGGCGGCCATTTAGGAAAATGGCCGCCACGGCCGCCAGGGGGCAGTTGGGCGATGGCTCCACATCCAAATTTGTTCATAATATATTGGTCTACCTCTGTGCCAAAATTGGTGCTTTTATAAAAAAATGCACAATAGGTTAGCTTACCCGCTGTACTCTCTCTCTCTCTCTCTCTCTCTCTCTCACACGGAGGTAAATTAATTGAATCCCTAACATAATGCTAAGGTCATCAGACTATGTCACATCTCTAATTTGAAGCACATGGCATAATGTGTTATCAATTGCTACGGAGTAGCAGGATTTATTTGATATTATATACAACATAATATACAGAGTATTCTAAAGATTGAGTAGATCTATCTATCTATCTATATGCTCAGGCCCAATCTCCATTTTGGGGGTAGCCAACTCAAGACAGAGCAAGAACAGGGAAAACACAAAAACAACATAAAACAACAAATAAACACAGATAAAAAGCACAAACTCACACACATCCAGGTCACCCAGGAGAAGACCCAGAGACCAGGGTCACCAAGGTCGCTCCAGCACTCCCCCGGCCCCCGACCACCCAGAGAGGTTCCGATCTCGGCAGGCAGACATGCAGCGGAGCCAAAGCCACAAGCCCTCCCACCACACTTCCAGGCGCACCCTTCATATTAATCGTCTCCCCGGGCCAGGCGCCTGATGGACTATTATCTAGTCCAACTTGCGCCCGACCCCTTACTCCAAATGACCACGTGTTCACTCAACTATTCACAAGCATTCTCCATTCACTCCTGTCCACCACCACTTCCCCTGCCTGATCTATAGTCATGCCTCTATCATCCAAAGCCTTTCTTACACAGTCTCTCCATCTCAATCTCAAAGATTGAGTAGATACTGTTACATTAAACTCGTACGTGTGTGTGTGTATATATATATATATATATATATATATATATATATATATATATATATATATATATATATATATATATATATATATATATATATATATATATATATATATATATATATATTATTTAACATAGACTGTGTTCTTAAACATAGATGTAACATAAAGGATGAATACTTTGTCAAAATTGATTCTCATTACCTTCATAATTATACAAAGAATGCAGGGTAATATTGACATTAAGCAAATACAAAAATAGGTAGTATGGAATAGATGATGAATATTTACTTGCATGCTTTAGAATCATGATAAATTGAATGACAGCATAACATATATTAAATATATGTTATATATAAGTATATATGTATATAAGTATAATATATGTTAAATATAAGTATATATTAAATATATATATATACCCTTTGAAGCTCTGACGCGTTTTAGTAGTTTATTTTGGCTATCATTAGACGATTTTATGCAGCTTAGGAAGTATCTGTGGGTATTAAAAGGGTAAATACTATCTCAATCAACCCTTTGACTTGCATATACCGTTACTAATCTGAATAAAATCGTCTAATAGTAGCCAGAAACAGAACAGAAACGTGTATTGGAGCTTGAAAGGATTAAAAGAGCATGGAAAGTTCCAGTAACTTGGAATTGGGGAGGGAGAGACAAGTGTGTGTGTGTGTGTGTGTGTGTGTGTGTGGTGGAGGGTGTGGGGGGAGAGAGAAGGAGGGAATACTGGTGTATTTGATTTGATTTGATTTTTTATTGAGATAGTACACATACATAAAATTACAAATACAGTCTCAAAAGGACAAAGGTGATTATACATCCTTTACCCTACTCATATTATACTTATATGTATACACACGAAAAACAAAACATTAAATATAAATCTTAGCATAGCAGACCAAAGCCAAGCCGGGGCTGGTTCCTACGGCTTATTATATTCTTGTAAATACCCCAATATAGAAGAGAAAAGGTTCAGGGTAATACCCTAAATCACAAAATGGGTTCTTAGCAACCCTAATTTCAATCAAAGCTTCCTCCCACCCCAGATAATCCCCTGTTTCCGGGGAAAATCCCTCCCACTGTTTGGCCCCACTGTTAGGCCCCACTGTTCTAAGTGGGCTTACTGAATATATATTTGTACACACACATACACATATACATACCGGTATACATATACATACACATATATACATATATACACACATACATATACACATACATACACACACATACATACATACATGTGCACACACCTAAAAATATACATACACCTATACAGTACATACATATATGTACGCATATCCTAGGCCTATACACATACAATGATATACATACACACACACACACATATACATACATAAGCACCTACATATATATACACACACGTACATACATATACATAATAATAATAACTACTATAACAATAACAATTGCTAGAGTTGATGCAATTGCTAGAGTTGATGCAATTGCTAGAGTTGATGCAATTGCTAGAGTTGATGCAATTCTATACTTTTTTTTATTTTTTTATGTGTGCTTATCTTATAATATGGTTTATATTTTTACATTTGGCTATGATTTGACCAATTTTATTTTGGTTGAACATCCATATTGTTTGTTCCTCTACACTATTTATCATACTGTTTCTATAGTTCTCTAGATGTTGGCACTGCAAGATATGCAGCAGTGTGTGACATCTTTTTTTTTTTTTACATAACTGGCAGCAAGTTTCATGATCTCCTTTAGGTACACCTAACTCCCACATATATTTATATCCTAGCCTGAGGCGCGTACAAAAGGAATCCTTCAAAGCACTTCTATAGGATCCATAACTAAGCTAGTTCTCCGTGCAATATTTTTATAATGATGAAATGTCGAGCTGTTTGAGTGTTTCTCTTCAACCATGAATAGTTCCGTATCCCTTTGTTTTTTCTAATTATTGATTTAATTTGTTTGAGCGATAGAGTGCATTCTATGTCAATTACATCTTTTTTCTGTTCCCAATTTGGCAAGTTAGTCAGCTCTTTCATTATTATATATTCCCACGTGTGATGGTATCCACGTGAATTGTACTATTCTCCCATTGTTTCGTAATACTGGTGGAAGGGAACACGGGTGTGGGGAATCAGGCCCTGATTCCCCACACCCGTGATAAATTTTATCAGGGGGGATGGCGGGAAGGGAGAGTGAGTTCAGGGGGACCAACAGAACACCGTTTTTCTCCTGGTAAAACAGGGGAGAGAGGAGATGACCACCTGAGCCCGAACATATGCACTTAACTGTACTTATACTCAGCAAAAAATAATATCTTATAATATTTACACAAAGAACATATGAAGATACTGTAGTACACACAGAGAGTAACTCAAGAGAGACTAAAGGATATGATACAATTGCAGAATCTTGCAACAAAGATTTCGCCTATAGGCTATACATTTTTATATATAAGCATTTCCTTTATACATTTGCATAGCTAATGATACAGGCAACGTAATATATAGTAGAAAGTGATCATATGCAAAATAACCTGTCTCCTTGTAAGTGTGTGGGTGGAGGTGGTGGTGGTGGTGCTTGGAGAAAGTGGTGGTGGTGGTTGGAGAAAGTGGTGGTGGTGGGGAAAGTGGTGGTGGGGATGTTGGAGAAAGTGGTGGAGAAGGTGGTGGTGGTGGTGGGGAAAGTGGTGGTGGTGGTGGGGAAAGTGGTGGTGGTGGTGGTGGGGAAAGTAGTGGTGGTGGTGGGGAAAGTGGTGGTGGTGGTAGTGGGGAAAGTGGTGGTGGTGGTGGTTGGGAAAGTGGTGGTGGTGGTGCTGGTGGGGAAAGTGGTGATGGTAGTAGTGGTGGGGAAAGTGGTGATGGTGGTAGTGGTGGTGGGGAAAGTGGTGGTGGTGGTGGGGAAAGTGGTAGTAGTGGTGGTTGATGTAGTGGTGGTGGTGGTTGGTGGGGAAAGTGGTGGTGATGGTAGTGGTGGTGGTGGTGGGGAAAGTGGTGGTGGTGGTGGTGGGGAAAGTGGTGGTGGTGGAGAAAGTGGTAGTGGAGGTGGGGATGGTGAAGAAAGTGGTGGTGGTGGTGGGGAAAGTGGTGGTGGAGGTGGGGATGAAGAAAGTGGTGGTGGTGGTGGTGGGGAAAGCTGTGGTGGTGGTTGTGGTAGTGGTGGTGGTGGAGAAAGTGGTGGTGGTGGTGGGGATGGTGGAGAAAGTGGTGGTGGTATTGGTAGTGGTGATAACATAAGAACATAAGAAAATGGGAGTCTGCAGAAAGCCGATTGGCCTAAGCAAGGCAGATCCCTGTCCCACACAACCCCAATTGCAAAGCCCAATTATAGGCTCAACACTCTAATACCCTGAGGATCATCTTACCAAAACGGTTAGAGATTAACGCAGGATTACGGGGGTCTGCAGAGCGCTGATTGGCCCAACCCTGCTGATCCCCCTTCACACCCAACCCTTCTCGTCCATATGCTTATCCAATTTTATCTTAAAGCTCCCTATCGTTTTTAATCCCACTATAGCACTTGGTAGTCCATTCCACCCATCTACAACTCTGTTACCAAACCAATATTTGCCTATATCTTTTCTGAAACGAAATTTATCTAATTTGAAACCATTGGTACGAGTTCTTTCGCTATCACTGAGCTTTAGTACATTTGTCATGTCCCCTTTGTTAATCCCACTAACCCACTTGAACACCTCTATCATATCCCCTCTAACTCTGCGTCTCTCTAACGAATGTAAGCCTAATTTCTTCAACCTTTCTTTATACGGAAGATTTCTAATATTATGGATCATTTTTGTCATTCTACGTTGTACTCTCTCCAATGAATCTATGTCCATTCTGTAATAAGGACACCAAAATTGAACAGCATAATCCATATGGGGTCTCACTAATGACAAGTAAAGTTTTAAGATAACATCAGCAGTTCTGTTACTCACACTCCTTGAGTGATGGTATTGATGGTGGTGGTGGTGGTGGTATTGGTGGTGGTGGTGGGGAAAGTGGTGGTGTTGGTGATGGTGGTGGTGGTGGTGGGGAAAGTGGTGGTGGTGGGGAAAGTGGTGATGGTGGTAGTGGTGGTGGTGGTGGGGAAAGTGGTGATGGTAGTGGTGGTGGGGAAAGTGGTGGTAGTGGTGGTGGGGAAAGTGGTTATGGTGGTGGTGGTGGAGAAAGTGGTGGTGGAGGTGGGGATGGTGAAGAAAGTGGTGGTGGTGGTGGTGGGGAAAGTGGTGGTGGAGGTGGGGATGGTGAAGAAAGTGGTGGTGGTGGTGGTGGTGGGGAAAGCTGTGGTGGTGGTGGTTGTGGTAGTGGTGGTGGTGGTGGTGGTGGTGGTGGTAGTGGTGGTGGTGGGGGTGGAAGTGGGGATGGTGAAGAAAGTGGTGGTGGTGGTGGGGAAAGTGGTGGTGGAGGTGGGGATGGTGAAGAAAGTGGTGGTGGTGGGGAAAGCTGTGGTGGTGGTGGTGGTTGTGGTAGTGGTGGTAGTGGTGGTGGTGGTGGAGGTAGGGATGGTGAAGAAACTGGTGGTGGTGGTGGGGAAAGTGGTGGTGGAGGTGGGGATGGTGCAGAAAGTGGTGGTGGGGAAAGCTGTGGTGGTGGTAGTGGTGGTGGTGGTGGTGGTGGAGAAAGTGGTGGTGGTGAAAGTGGTGGTGGTGGTGGAGAAAGTGGTGGTGGTGGTGGGGATGGTGGAGAAAGTGGTGGTGGTGGTGGTGGTATTGGTAGTGGTGGTGGTGGTATTGGTAGTGGTGGTGGTGGTATTGGTAGTGGTGGTGGTGATGGTATTGATGGTGGTATTGGTAGTGGTGGTGTTGGTGATGGTGGTGGTGGTGGTGGAGAAAGTGGTGATGGCTGAGGTGGTGGAGAAAGTGGTGATGGCTGAGGTGGTGGTGGAGAAAGTGGTGATGGTGGTGGTGGTGGTGGTAGTGGTGGTGGTGGGGAAAGTGGTAGTGGTGGTGGGGAAAGTGGTAGTGGTGGTGGTAGTGGTGGTGGTGGGGAAAGTGGTGATGGTGGTGGTGGTGGTGGGGAAAGTGGTGATGGTAGTGGTGGTGGTGGAGGTGGTGATGGTAGTGGTGGTGGGGAAAGTGGTGGTGGTGGTGGGGAAAGTGGTTATGGTGGTGGTGGTGGGGAAAGTGGTGATGGTGGTGGTGGGGAAAGTGGTGATGGTGGTGGGGAAAGTGGTGGTGGTAGTGGTGGTGGGGAAACTGCTGGTGGTGGTGGTGGTTGTGGTGGGGATGGTGGAGAAAGTGGTGGTGGTGGTTATATGTGGAAGAGGTGGGGAAAGTGGTGGTGTTGGTGATGGTGGTGGTGGTGGTGGTGGGGAAAGTGGTGATGGTGATGGTGGTGGTGGTAGTGGTGGTGGGGAAAGTGGTGGTGGTGGTGGTGGTTGTGGTGGGGATGGTGGAGAAAGTGGTGGTGGTGGTGATATGTGGAAGAGGTGGGGAAAGTGATGGAGGTGATGGGCAGTTTTTTCTGGATCCCTTTCTCCCTTGTGTTAAGCCCCGTTAGTTTTGATATTATAAAACGTTTGCCCAATTAGTTTGACGATTTTAAGACCTTTCACCCAATTTATTTGTTAATATAAAAACCTTTCGTGCCATATAAGTGTCAATATTTTCCCTGACGAGGTATTTTTACTACAGAACAATGTACAAATTAATTTCGAAGGGGAATCTTGAGGATTTATTTAAAGTGTTATGTAGGCCTACGGAGGAAAGTGGAATAATAATATATAAATAAATAATATATAAATAAAAACGTCCCTTGATTTTGGCCCTGTCAGTCTTTCAACTCTGGGAGAGGCACTCGCTGCAGGCAGTTCTGCCTTTTGTCTCCCTCATTCACATAGAAACAAATATAAATAAATAAGACCTAAGGGGAGTCACCGGCTTTTTGATCTTGTCTTTCTCTCCTTTTCTCTCTTTCCCTGGCTTGTATCCGTTCGGCCCCATTCAGCCAACTGTTTTAAGACGTTTATCCCCATCAAGGTGTAGATTTCATCCTGGCGAGCGATAGCGAGTCAGCATTGTATGGAGAAATCCGGCTTCGCCGGACACATTTTTCTATCGAAAAATGTACAAATTTAGCTTGCTGTTAAAACAAAAACAATATATGCTGGCTTGCTACCGCTCGCCAGGAAAATATTGACACCTGGATGGGGTAAACGTCTTAAAACAGTAGGCTGAATGGGGTCGAATGGATACAAGCTGAAGAGAGAGAGAGAGAGAGAGAGAGAGAGAGAGAGAGAAAGCGAGGTGGGTCCCCTTAAGGGGAGGTTTTTAGTTTGTTTCTTAGACTTCCATCAAGTTTGAAATTACACCCCCTTGACCCCCTTTCAAGATAAATTTGTACATTTTTCGGTAGAAAAATGTCCCGGCCGAAGGCCGATTCCTCTTAAATTACAGGCTCGCTATCGCTCGCCAGGAAAAAATCGACACCTAAATGGCACGAAAGGTCTTAAAAGTGACATAAATGGGGCGAAAGTTCTGAAAATCGCCAAACTAGTGGTGCGAACGTTTTAAAATTTCAAAAAAATGGGGCTAAACATGAGGGAGAAAGGGGTCAAGAAAATAATCCCTCAAGTGGAAATCTCCCCTTAAAGGCTATGATTGGTGCAGTACGGTACTAACACCAAGCCAATTTGTCATATTGGGATGGTACAAGAGATCAATTTGTAACACCGGATCTACGCTTTGTGAGATAAGGTAGTACAGTTGGCCACATAAGTTATGTTCCTCTCCGTGATCTTTTGCATGGATATCTAATGCCCGTGACTGAATTACGAGCGTAGTTTCTTAGGCAGTGGTACCTCATCTGATTAGTTAACTGATAATGAAAAGAAACCCCACTCGCCATTAATTAGTTAACTGATAATGTAAAGAAACCCCACTCGCCATTAATTAGTTAACTGATAATGAAAAGAAACCCCACTCACCATTAATTAGTTAACTGATAATGAAAAGAAACCCCACTCGCCAATAATTAGTTAACTGATAATGTAAAGAAACCCCACTCGCCAATAATTAGTTAACTGATAATGTAAAGAAACCCCACTCGCCAATAATTAGTTAACTGATAATGAAAAGAAACCCCACTCACCATTAATTAGTTAACTGATAATGAAAAGAAACCCCACTCGCCAATAATTAGTTAACTGATAATGAAAAGAAACCCCACTCACCATTAATTAGTTAACTGATAATGAAAAGAAACCCCACTCGCCAATAATTAGTTAACTGATAATGAAAAGAAACCCCACTCACCATTAATTAGTTAACTGATAATGAAAAGAAACCCCACTCACCATTAATTAGTTAACTGATAATGAAAAGAAACCCCACTCACCATTAATTAGTTAACTGATAATGAAAAGAAACCCCACTCGCCATTAATTAGTTAACTGATAATGAAAAGAAACCCCACTCACCATTAATTAGTTAACTGATAATGTAAAGAAACCCCACTCACCATTAATTCCTACTATATTACTATACCGGTACCTTATAAGATAACAACGAGGAACGTAACTTACGTGGCCAACTGTACATACGGAGAGATATAGGTATAAACAGAAATTATAAATAATGTAGATGCATATACCATTATAAATAATGTAGATGCATATACCATTATAAATAATGTAGATGCATATACCATTATAAATAATATAGATGCATATACCATTATAAATAATGTAGATGCATATACCATTATAAATAATGTAGATGCATATACCATTATAAATAATATAGATGCATATACCATTATAAATAATATAGATGCATATACCATTATAAATATTTTAATCGAAGTATAGGTGATAAGTTTTTAACCCTTTCTGTAACGGTGATATCCTCTTCATTATCCTGTGGCAACTATTATACGATTTTATACGGCTTAGGAAGGATATCTACCAATAAAAAGGCTACATACTATCTCACTAAATTATTTTAGCTACCATACTGTACCCGGTATATCGTTCCTAAACTTCATAAATCATCAACTTGTAGCTCAATACAATCAAAGCGACATCGTCAGTACAGAAGATATTAACCGCTATCACCGATTATGTCCTAAGCTAAATAGACTTAGCTGCCTTGGTTACTATCATTATTGACATTGTTATAATCAAGGATTATATTGGCCGGGCTTGGTAATCATAAGTTTTTAATAAAGGGTAATTTGCACGAGTTTTTCAACAGTACATTAATACAATTTAATTGCATCATATTAATCAACTGGAATCAATCTTGACCATAACAAAAAATAAAAATAAAAAACACCCACACACATCTCATTCCTTCCTTGCCAATTATCCAACGGCAGCCTATGAGACCGGAACCGCACTTCGTGTGGAACACTTGGTCTTTAGTCTGTATGTTTATGTATGTATTGTATAGGTACCGGTACTGTATACTGTATATATATATATATAGTATATACTGTATATAATACAGTATAATATATATATACTGTATATATATACAGTATATATATATATATATATATAGTATATACTGTATATAATACAGTATAATATATATATACTGTATATATATACAGTATATATATATATATATATATATATATATATATATATATATATATATATATACAGTATATATATATATATATATATATATATATATATATATATATATATATATATATAGTATATAAATATATACGGTAAATAATCAATGAAATAAAACAGTAAAAAGTAAAAAACATCCATTTATTCTGCTCGAGTTTCAAAAGTATTGTTTTAACATTTGCGTAGCCTTGAATACCAGAGAGAACTAAAGGGGTTAAGCAGGGTCAAGCAGCACTGTAATTATTATTAAGGCTGAACCCAGACGGTATTGTGCAGCATAATTTACTGGTTCGGCTCAATGGTTTAACCCATCCACTTCCAGCGACGTTCTTTTCATTCTATTCTAGCAACTATTAGACAATTTTACTCAGCTTAGGAAGGACGTCTACCAATTATATGGCTACAGACTATATCCATTAATCCTTTTAGCCACCATATATCCTTCCTAAGCTTCATAAAATCGTCTAAATGTAGCTGATATCAAATAAATAAACACGTCACCGGTACTGTATGGGTTAAGGAGGGGGTTTAGTTTGCTCTCTAATTATTTTAATCCTCTCTTCTATCAAACTTTAAAAAAAAAACACAAGACCCCCTTCGATATAAATTTGTACATTTTTCGGTAGAAAAATGTCCCGGCCGAAGGCCGGCTCCTCTTCAAATACATGCTCGCTATCGCTCGCCAGGAAAACAAATCAACACCTAAATGGCACGAAAGGTCTTAATATTGGCAAAGGAATGGGGCAAACAGTCTGAAAATCGCCAAACTAATGAGGCGAATGTCTTGAAATTTCATAACTAATAGGGCTAAACATGAGGGAGAAGGAGGACTCGACAAACCAACTGCCTCCCCTTCAACATTATATACGACAACCAGCGATCAATCAATCATACTCACAGGGAGGGTACCTTCATCATACTCACAGGGAGGGTACCTTCATCATACTCACAGGGAGGGTACCTTCATCATACTCACAGGGAGGGTACCTTCATCATACTCACAGGGAGGGTACCTTCATCATACTCACAGGGAGGGTACCTTCATCATACTCACAGGGAGGGTACCTTCATCATACTCACAGGGAGGGTACCTTCATCATACTCACAGGGAGGGTACCTTCATCATAACAGCTTCCAAATTATAGTGTAGCAGAGATTTGAGTTCCGAACGTGTATGAAATAATGATGAGTACAGTCGCGCTAATAAGTGATGTCTCGGCACTAAGTATGTTTTGATCAATAATTGGTATCAGCATAACAAATAATAATAATAATAAATCGTAGGCTTGTGCATATTTCTTTTAACTGTCTTCAAAGCGTAATGCATAAGTGCGCGGAATTTCGATGTGAGTATCCTAGGTTCGAGTCCTTGGAGTGCCGCATGTATTTGTTGATTTCACTAATTGAGTTTAGAGGTGAAGTTGGTTGGTGGAAAAAACATAATAATATCTAAGCTTCATTTCTTCATATCGAGTGAAATATACAAACATGATCCTACACTTACCCGCCCTATTCAACATTTGACAGACTTTAATACAGCACAGAGCAAGCCAAACTTAATGATAGCAGGGACATGACTTATTAGCGTGACTGTACATGATTAGATTGATATCCAGTATTAGCTAAAATGGATATTAATCGTAGCCATGTACTCGAGCTTTAACTGTCTTGGTGGAATAATGGTTAACATAAGAACATAACATAAGAAAATGGGAGTCTGCAGAAAGCCGATTGGCCTAAGCAAGGCAGATCCCTGTCCCACACAACCCCAATTACAAAGCCCAATTATAGGCTCAACACTCTAATACCCTGAGGATCATCTTACCAAACCGGTTAGAGATTAACGCAGGATTACGGGGGTCTGCAGAGCGCTGATTGGCCCAACCCGGCTGATCCCCCTTCACACCCAACCCTTCTCGTCCATATGCTTATCCAATTTTTTCTTAAAGCTCCCTATCGTTCTTGATCCCACTATATCACTTGGTAGCCTATTCCACCAATCTACAACTCTGTTACCAAACCAATATTTGCCTATATCTTTTCTGAAACGAAATTTATCTAATTTGAAACCATTGGTACGAGTTCTTTAAGGGGAGGTTTTTAGTTTGTTCCCTAGACCTCCATCAACTTTTTGTAAATTAATCCCAAGACAAATTTGTAAATTTTTCGGTATAAAAACGTCCCGGCCGATGGCCAGTTCCTAATAAATTTCAGGTTCGCTATCGCTCGCCAGGAAAATATCGACACCTAAATGGCACGAAAGGTCTTAAAATAGACAGAACTGTGGTCAAAGTTCTTAAAAACGCCAAACTAATGGGGTGAACGTCTTAAAATAAAAACAAAATGGGGCTAAACGTAAAGGGGAAAGGGGTCCAGAAAAATTATCCTTCAAGTGGAAATCTCCCCTTAAAGCGTGTAAGTTCTGTATGTGGTGTCCTGGGTTCGAATCCCAGGAGGATCATACTTTCATAATTTGCTAGCTATATTTAGAGGATTTTGTCCAGTTTAGGAAGGATCTGTGTTAGTAAAAAGGGTTAAGTGAGATGGTTCGAAGCCTGTTAATTGCTGTATGACCTATTTAAACAGTAATACAATCGTGTAATAGTAGCCAGAAATTCCAGAATATAATACAAAAAGACGTCGCCGGTACAGAAGAGATTAATAGTCGAGTTTTGGCCTAGTTACTTAGACCAGAGTACAGTACCGGTACAGTACAGTACAGCTGGATTACTGTAGTCGTTCGTGGGTTACAGAGGTTAAGGGGGCCCACCTCGCTTTTTGTTTATCTTTCTTTCCCTCTCTCTTTGGCTTGTACCCATTTGGCCCCATTCAGCCTACTGTTTTAAGACGTTTACCCCCATCCAGGTGTCAATATTTTCCTGGCGAGCGGCAGCGAGCCAGTATATACAGTATATATTTTTGTTTTGACAGCAAGCTAAATTTGTACATTTATCGATAGAAAAATTACTCCGGCGAAGCCGGATTTCTCCATACAATGCTGGCTCGCTATCGCTCGCCAGGACGACAT
This sequence comes from Paralithodes platypus, assembly GCA_032716605.1. Taxonomy (NCBI): domain Eukaryota; kingdom Metazoa; phylum Arthropoda; class Malacostraca; order Decapoda; family Lithodidae; genus Paralithodes; species Paralithodes platypus. The sequence continues at coordinate 14,142,844 of CM064573.1, read as the reverse complement.
CGACACCTGGATGGGGATAAACGTCTTAAAACAGTTGGCTGAATGGGGCCGAATGGATACAAGCCAGGGAAAGAGAAAAACGGAGAGAAAGATAAAAACAATCCGATGGCCCTCCTCAACGTTGAATAGTTATAACCTACTTACTTGGAGCCGGGTTTAATTATAGCAGCAGTACTGAGAGCAGTGACAAGGGTAATTATAGCAGCAGTACTGAGAGCAGTGACAAGGGTAATTATAGCAGCAGTACTGAGAGCAGTGACAAGGGTAATTATAGCAGCAGTACTGAGAGCAGTGACAAGGGTAATTATAGCAGCAGTACTGAGAGCAGTGACAAGGGTAATTATAGCAGCAGTACTGAGAGCAGTGACAAGGGTAATTATAGCAGCAGTACTGAGAGCAGTGACAAGGGTAATTATAGCAGCAGTACTGAGAGCAGTGACAAGGGTAATTATAGCAGCAGTACTGAGAGCAGTGACAAGGGTAATTATAGCAGCAGTACTGAGAGCAGTGACAAGGGTAATTATAGCAGCAGTACTGAGAGCAGTGACAAGGGTAATTATAGCAGCAGTACTGAGAGCAGTGACAAGGGTAATTATAGCAGCAGTACTGAGAGCAGTGACAAGGGTAAAGTTAGCGGAGTGTTATAACTGTCGGGTGGTTAATTATAGCAGCAGTACTGAGAGCAGTGACAAGGGTAAAGTTAGCGGAGTGTTATAACTGTCGGGTGGTTAATTACTTAAGTGGGGTTAGTTAAGCCGGTATCACACGAGAGCTTTTATAGTCAACATTCGATGGTCAACATTTTTCTGGCAACATTTCTGGAATATTTGGCATTGGTATCGGAAATTAGACTGATGATAGATGAATTTAGGCAACTTAAATATTGTATATGTTGACCACATAAGCTGCCAGACCAGTGTTGAGGATAAATGTTGAGTGAAAAAGCGTAAAAGGGTAAAGTTAGCGGAGTGTTATAACAGTGGGCTAGTTAACCCCTGCTGTACGGTCGCGCTAATAAGTCATGTCCCAGCTGTCATTACGTTTGGCTTGCTCTGTGATGTATTAATGTCTGTCAGATGTTGCATAGGGTGGGTAAGTGTAGGAACATGTTTGTATATTTCACTCGATATGAAGAAATGAAGTTTATATATTGCTGATACCAATTACTGATCAAAACATACTTGGTGCCGAGACATCACTTATTTGCGCGACTGTACCGGCGAAGTCTTTTGCATTCTATTCTAGCTATACTTAGACTATTGTTTGAAGCTTAAGAAGGATTTGTGGATGTAAAAAGGGTTAAGTAAGATAGTTTGAAGCCTGTTAATTGCTGGAGACCATTCTTAAGCTGACTATAATCATCTATATAGAGCTACAATAAAACTTAAAAGTCGTCTCCGGTACAGAAAGGGTTAATTAGATAAGTGGGGTTATAGTCTATGCGCTGTAAGTAGGCGAGACATCATGACCTCTATCCTCTGTAACTCAGAAAGGGCTAGAGCAAGATGGCTGTAAATTACCACATCTATTCCTTGACTGACTCTTCCCAAATGGTAGATATATTAGCTCGATTACTCTAGTTGTTTTTGAGTTACAAAGGTTAGAGGTCATGATTTCTCGCCTACTTACAGCGAATAGACTAAAGTTAAGGGGAGGTATTTAGTTTGATCCCTAGACTTCCATCAAGCTTACAAAAATACCCCCACGACCTCCTTTCAAGATAAATTTGTACATTTTTCGATAGAAAAATGTCCCGGCTGAAGGCCGGTTCCCCCTAAATTACAGGCTCGCTACCGCTCGCCAGGAAAAAATCGACACCTAAATGGCACGAAAGGTTTTAAAATTGACTGAAATAGGGCGTATGGTCTTAAAATCGGCAAACTAATGGGGCAAACGTCTTATAATACCAAACTAATGGGGTTAAACACGAGGGAGAAGGGGATCCAGAAAATAACCCTCTCAAGTGAGAATCCCCCCTAAAGCCCTTCTATATACCGGCGACGTTCTCTTAACTTTATTCTGGCGACCATTAAGGGGATATTTCCACTTGAGGGATTTTTTTCTCGACGCCTTTCTCCCTCATGTTTAGCCCCATTGCTTTTGAGATTTGAAGACGTTCGCCCCATTAGTTTGTCGATTTCAAGAACTTTTGCCCCATTTATGTAAATTTTTAAGAATTAGGTGTCGATATTTTCCTGGCGAGCGAAAGCGAGCCTGTAATTTACGAGGAACCGGCCTTCGGCCGGGACATTTTTCTACCGAAAAATGTACAAATTTATCTTGAAAGGGGGTTTAGGGGGTGTAATTTTAAACTTGATGGAGGTCTAGGGAACACACTAAATACATTCCCTTAAGCGATTTGGTTAAGTTTAAAAAGGGGCCTCCAACAATTAACAGGCTTCCAACTATCTCACTTAACCCATTACACCATCACAGATCCTTCTTTAACTGCTCAAATCGTCTAACTATAGCTAGTAGAAAATTAAGAAGACGTCGCCGGTACAGAAGGGGTTAAGGGGACCGACCTGATTTTTCTCTCTGGGTTGTATCCATTCAGCCTACTGTTTAAAGACGTTTTTCCCAATTATTCAGGTATCAATTTTTTCCTGGCGAGTGACAGCGAGCCATCAATATATAGAGAAATCCGGCTTCGCCGGAGACATTTTTCTATCGAAAAATGTACAAGTTAAGTCAGCTGTCTAAAACTTAATCCAAAATATGCTGGCTCACTATCGCTCGCCAAGTGTAAGTCGACACCTACATGAGGATAAACGTCTTCAAACAGTACGCTGAACGGGGACGAACGGCTACTAACCAGAAAGAAAAAAAAAACCGGGTCGGTCCCCTTAAGGGGGTAGGCTATACTGTATTAATATATGTATTAAGGGGGTAGGCTATACTGTATTAATATATGTATTAAGGGGGTAGGCTATACTGTATTAATATATGTATTAAGGGGGTAGGCTATACTGTATTAATATATGTATTAAGGGGGTAGGCTATACTGTATTAATATATGTATTAAGGGGGTAGGCTATACTGTATTAATATATGTATTAAGGGGGTAGGCTATACTGTATTAATATATGTATTTATCTATTTATCATATGACCTCCGTCAAGCTTAAGGGGGGTCACCGGTTTTTTTATTATCTTTCTCTCCTTTTCTCTCTTTCCCTGGCTTGTATCCATTCGGCCCCATCCAGCCAACTATTTCAAGACGTTTATCCCCATCCAGATGTTGATTTCTTCCTGGCGAGCGATAGCGAGCCACCATTGTATGGAGAAATCCGGCTTCGCCCGAGACATTTTTCTATCGAAAAATGTACAAATTTAGCTTGCTGTAAAAACAAAAATATATATATATATGCTGGCTCGCTACCGCTCGCCAGGAAAATATTGACACCTGGATGGGAGTAAACGTCTTAAAACAGTAGGCTGAATGGGGACGAATGGATACAAGCCAAAGAGAGAGGGAGAGAAAGATAAAAAAAAGCGAGGTGGGCTCCCTTAATAAAGCATCCCCACTGAACAAACCTAGAATTTATAAATATGTGTGTATGAGTTTAATTAATCTATAATTTTAATGTATAAAATCTAATGCAACATGATTAGTGTTTATGTCAAGATAAAATAGTAATGTGGGAAGACTGGCTGTCGATATGCAGGGATGAATGCATGTACAGTATGTATGTAGGTGTGAGTCTGAGTGAGTGTATTTCGGTATAATTGTTAGTGAGAAATATGTTTGTATGTGTGCATTATGTATTAAAATGTAAAACTTGCAAACTAAACAAACCAAAACTGGGACAAAGACAATATAAAGTAAAATTAACTTATCAAAATCGCTATGTGGAAACAACGCTTACTAAAATAAAATTTATGAAATAAAAGAACACAATCCACCACACATTACTACATGAGCATGTTAATCTGTTTCCCAAACAAACTAATCGCACACATAACAACGCACTATCGTCACGTTCAAGGAATTAGTCAATTTGGGAAGTCCGGGGCGTTCTGGTCAATTTTACTAAACTCTGCATAAATAAAGAAACTACATGTCAAATGTCAAAATGTTCTATTAAAATCAAATTTGAAACATGACAAGACATTAACAATAGTACAAAATACAAATATTGATAAGATATCTATAATATTACAAAAAACATACAGCACTCACTAACGATAGTGCTATCGGGTATGTACAGTTTGCCGCACAAATCATGAATAAAATCGTAATTTGGAAGCTTCGGACAAACCTCCCCACCCCCCTCACTCACTCCTCCTCCTCCTCCCTTCCACCTCACCTTCCCTCCCTCGCTTCCACTGTCCGGCTCGAGTGTTTCACGGTTATGTAGTAGGTCACCGTAGGTGTGTTGTAAAACATTATTAATAATTGCTTTCATTTAAGTATATTGATGCCGTAGCCGTAAAATAGTATATTAATTATGTTCTTAACCCATTCTGTACGGGTGACGTCTGTATTATTTGATTTTTGCTACATTTAGACGACTTTATGAAGCTTAGGAAGGATATGTGGTAGCTAAAAGGATTAAATGATTGGTTGAGATAGTGTGTAGTCTCTTAATTGGCAGACGTCCTTGCCAAGCTTAATGTAATCTTCATATATTTGCCAGACTATATTGAAAAGGGCGTCACTGTTACTAGATGGGTTAACAAAGTTTAGGCTAGTATAAATTTGTAATCGAATTTCATAAAGCAATTCATGGATAGGTTACGTATGAGGCATATTCCAGACAACTCAGAGAGGGAGAGAGAGAGAGAGATTAGTGATTCAACAACTAAGTCGTCTTTCAATAGATAGATAGATAGATAGATAGATATAACTTAAGTATTCCCATTTCAGCTATGAATCGGGATATTATATAGTATATGTATAAGTGAACATATATAGTATATGTATAAGTGAACATATATAGTTCTTTCCCCAAAAAACGTATTTCCAATTAGGCCTATGTGATATGATTGAGAAATGGATGAGGAATATACACGCGATGTGACCATAAAGGGGAAGTAATCTAAATAACGAATGTTAAAGCATCAATAGAGGGTCAGAACAAATACGGGTAGTAATGCTTAGTACAATAATAAGAGTGGTGATGAAGTGATAAGATAAGCATTATATCTCATGGCATTAACACTGTAAATGCAGTCCACCGAAATGTATTGGGTCATATAATTTTATAATCCTGAATAATATTGCCTTATTAGTTATTATAAGAGAGGAATTAGTAAATGAAGTAGGCAATTCTGAAATGTATTGAATACTGAATAATTTTCTGGAAGACAGAAACTCTGACAACTAAATATTCACACACAAAACCGAATATAGATAACAAATAATAGTACCGTATACAACAATAATAGTACCGTATACAACAATAATAGTACCGTATACAACAATAATAGTACCGTATACAACAATAATAGTACCGTATACAACAATAATAGTACCGTATACAACAATAATAGTACCGTATACAACAATAATAGTACCGTATACAACAATAATAGTACCGTATACAACAATAATAGTACCGTATACAACAATAATAGTACCATATACAACAATAATAGTACCGTATACAACAATAATAGTACCGTATACAACAATAATAGTACCGTATACAACAATAATAGTACCGTATACAACAATAATAGTACCGTATACAACAATAATAGTACCGTATACAACAATAATAGTACCGTATACAACAATAATAGTACCGTATACAACAATAATAGTACCGTATACAACAATAATAGTACCGTATACAACAATAATAGTACCGTATACAACAATAATAGTACCATATACAACAATAATAGTACCGTATACAACAATAATAGTACCGTATACAACAATAATAGTACCGTATACAACAATAATAGTACCATATACAACAATAATAGTACCGTATACAACAATAATAGTACCATATACAACAATAATAGTACCGTATACAACAATAATAGTACCGTATACAACAATAATAGTACCGTATACAACAATAATAGTACCATATACAACAATAATAGTACGTACCGTATACAACAATAATAGTACCGTATACAACAATAATAGTACCGTATACAACAATAATAGTACCGTATACAACAATAATAGTACCGTATACAACAATAATAGTACCGTATACAACAATAATAGTACCGTATACAACAATAATAGTACCGTATACAACAATAATAGTACCGTATACAACAATAATAGTACCGTATACAACAATAATAGTACCATATACAACAATAATAGTACCGTATACAACAATAATAGTACCGTATACAACAATAATAGTACCATATATAACAATAATAGTACCATATACAACAATAATAGTACCGTATACAACAATAATAGTACCGTATACAACAATAATAGTACCGTATACAACAATAATAGTACCATATACAACAATAATAGTACCGTATACAACAATAATAGTACCGTATACAACAATAATAGTACCGTATACAACAATAATACCGTATACAACAATAATAGTACCGTATACAACAATAATAGTACCGTATACAACAATAATAGTACCGTATACAACAATAATAGTACCGTATACAACAATAATAGTACCATATACAACAATAATAGTACCGTATACAACAATAATAGTACCGTATACAACAATAATAGTACCGTATACAACAATAATAGTACCGTATACAACAATAATAGTACCGTATACAACAATAATAGTACCATATACAACAATAATAGTACCGTATACAACAATAATAGTACCATATACAACAATAATAGTACCGTATACAACAATAATAGTACCGTATACAACAATAATAGTACCGTATACAACAATAATAGTACCGTATACAACAATAATAGTACCGTATACAACAATAATAATATACACAAATGAATGTATACACAAATATTTCAGGAAATTCCTCTCTCTCTCTCTCTCTCTCTCTAATGGCAAACTACATTGAACAACGCCCTTTGAGATGTATTAACCCATTCAGTATCGGCGACGTCTTGATAATTTCATTCTAGCTACATTTAGAGGATATTATAAAGCTTAGGAACGATATATGGTCACTAAGAGGTTTTGTTGATAAAGTATGAGGCCATTTAATGTGTATACGTCCTTCCTAATCTAAATAAAATCATCTAATGTTTGCCAGGATATAATGACAGGGACGTCCCCGGTACTGTATGGGTTGATGGTATAACATTAAACAACGTTAGCGATACGACACACATTATGAAATATATATACCTTAAACATATACAGTATGATTAATATAAGTATACTCATAATTTTCTTACAGTTATTGATTAGACATGAACATATGTCTTATTCGTGCAATGAAGAGAGAGGTCCATGTCATTGTTGGGACAATATGAAATACCGGTACTAGCTGTAAGTCTTACACTAGGAGCAGACAAAACTTCCATCTCGATTAACGGTTTCTTAGTTACAAACTATCTAATCCAAGAATCGTTATACAGTACCTGTAAAAAATAGCAAATACTTTTTTGCGTGCTCGAACATAATGCTATACTTTGTCATAATGAATTAATGTGTAAATATTTCTTTATATAATATTTATTTATATTCCGAAACCGAGGTGTTGTGAGACTTGCTGGCGCGATGTCTGGTCACACCACATTTCGACACCGTGAGAGGAACATTACCAGCCACTCTGTACCGAGCTCAACAGAAACTAGTTCAGCGTGGCCAGATAATTGGCCTGTGGGGTGCAGGCCATCAACATGCCGAGATAGCAGCCATGATGGGGATAACCAAACCAACAGTTGATCGGTGGGTTGAGAGATGGCAGGAATCTGGCAGTCTCTTAGATCTTCCTAGGTGTGGAGCCCCAAGAAAAACCACTGCAGATGACGACGAAAGAATTGTAAATGAAGCACGGAAAAAAACACTCACCAATGCAAAGGCAATCCGGGAATATTTAAATTTGGACATCTCGGATGATACTGTCCGGCGCCGTATGCATGCATCAGGTATTCACCACCATCCTCCTGCTCAAAAGCCAAAACTTGAGGAACGACATCGTGAAGCCAGGCTGCAGTTTGCTCTAGAACATGTCCACAATGATCTTGCATACTGGGGAAGTCATATTTTCTGACGAAAAAACATTTGCTTCTACTACTCATGGTCGACTTCATTGTTGGAGAGAAGATGGAACAAGATATGAGAGAAGAAATATCCATGAAGTAGCCAGAAGTGGACATGTGACAGCAAATGTTTGGGGTTGGATTCACTTACATGGCATTGGCGAACTAGCGGAGATCCACGGGCGATTCAACTCGGAGCAATACATCGAGATTCTCGAAGAAGTGATGCTGCCTACCGTTCGCCAATATGCCTTACCTTACCCTGAACAGATTATCTTTATGCAGGTATATTGTAGTTGTGTGTTACACGGTTTACTTATGTTATAAACTTGTATACTCATATGAGTACACATTTATAATAAGACTCAATATAACCAGAGAAATCAGTCGTGTAATCAGTGCTTATATATATAATAATAATAATAATAATAATAGTGTACAATATGACCCATAACTTCATATAACTCAAAGGCAATCGAGTTACCATTTTAAGCATTTGGAAAGACTCGGCCAGGAAACAGGTGGACATTTATAGGCTATTTGCTCTAGCCCCTTTGGAATTCACAAGAGATTAAGGATGACGATTATTGCCAAGTTCGCTTTATAGTAACATGAGTACGCTGGGCCATCCTGTGCATCACATGTAACAAGTATTAAAATGTTTTGGGTATATGCGATGCAATTATACAATATAACTCCCATCATCTGATTATAATTACAGGACAACTCGCCAATTCACACAGCCCGGATTGTGAAGCGATGGTTTGCAGATCAGCGTCACGTGCAGCTATTGGACTGGGCTAGTAAGGGATGTGATCTTAATCCCATTGAGAACGTGTGGGGAACCATCGTAAATACGTGGACACCTTACCAAGAGCGGACCTCCCAGCAACTACTGCACCACACAAGGCAGGAGTGGGAGCTATTCCGACGAAACCAAAATGTAGTATATAATCATGTAAGAAATATGCGGGACAGATTACAGGGCGTCATAGATGCAGATGGAGGCTGGACAAAATATTGAGTTAACATAATGATCTATCAGAATCCTAGAATGCGGATTTATATATTTGTTTTCGCCAAGAAGTATCTAATCCAAACTATACCAGTAGGTTCATAATGAAGTTTTGCCTTAAACTTGGAATATAATCTTTCATAATATTCATAATATTTATTTAGTTTGTATATATACACATTATTTGTTGTCAAATTAACATTTCTCATGTCTATTAAGGATTATATGGGTTTAAATGCATGAACCATTACTTTGTATGAAAGTATAAGTAAATTACAATACAGAGAATACCGGTAATTGTTTATTTCTCCTTTTCATCATATTATGTTGTAGATTTTACTATTACTCTCTTATTAAGTATTTTATTCCAACTGATTTTTGAATACTTAATGGTTACATCACATGTATATTGCTCATCCATTTCTCAATGATATCACACAATGTGAAATGCGGGAGAGAACTATATATGTTCACTTGTTATACATATACTATATAATAGTATAACTGAATAATCATAACTGAAATGGGAATACTTAAGGTCTATCTATCTATCTATCTATCTATCTATTGAAAGATGACCTAGTTGTTGAATCACTAATCTCTCTCTCTCTCTCCCTCTCTGAGTTGTCTGAAATATGCCTCATACGTAACCTATCCATGCATTGCTTTATGAAATACGATTACAAATTTAAACTTTGTTAACCCATTTTGTAACAGTGGCGCCTGTTTCAATATATTCAGGCAGTACAGTACCTGTAAGCATAGCATGCCTCAAGTGACCCCTATCAATAACTACCCTACAGATAACCTACATTTATCGTACAAATAAATTAAGGAAATCGCAAAAGCAAGCAATTTATACTATCGACAATAAGTAGATATAATATAATAAAGAAAAATAATTACAAAATATGAAGAAGCAACAACATATTTAAACAAAGAGTACTCTTTTAACAAGAACAATTAATTAAAAAAAAAAATCATCAATAATAATAGAAAAATAAAATAAATAAATACAAACAGACAAAAAGTAAGCAGAAGTTATACAAGAAACTTCAAGTTAAAAATGCTCGATTAAAATTATTGATGTCAAATTTTAGAATACAGTCACAATAATTGATCCTAAAAAGATTAAATTTATGTAACAATTTACTTGCCTCAAAATATATAATATGATGTATTCGCATTAATTTGTGTTAACGTTTAACCATAACCAAATTTCAAAGTACTTATATTGCGGAACATTTGAGTGTTAATTATTAAGGTGAGTTGATAATATGAGAGCTTACTCTCAAAAGGCTCAGCCAGAATATTATTGTAATATTGTATATTATTGTACCTAGTATGGTTGGCTAAATGAACAATCTCCATTTCAAAAGGCGTTGTTATGTGGGTTAACCATATAAATTTTAAGTCTTGCTCTTTTTTAACAACTCCTGTTTCACCTCATTAGTTAAGCGAATTAAAGGCCTTTCACCCAATTAGTTTCGCAAATATAAGAAGTTTCATTCCATTCAGGTTTCGATTTTTGTATTTATTTTCTGGGCGAGTGAGAATGAGCGTGCTAATTATTGGAAAACGGTCTCGGTCGGGATATTCTTCTACCCCCAAAAAATGGGTCTTAGGAGGCATTTTATAGCTTAGGAGGCAAGCTAAAAATAAATAGCTCGAAAATAACAAAATGTATAAATAAATAAAAATATATAAAATAAAACCGAAAATAAATTAATCTCGACGTAGAATGGCCTAGTGTTAAGGGGGTAGGGTTAACTCATTCGTATATTTACTTATCATTGTTTTAGTTTCCTCCCTAGACCTCTATCAAACTTAATAAATTATCCTCAAGATCACCCTTCGAGATAATATTTGTATATTTTTCGGTAGAAAATTGTTCTGGCCAAAGGCCGGTTCCTCCAAAATTACAGGATCGCTTTCGCTCGCCAGGAATAAATCGGAACCGAAATGGCACGAAAAAGTCTTGATATTGATATAAATGGGACGAAAGGTCTTAAAATCACCAAACTAATGTAGCGAACATCTAAAAATCTCAAAACTGATGGGGCTAAACATGAAAGAAAAGGGGGTCCAGAAAGAACAACTACCTCCCTCTTAATTTAAGTTAGGGTAGTGTGGCCGTTTTGATCTGTGGCCGTTCCGGTAGTGAAAGCATAGCGGCTGATTTGACTTGAGACCTTTAGCACAAGAGAGAGGTATTTGGTCGCCCCTTCCCACCTCTCTCTCTCTCCCTCTCTCCCTCTCTCTCTCTCTCTTTCATTCTCTCTCTCTCTCTCTCTGTTCCAAATAAGGAGGCTGGAAATTGTAACCCCTATCCTCTGTCACTCGAAGTAGGCTGGAGCAAATGGGCTGCCAATTTTCCACACCACTTCCCCGGCTGACCCTTCCCAAATGTTATAAATATTAGCTGGATTACTCTAGTCGTTTGTGAGTTATAGAGGTTAATGTTCAAGAGTTTGGGCATACTTATTATTTGGAACAGGGTATAGTATTGATAATACTGATAGTAATGTTGATGACATACTGTATGTTATGTATGTATGCATGTATGTACGTATATACTCAGGCACATACCCCATAGCTGGGGTTGGCTGACTCGAGACAGAGCCCGAACAGAAACCACATTTATAGTTCCAATTCTCAGGGTTCCGGGACCACTTTCGCGTTCCCTCACCCATTTCTCTGTGTCGTCTAAGTAGGTGAATTTTACAAGGGGAGGAGGATTCCTAGCGCCCTGCCCCCAAAAGGAAAAGTAAGACAGTAGAAGAGAGAGTGTGTGAGATTAGGTTGAATGGTCAGGCTATGGAGAATGTCAGCTCATCTAAGTATTTGGGCAGTGTGTTGAGTAAAGATGGAAGTATGGATGAAGAAGTGCGGGAGAGGGTGCAACAGGGGAAGAGGGTTGTAGGAACACTGATAGCAGTACCGGTAACAAGAAATGGGGTGGTCAGGATGAAAGTAAAGAAGTCCTAGCATGATAGTGTGGCACTCCCGACATTGACGTATGGGAGTGAAGCATGGACGTTGTTGGAGAGACACAAACCAAGAGGGGTGGAAATTAGTTACTTGAGAAGTGTGTGCAGAGTTACATGGAGGGATAGACAGACGAATGAGGAAGTATGAGTGTGGTGTGGTGTGGATGTAGATGTGCTGGAAAGTGTGAAAAGGAACACCTTGAGATGGTTCGGCCATGTGGAACGTATGGGAAGCAAGAGAATGACTAAGAGAGTGTACGAGTGAAGTGGAAGGACTGAGAGGGAGAGGTAGATCGAGAGAGATGTGGTAGGATGGAGTTAAGAAGTATATGCGTGAAAGCGGTGCTGGATGGGAGGACGGGCGTCAACTGACTGGGGACAGAGGTGAATGGGGGAGATTCATTTGTGGCCACCCCTTCGGGGATCACGGCGTCCGGCAATAAATAGATAGATAGATAATTATTATTATCAATCATTTAATTTTCAGTGTTTTTCAGTTTGTTGTTGTTGTTGTTGTTGTTGTTGTTGAGTTCTCTATTGTTTTAACCTTTCTCCTTCTTACCACAACCACTTCATAAATTAACGAATCCTAGTTATATTTGCTCCGCCCACTACCAGTAGACCTGTTCTCACCCCCCCCCCCCCTCTCTCTCTCTCTCTCTCTCTCTCTCTCTCTCTCTCTCTCATACATTCCAACACCTGTATAATTGCATAGCGCTCACATGTTTTTCCTCTTCCTAACATTTAAGCAGACAGTTTCCATTGGCCTGATTATGTCTTAAGAATTCATGGCCCAGTGACTCTAGCCTAACGATAGCAGGAGATACCGGTATTATGTTTATTATAGCAGGAGATACCGGTATTATGTTTATTATAGCAGGATATACCGGTATTATGATTATTATAGCAGGAGATACCGGTATTATGTTTATTATAGCAGGAGATACCGGTATTATGTTTATTATAGCAGGAGATACCGGTATTATGATTATTATAGCAGGAGATACCGGTATTATGTTTATTATAGCAGGAGATACCGGTATTATGATTATTATAGCAGGAGATACCGGTATTATGTTTATTATAGCAGGAGATACCGGTATTATGTTTATTATAGCAGGAGATACCGGTATTATGATTATTATAGCAGGAGATACCGGTATTATGTTTATTATAGCAGGAGATACCGGTATTATGTTTATTATAGCAGGAGATACCGGTATTATGTTTATTATAGCAGGAGATACCGGTATTATGTTTATTATAGCAGGAGATACCGGTATTATGTTTATTTCTGTGTTTGTTTGTTTTTATTTAAGGGAGCCCACCTCGCTGTTTTGCTCTTTCTCTCCCTCTCTCTTTGGCTTGTATCCATTCGGCCCCATTCAACCTACTGTTTTAAGATGTTTACCCCCATCCAGATGTCAATATTTTCCTGGCGAGCGGTAGCGAGCCAGCATATATATATTTTGTTTCGACAGCAAGCTAAATTTCTACATTTTTCGATAGAAACATTTCTCCGGCGAAGCCGGATTTCTCCATACAATGCTGGCTCGCTATTCCTCGCCAGGAAGAAATCGACACCTGGATGGGGATAAACGTCTTAAAACAGTTGGCTGAATGGGGCCGAATGGATACAAGCCAGGGAAAGAGAGAAAAGGAGAGAAAGAAAAAAAACGGTGACCCCCCTTAACCTCTTCTGTACCGGTGACGTCTTTTTTACTGTATTCTGGCTACTGTGTATTAGACGACATAATTAATTTTAAAAATTGTCTCCAGTAACTAACAGGCTTCGAACTATCTCACTAAATAATTTTTACTACCACAGCTCCTCCTCAAACTGCACAAAATCGTTTAAATATCGCTAGAGTACCGGTAATATATAAACGACGTCACAGGTACAAAATGGGTAAAGATATATGTTTACCTATGATCCCGTTAAAATATCCTCAAGTAACCTATTAAAAACTGTTCAGGGGACTGGTTAGAACTTGTAGGATGTTTAATTGAAGGTCGGAAATCAGTATTTACTGAGAAATAACAGTCTTAAAATGCGCTATGGGTCACCCAGGGTCCCTGCCCTCTCTTTCCCAGGTAATGTTATGTTATATTATATTATATTATATTATATTAGGGTTAGGTTAGGTTAGGTTAGGTTAATCTAATCTAATATAATATGTGTACATTTTGGGCAGTGGGCGGGGCCACGCGTATGTGGTGGCCTACAGATCCTCCCGTAAAACATGGCGCATTTTAAGACTTTTATTTCTAAGTAAATACTGATTTCCGACCTTCAATTAAACATCCTACAAGTTCTAACCAGTCCTCTGAACAGTTTTTAATAGGTTACTTGAGGATATTTTAACGGGACCATAGATAAATTTTTACCTGGGTAAATTGACATGTTATTCAGCAATATTTTTGTAATCGGATATTTTGTATTTGTTGTTAGTATATACTGTATGTTATCCTCCTATTCGAGTCCCAGTACCTAATTTCTCGTTCTGGGCTCTCTACCTAGAGCCGCTTTTTTTTTTTTTTTTTTTTTTTTTTTTTTTTAGCTGCCATTGGTTTTCTCCAGTGCATTCGGGTATTTTGTGTTGATTCAAACGTTACTGCTTTTTCTGCACCCTGTTTGGAGGCTTTAGTAGCTTACATAATAATATTAATTATACAAATAGTAATACTACTACTACTACTACTGCTAATAATAATAATAACAAAAATATAATCACGCAATTTAGCTTTAGTTTTTAGCTTTAGATTGGGGACCCGCAGAGGGCTGCACACGGGCAGCGGGGGTTGTGCGGGGAGTTACGGGGCTAATGGGAAGAATGAGGATAAGGAGAAAAATGTTTGGTGATCCTAGCTTCAAAACTATCAAGAGTGGGACTGTTACCTATATGAGATGGAAGGTGATTCCACTCTTGGATGCTGCGGGGAAAAAATTAGTACCCAAATATGTCGGTGCTTACCTGGTATGTGTGGTATTTTCGGTTGTGGCTGCCTCTTGTGGATCGTATGTTTGTAGGGTGTAAATATGTGTCTTTGTCTATGTCTACTAGATTGTTTGTGATTTTGTATAGCATTTGTTGTCTGTGTATTTGTCTTCTTGTTGCAAGTGTGTCTAATTTAATGTCTTGTTTGAGCAAAGTGACCGATGTAGTGTGTCTGTAATCACGTCTGATCCATCTTGCCGCCTTATTTTGTATGGCTTCTAATTCATTAATGTTGTTGTGAGTGTGTGGATCCCAGATGGTGTCGCAGTATTCAATATGTGATCGAACTAGAGTTTTAAAAGCTAAAATTTTGATGTCTGCGTTGCACCTCCTTAGGTTCCTACGCAGGAACCCCAGGGCTTTGTTGGCTTTTGCACTGACGCTATTCACATGTGTGCTCCACCTCATGTCTGCTGGGAGGTGGACTCCCAAATACTTATGTGAATGGACTGTATCAAGGTTGGTATTATGGATTTTATAGGCAAAGGGGACAAGTTTCTTGGAGTGGGTAAACCATATGTGGTGGCATTTGTCTGGTCTAAAGGTCATCTGCCACTTGGCTTCCCTGTCTTCAAGGGCTGTCAAGTCATCTCGAAGTCGAAGGCAATAGTCCCTATCAACTATTGGTCGGTATACTAAGCTATCGTCTGCAAAAAGTCTAGTAGTAGAAGTTAAAGATGATGGAAGGTCATTGTCATTGATGTATGAGAGAAAGAGAAGGGGGCCAAGGAAGGTGCCTTGGGGTACCCCCGAAGTTACAGGAACAGAATATGAGTGGGAGCCATCGATTTGTTAGGAATGTCTTAATCCAGTGAATAAGTGGTCCTCGGATTCCATAGTTGTTGTTGTTGTTGTTGTTCCCCAAGCTGCCTGGCCGAACAGCCCCAAGGCCCCGAGCAATTCCAAGGCCATAACCGAGTGCCCCCACAGAACCCTCCCCGCCGACCACAATAAAGCCTGGGTGACCGAAGCCACTCCATGACGGGGAGCTGAGGAGGGTGCGGAAACGCCCGGGAAACCAAAGCCCCACCCAGGGCCCTGTGCCCCTCAGCAATTATGAAGAGAAAGTTGAGGGGCAAGGGAAAAATTTGACGCTTTGGCTTCCAATCTTGGTAGATTGGGAGGTCAATCCATGGAAGAGACTTGAGATCTAGAAAATATATAAGTTAAAGGAACAGTCAGAGTAAGCTATGGGTATGGCAGAGATTGCTCAGCTCTCACTCTGATAGACCAGCCCATCACCACATGACTAGAACCCAATCCTCTCAGCATCAGCTAGGAAAGGCCCTAGAAAGCCGCCTTTGGCGGGTGGATAGCTCCCCTATTTCAACCCCTTTCGGGGTTGGGCACCCGCTTTCCACCCGGATTCCATAGTAATCCAGTTTAGCTAACAGTCTACGGTGGGGGACTTTGTTGAAGGCTTTGGCGAAGTCTAGGACTATGGCGTCAACTTGTTTGATTTTAGGGTCATTTAGGAACTGGGATATGTCATGAGTCGTTACAAGTTAATTGCGTCTCGCACGAGCGTTTGGGTCGAAAGCCGTGCTGTGAGTTAGTCAGTATATTTTGGTTGTTAAAATGGTCCATTATGTATATGGAGGATGTGCTCTAAAATTTTGCAAGGAACTGAGGTTAAAGAAACAGGCCTATAGTTAACTGTGAGGGTTCTGTCTCCGGATTCAAAAATGGGGATCACGTTCGCCAAAAGCCAGTCATGGGGAAGTTCTCCGGTGCAAAGAGTCTGTGAGAATATAACCTGCAGGACAAGAGCAAGAATGGCAGCATTCGCCCTAAGTATCCTGCAGGGTATATTGTCTGGTCCAGTCGCTTTGTCAACGTCTACCTCAGATAAAAGTTTCTCGATTCCACGGGTGTGTATAGTCAGTGGGGGTATATTCGGGTGTGGTGATGGTGACAGTTTCGGCAAGTCTGCTTGTTCTTATGTAATACCTGACTGGAACTGCGAATTAAGTACATGTGCTTTATCCTGTAGGTGTGTGACCAGAGAATCGTTATGTATTAATGTTGTTATACCAGTCGAGTCTTGTTTGCATGCTTTGAAGAAGCTGTAAAACCTTTTGTGGTTTTGTTTGTTGCCTGTGAGAAAAGTGGCTGTGTGCTTAGTTTCTACTAGTTTCATTTCTCTTTGTAGTGTTTTCTGTGAATTCTTGTAGTATTCCCAGTGTTCTGTGTCGTTGTAATGTTTGGCTGCTTTGTATGCTTTTACCTTGTGTCTGTGTAGTCTGTGCAGATGTCTATTGAACCATTTGGGTGACTGATTATGTGTTACAGTTTTCTTGGGGATGGGCTTGTCCATTATTTCTTGAATACAGTCGCGGAGTCTGGTCCAATTTATTTCAAAAGATTGGCCATAGGGTCGTTGTCAAGGAAAGTGTCTCTATATTCAGCTAAGTCCCGGGAGATGGCACCCATGTCAGCTCTGTTGTATAGGTAAATGTTTCTGTATGGTAGGTTTTATGTTTGCGTCAACTACTACCATGTTGTGATCGCTCAAGCCAGGTGCTACCCGTGTCCGTGTTCTCAAAGAGGTGTTGTTTAACTTGTTTGTGAGAAATAGGTCTAAGATGTTGGATGTAACCCTGTGTCTAATGTTTGGGTTGTTTCTTATTACGCTAGATTGTGTGCGTGTTGGTTCGAGTACTGTTTGTGAGAGTGAGCGAGTGTTGATTATGTCAATGAAATTTATCTGTAGGGATCTTCTGTCAGTATTTGGTAGTATTATATCGCTTTCATAGGTGGGGTTGTCGAGTGTCGCGTTGCTTGTCCAATCAATGTCTGGGAGGTTAAAATCTCCAGCCAACCATATGTTTTTGGGAGGGATCTATTTTAGATAAAGAATCGTCAAGGCGCTGCAGGTATTCTATGCTAGAGCTAGGGAGCCGGTAAAAAGATCCTATATAAAGTGACCTGCAGCCCTGTATCTGCGTCTTTACCCATAAAATTTCGGCGTCCGCGTTTAGTTGATCGGCTGGGGTTACAACTAGTCCTGGTTTCGTCGCCATCATAACTCCGCTGTGGTCTCCAGTCTCTCTGTCTTTTCTGTGTAATGTCATACTATAGGGACTGTCTGTCGTGAAGACTTCACTGTCTCTAGTTTCAGTTTTAAGCCATGTCTCTGTCCCTATAACAATGTCTGGGTCATAAGTCATAAGGGTGTGGTGAAAGGCGGCTCTTTTGTTTATTATACCTCGGAAATTAATTATAGGGTTCTGAGGGTGGATGGCTCTCTTTTAGCTAGAGAGCTTGGAGTGGTGGTGGTGGTAGCTGTAGGACTAAGGATGGTTGAGGAATTAGGTAAGGATATTGGGGTTATGGACAGTGATTAGGGTCTATGATTAGGTCGATATGGTGTGGAATGGCGTGCGAGAGTTATGTCATGCGGTCCGTCGTGGAAAGGGGAGAAATTGTCAGGGTCTTCCGGGCCAGTGTTGCCATTTTGGCGGATTTTCCGCCAAATCTAGCGGTTTTGGGTCCTCATCTGGCGGTTAAATGTGCTATCTAGCGGATAGCGGGATTTCTGGCGGGCTTACAAAGTATCTGGCGGATTTCTAGCTTCTTTTCTTTGGCTTACGAAGTATCTGGCGAATTTCTAGTGGTTGTTCTTAGTAAATGTACCCACATATAGGCATTATTGCTGATTTTTAGTTGCCTGTACCAGACCAGTATGAATTAGTTTATTCAGGAAATGAAAAAGGGATATTCCTGTGATGTCAAGAGTAGGCCTACTTTGTGTTTTTATTGGCTGCCTTATCATGGGATCTAGAGCGAGTCTTTTTATTTGTTAAAGAAGCGATGGTACCATCTTTGAGTTCTTTATTGTACCGCTCAGTTATTTATTATTTTCGCCCATTGTAACAGTGTTCGTATTATTCAGTTATGCTCCCTGATTGTCGGATTGAGTTGTTTTTCCATAGATTAACAACACAAGTGCCTGCATTAATTGTGCAATCATATACTTGTGGCAGTGCCTGTGTCGCCACCACGATTTCAAATTCAACTCGAGGGCTACTATGGACGGAGGTAGTTTATAACCAGCTGTGTTTAGTGGTGGTAGATTATTCCTGAGTGAGAATCCTGATATATTTCAAATATCAAATAAGCCTAAGCCACAATATAGGCCTACAGCCAGAAATTTAGAAAGGAGTGGTTACTTCCCATTCAGTACCGGTGACATCCTTTATATTATATTCTGGCAATTATTAGACGATTTTGTTCAGCTTATGTAGAACGTTTACCCATTCAAAGGCTACAGACAATAGCATATAATCCTTTTAGCTACCATATATACTTCCTAAGCTTTATATAATCGTCTAAATGTAGGTGAAGTCGAATACAAAAGACGTCACCAGTAGGCTACTGAAAGGGATATATATATATATAGCCTATATAGGCTATATACAGTATAGGCCTATACCTGTATTTTTTATTTTTTTTATTGTGTGTGTGCTGGTCATTGGGTGACAATGGTGTATATAATTATGCACTCTATTATTGTATTCGATGAAAAATACCAACAAATATTAATCTAGCAGATTAGGGGGAAAATCTAGCGGAATTTGGAAGCTGATATGGCGGAATTGTAAATTAGTGGATGGCAACACTCTTCCCTAGCTGTTAGTCTATGGTTCCTATCTGGGGTTGAATTGATGTGGTGATGGTGCAAGGATATTGAAGGAGGGGTAGAATCAAGGAGAGAGAATCTGTTGGATGTGGGATAAGGATTAAAATGTAAAACTTGCAAACTAAACAAACCAAAACTGGGACAAAGACAATATAAAGTCAAATTAACTTATCAAAATCGCTATGTGGAAACAACGCTTACTAATATCAAATTTATGAAATAAAATAACGTAAGGATAAGGAGAGAGAGGAACTATAATTTGGGGCCCCACAGTCCCAGAAGATCCACGAGAGACTTTGCTCAACTATTCCGTCGAACGCAGCCGTGAAGCCTCCAGCACAACTAACGTGATACCATCCCCGGAGTATGGAGGCCTCACAGCAGCGATCGCACCAGGCTGGATGGCCCGCTGCCCCCACTTAACCGCACGTCGGCAAACCCGGCACGGGTAGCCTACTTGGGAGCGCGAAGGCCAGGGTTGAGCATTAAGTCCCTGTCACCACACATGAGGAGGAGCAACATTAGGCCATGAAACTTAGGCCTATTATTAACATTTACTATGTTACTTAGCCCCTCGGGTAGTGCCTAGGTTACCCAGGAGATGTGTGTATGTGTTTCTGTATAAGTATGTGTCTGGTAGTAGTGAGTTTGATATGTGAATGTGTTTACAGCCATTGTGTTCACTGTTGTCTATGTTGCAAAGTAGGAAAATAATGTAGAATATATGGAGTATTGTCAGTGTGTATGTTGTTTTGTGTGGGGTGTACATTTTCATGTTGGGGCAATCACAGGCACAATATCATATATGTTCTGATTGCGCATGTACAGTTGTCCACATAAGTTCTGTTCCTCGTCGTGATCTTATGTATGAAAGTCAAAATAGTATGAATGAATTGCGAGGGTGTGTTTCTTTAATTATGAGTTTCCTATGCAGATGAATTAACCACTGCATAAAAATCTACAATTGTAATTCATTCATGCACATTATATTTCCGCGTATAAGATCACGGAGAGGACCAGAATTTATGAGGCCAACTGTACATGTTAGAACTTTCACAAATAGTTCTCCAAGATATATTATGTACAGTCGCGCTAATAAGTGATGTTTCGGCGCCAATTATGTTTTGATCAATAAATGGTATCAGCAATATTTACACATGATTTCTTCTTTTTGAGTAAGATATACCAACATGTTCCTATACTTACCCACCTTATTCAACATCTGACAGACATAAATACAGCACAGAGCGAGCCAAACGTAATGACGCCTGAGACATGACTTATTAGCGCCACTGTACATGTTAGAACTTTCACAGATAGTTCTCCAAGATATTATGATGTACACAATGCTTGCTATTATTGTAACTTTGAAAGCATTTCCTGGATATTATTGAAGATTAGTCTTGGTTTAGTTTGGACAGCGGAAGGGGCGGTTTGGTTTTGCTGGACTCCCTTCTCCCTCATGCTTAACCCCATTAGTTGACATTTTCACCCCATTAGTTTGGCGATATTAAGACCTTTTGTACTATTTAGGTGTCTCATTTCTTCCTGGCGAGCGATAGCGAGATTGTAATTTAGAAAGATCCGGGGAAATTTATTTACCAAAAAAAAAAAATCAAATTTATCTCGATGGGGATCTTGGGGGTATTTTGTAAGCTTGATTGAGGTCTAAGAAGGAAATTTAAAAAATATATATAATAATAAATTAATATATAAATGAATAAATAAATACCAATCTCACCTTAACTCTGATAGATCCTTGTTAAGCTAAATATAATTATCACGAGGCATCAATAATGACATAATAATAATAATATTGGATATAATTATCACGAGGCATCAATAATGACATAATAATAATTATATTGGATATAATTGGACATATTATTACATTTCGTCAATATTTTCACCGACAAAATATAATATTACCCGGTATATATAAATAATTAGGTGTTATGTCTTAATATGTATGAAATATATAATTATTTGGATGACAGGGATCTGCCTTGTGTGGGCCGATCGGCTTTTTGCAGACTCCCATTTTCTTACGTTCTTATGTTCTTATGATGCCTTTTGCCCTTTGGTGCTGGATAAAGTTAGACGATTGTACACAGTTTCTGAAGGTCCTGTGTTCTTCAGAGGGTTTATTGAGAACGTATTTACCCCCTTGAGTCCTAGAGGTAGATTATAAGCTAAAGAAAATGGTGAAGGGGTTACGAGGGTACTGAACTTGTGGTTGACAGCGCCCACTTACGTTAAGGGGGGGTCACCTCGCTTTTCTTCTCTTTCTCTCCCTCTCTTTTTGGGTTGTATCCATTCGGCCCCATTCAGCCTAAGACGTTTACCCCCAGCCAGGTGTCAATAATTCCCTGGCGAGCGGTAGCGGGCCAGCATATATATACATGTATATATATTTTGTTTTGACAGCAAGCTAAATTTGTACATTTTTCAATAGAAAAATTTCTCCGGCGAAGCCGGATTTTCCATACAATGCTGGTGTCGCTATCGCTCGCCAGGAAGAAATCGACACCTGGATGGGGATAAACGTCTTATAACAGTTGGCTGAATGGGGCCGAATGGATACAAGCCAGAGAAAGAGAGAAAGGAGAGAAAGATCAAACAAAACCGGTGACCCTCCTTAAGGTGGATCACCTGATTTGTTTATCTCTGAGTTATATCCATTCGGCCCCATTCAGCCAACTGTTTTAAGACGTTTATCCCCATCCAGGTGTCGATTTCTTCCTGGCGAGCGATAGCGAGCCAGCATATTTTGGATTATGTGTTACACAGCTGGCTAAATTTGTAAATTTTTAGATAGAAACATTTCTCCGGCGAAGCCGAATTTCACCATAAAATGCTGGCTCGCTATCGCTCGCCAATAAAAAGTCGACACCTGGATGGGGATAAATGTTTTAAAACAGTAGGCTGAATGGGACCGAATGGATACAACCAAGAAAGAGAACAAATGCAGGCCACGCCCCTTGATGAATAATCCCTCTCTCTCTCTCTCTCTCTCTCTCTCTCTCTTAACGTGTAGAAATCGGATATTATTTTGTTAACCCATTGAGTACCAGGGACGTCCTTTTTATCATATTCTGGCAACTATTAGACGATTTTGTTAAACTTAAGAAGGAACTCTAGCAATAATTAGGCTTCAATATAGCTCAACCAACCCTTTTAGCTACCACAGATCCTTCCTAAGCTGCATAATATCGTCAAACTATAGCTAGAATGAAATATAGAACACGTCGCTGGTACTCAACGGGTTAATGCGCCCCACTAGCCTACATGTTTTACAGGTTAACGGGTTAATGCGCCCCACTAGCCTACATGTTTTACGGGTCAACGGGTTAATGCGCCCCACTAGCCTACATGTTTTACGGGTTAACGGGTCAACGGGTTAATGCGCCCCACTAGCCTACATGTTTTACGGGTTAACGGGTCAACGGCTTAATGCGCCCCACTAGCCTACATGTTTTACGGGTTAACGGGTCAACGGGTTAATGCGCCCCACTAGCCTACATGTTTTACGGGTTAACGGGTCAACGGGTTAATGCGCCCCACTAGCCTACATGTTTTACGGGTTAACGGGTCAACGGGTTAATGCGCCCCACTAGCCTACATGTTTTACGGGTCAACGGGTTAATGCGCCCCACTAGCCTACATGTTTTACGGGTTAACGGGTCAACGGGTTAATGCGCCCCACTAGCCTACATGTTTTACGGGTCAACGGGTTAATGCGCCCCACTAGCCTACATGTTTTACGGGTCAACGGGTTAATGCGCCCCACTAGCCTACATGTTTTACGGGTTAACGGGTCAACAGGTTAATGCGCCCCACTAGCCTACATGTTTTACAGGTCAACGGGTTAATGCGCCCCACTAGCCTACATGTTTTACGGGTTAACGGGTCAACGGGTTAATGCGCCCCACTAGCCTACATGTTTTACAGGTCAACGGGTTAATGCGCCCCACTAGCCTACATGTTTTACGGGTTAACGGGTCAACGGGTTAATGCGCCCCACTAGCCTACATGTTTTACGGGTTAACGGGTCAACGGGTTAATGCGCCCCACTAGCCTACATGTTTTACGGGTTAACGGGTCAACGGGTTAATGCGCCCCACTAGCCTACATGTTTTACGGGTCAACGGGTTAATGCGCCCCACTAGCCTACATGTTTTACGGGTCAACGGGTTAATGCGCCCCACTAGCCTACATGTTTTACGGGTCAACGGGTTAATGCGCCCCACTAGCCTACATGTTTTACGAAGCAGAACAATGACAATTTAGCCTAACCCTTTTCGAATTAAATACAAGACAAGCTATACTTTGTTTATTTTGAACTGACGGTAAATCTTCAGCTATTTTGAAGATTGTGTAGTGAAATATTGGGCAAATTATATAAACTGGGTCTTAAGAGGATGCACAGACATAGTAGTTTCATATTTGTCCATTAAGTATCCAGAAATTAGCTGCCAAGGGATTCAATTTATCGCCAGCTGAAAATAAACCGAGTATAGTGTCACTGTAATGAACAAGTCGGATGCAGAGTGATCTATATAATATCAAATAAATATATCAATAAATGGATAAATAAAAACATAAACGATTAATTTATATTAAGATGAAAAGTATAGCATTATATGTATAAATAATTGAGATGCCATATTTTGGCGAATTTTCGTATCGTCACACACTCACACACGCACGCTTAACCCCTTCGGTACCGGAAACGTATTTTGTATTATGTGTCAGCTACATTTAGACGTTTGTTTAAGCTTAGAAAGGATATATGGAAGCTAAAAGAATGAATTGAGATAGTTTGTAGCCTATTAATGAGTAGACGTCCTCCCTAAGCTGAATAAAATCGTCTAAATAATTGCGCGAATATAATGAAAAGAACGTCGCCGGTACGGAAGGTGTTAAGCATATACACACACACACACGAGGGAGGCCGAACACAGGAATGCAGTACACTCTAACACCGTATTGAGGGGAGTCACCGGCATTTTTTGATCTTTCTCTCCTTTTCCCTCTTTACCTGGCTTGTATCCATTCGGCCCCATTCAGCCAACTGTTTTAAGACGTTTATCCCCATCCAGGTGTTGATTTCTTCCTGGCGAGCGATAGCGAGCCAGTATTGTATGGAGAAATCTGGCTTCGCCGGAGACATTTTTCTATCGAAAAATGTACAAATTTAGCTTGCTGTCAAAACAAAAATATATATATGCTGGCTCGCTACCGCTCGCCAGGAAAATATTGACACCTGGATGGGGGTAAACGTCTTAAAACAGTAGGTTGAATGGGGCCGAATGGATAAAAGCCAAAGAGAGAAGGAGAGAAAGAGAAAAAAAGCGAGGTGGGCTCCCTTAAAGAACCTAAATAATACGAAGATAAAGTACAAAGTATAATTCAGTTTCAGAAAGATCCGAATGGGTTTTAACTTATTTCGTTCAGGAAGATTTAGTGTGGTTTTATCGTTGGTTTTATAATACGGAGTTACCCCCTTATTGTTAAGGGGGGTGACCTGCTATTTGTCTCTACTTTTCTCTCTCTATGGTTTGTATCCATTATGCCCCATTCAGCCTACTGTTTTAAGACGTTTATTCCCATCCAGGTGTCGATTTCTTCCTGGCGAGCGATAGCGAGCCAGCATTGTATGGAGAAATCCGGCTTCGCCGGAGACATTTTTCTACCGAAAAATTTACAAATTTAGCCTGCTGTCAAAAACATTTACAAAAATATGCTGGCTCGCTACCGCTCGCCAGAATAAAATCAACATCTGAATGGGGATAAACGTCTTAAAACAGTAGGCTGAATGAGGCCAAATGGATACAACCCAGAGAGAGAGGGAGAGAGAGACAAAATAACGATGTGGGCTCCCTTAAACCGCACCTACAGTAAGTGCTTCCCTAGCCTTATATCGAACCAAGGTCAAACTATTCGTGATAAAGCGATAAATATAATTCAGTTTCAGAAATATCACTATTTGGCTCTGCTTAATTCGTTCATGAAGGTCCGAAAAGCATTGAAGTGTGGTTATACTGTCTTGATAGCGGAATTTCGGTGTGAGTATCCTAGGTTCGAGTTCTTGGATTGCCACGTGTATTTGTTGAGTTTAGAAGTGAAGTTGGTCTGTGAAAAAATATAATTTATTCTTCATATCGAATGAAATACACAAACATGTTCCTACACGTATCCACCCTATTCAACATCTGACAGACAATAATACAGCACAGACCAAGCCAAAACGTAATGACAGCAGGAACATGACTTATTAACGCGACTGTACATGATGAACAACATACTAGTAGGGTCATTTGCTTGGAATCCGTGACCCTTTTGTTCCTACCTTTTTCTCTCGATGGATTTGTCAACCTGAACCATTTTAAAGGAAAATTAGCTCCTATGCCCCTCTGAAAAATGACGGCTAACTCTGCTAGAACCCAATATTCAAAATGGCCGCCAACGCCATCTTGAAAAACATGAAATGTAATATCTCTGACATCAGATGAGCTACAAGGACGAATGAGATGTCCTTTTTCACTAATTCTGGCATTACAAATCCACTGGAATGGTTATTGTATTGTATTGTATATTGTATTGTTATTGTATTGTATATATACTAATTGTACATACTAATCTGCCACTTCACTGTCACTACATGATTCACTGTATGAGCCACTATCAGAATCACTGTCCTCACTTTCGCTGCTATCATCACTGTTGTTCTCTGCCTGCGGTGTATATGATATATCTAATATTACTTTTTTACTGTTTCATATGGATCGCATGCCCATCTGATGAAAATCGCCGACTTGTGAAGTGACCGAAATAATGGATAATAGAAGAGAGAGTGAAGAGTTACCAGACAAGACATTAAATGAATACGAGTGCATTTTACTCTGTGGTAAGCGATGTACCGCAGATGATCGTTTGGAAAACATTACACCTGAGAAGTGGGAATCCATCCGGGAAAAGTCTTTACAATGGAAAGAACTTTATAAGTTTCAACATATACATGAAAATGTGGATTGGGAGAAGGGACCAAAGGGTCACCACATGCATAGCACTTGGCAGCTGGTGTTATAGCAGACGGGTCTGTTGATCAGGCCCTTTGTGGAAAACATGTTAAGCGTGGGGTTCGCTGCTTGCGACTATTCTACGAGACTCTGGTCCACCATGGCATAGACAAACGTTTGGAAGATTCCCCTCTATCTGAAGAAGTAAAGGCATCCCTTGCCAAGCTTCGACATCTGATTGCTGCACAGGAACTTGCAGATGAACATGCAGAGCTAGAGAGAAATGCTGAGCTGAAGGACCTCGTTGATGCTCTCTTCAAGGACTTTGAGGGTGCCCCACAAGCAGAATACTGGATGTCATTCATGGAAATGGTTGAGGTTCTAACTCAAAATATCCATGCAATCAGAACAAGCAACTGGACTGAGCTCAAGTCCTCACTCAAGCTCATGCTTCCTTTGATGCAAATCTATGATAATGACAAGTATGGTCGGCATCTCCCCGATTTCACCGCAGTGCTTGATACCATTCCTGTCGATCAGGCTGCATTCATGGAGAGTGGTATGTTTGCACAGTCAGTGACAGGAAAACCATATTCGTGTGTCGCCCTCGACATATGGATAGTCAACCATGAATAAGGGCTCTAAGCTGAAGTCTGGTTGGTTGGCCATTCTGAACAATGAAAAGCAGCTCCTTTCAAACACTCGGAATGTGAATAACATCAATCGGGTGAGAACAAAGGTCCATCGCCATACTAATCGCAAGAAACAAGGAAAAAGGAAGCATGCTGATTGCTCGTCGAGTAAAATGAAGAAGGATGAACAAGCTATACAGGATATAAGCGCATGTCTCACTGAATTCAAGTGTGATCCATTTGACCATACAAACAAGACACTTCGATCCCTACAGTCAGGAATCTCAGCCTCAGACGCTCTCGCTGCCGACTTGAAATCGGCAAAGGAGGATGGTACAAGCAAACTGAAGCAGTTCTTGAATGAGAGAGTGTATTCCAAGACCAAGTCTCTCAACGACAGAGTTCCCCGTAGCAAGCGTTTGAACTTTTCAACTCAGGAATTGAAGAAAGCAGATGGTGAGAACCTGAAGGGAAAGACTGAGGAAATGGAGTGTAATGCCTTGGCCTCTGTTCTCGGACTGGTTGAAACGAGTGGTGCCCTCAAACTTCAAGAAGTCTTGCAGCATCGTGTTACAGCCTTTCCATCTTCAACGTCAATGGAACCATCCGTAAGGCACAGAAAAGCAAGCTTCAACAAAAACTAACTATGACTGTCATTCCAGAGCCTGATGTATACACGTCTATTATTGATATGGGCCTCATCTGGCGCCTAACAACTCCTACCATTGAAGACAGAGAGAAGGGAGACGGTATCAAGTATACCTGGGGAGATTATGCAGAGAAGTTGGTGCACTTCGTTCTAACGAGACACAAGCATGCTGAGCGCATCATTTGCGTCAATGATTCATATGATCAGAATTACACGATCAAGGACAGTGAGAGAATACTGCGCCAAAAAAAAAAATGCCAATCAGCAATGTCTTCATGAAGACAGAAGATAAATTTCCTTCTAGTAAAGTTTTCCATGCTCTCCTGGGTAAACCTGAGAACAAAATCCGCCTTCAGGCATTTCTTCAAACGGAATTCCAGAGAACAGCAGCAACAACTAGCACCGAGATCATCTACTGTGTAGTTGGCAGCACTGCAAAGAATCTCACCACAGTCAAGCTTGTGCCAGAGCTCACATGCTCCCATGCAGAGGCAGATACGGCAATGCTCACCATATATAGTGTGCTCCGGTCAGACAGCTACACAGCAGCTGTCGTTCTTGACACAGAGGACACAGACAACTACGTGCAAGAGGCATATGTTGCTCAGAAGACAACAGGAATCCTGTGTGTGAAACGCAAACGTCAGCTTATCAATGCCCGATGTATGTGCAGTGAGGCAATGGCTGCATCCATCATACCACTTCATGCCCTCACTGGGTGTGACCACAACTCTGGCTTCTATGGAGCAAGCAAGAAGCTCATCGCAGATCGTCTGGAGAAGTCTAAAGAGGCACACGACCTGCTAGCAGCATGTGGTACACAGCTCCTAGTCACAGAACAGGTCATCAGTGATTTGGAGCGGTTTATCATTCGATATGTCTATGGTGATACCAAAAGCAAGACCCTGGGAGATGCGAGGGCAGCGAAGTGGAGAGCTCAGAAGATAAAAAGCACTATCCGACTTGTGCCTGACTTGGACAGTCTCCGTCCACACTTGGAGCGTGCAAACTATCTTGCATATTTGCAAAAGCATTACCAGCTCCAAAGTCACCCCTCACCGAGCGGCCATGGATGGCATCTTGTAAATGGCCTATGTCTGCCTGTCCGTTCAACCCAGCCCCCACTTCCCCCATCCATACCACTACCTACAAATCCGCAGGCAGAGAACAACAGTGATGATAGCAGCGAAAGTGAGGACAGTGATTCTGATAGTGGCTCATACAGTGAATCATGTAGTGACAGTGAAGTGGCAGATTAGTATGTACAATTAGTATAATACAATACAATAACAATACAATATACAATACAATACAATAACCATTCCAGTGGATTTGTAATGCCAGAATTAGTGAAAAAGGACACCTAATTCGTCCTTGTAGCTCATCTGATGCCAGAGATATTACATTTCATGTTTTTCAAGATGGCGTTGGCGGCCATTTTTAATATTGGGCTCTAGCAGAGTTAGCCGTCATTTTTCAGAGGGGCATAGGAGCTAATTTTCCTTTAAAATGGTTCAGGTTGACAAATCCATCGAGAGAAAAAGGTAGGAACAAAAGGGTCACGGATTCCAAGCAAATGACCCTACTATACTGTGTGGAAGGTAAGCACAAGATCATTTATTCCTTTAAGGGAGCCCACCTCACCTTTTGTCTCTTTCTCTCCCTCTCTCTTTGGCTTGTATCCATTCGGCCCCATTCAGCCTACTGTTTTAAGACGTTTACCCCCATCCAGCTGTAAATATTTTACTGGCAAGCAGTAGCGAGCCAGCATATACTGTATATACTGTATATATTTGTTTTGGCAGCAAGCTAAATTTGTACATTTTTCGATATAAAAATTTCTCCGGCGAAGCCGGATTTCTCCATACAATGCTGGCTCGCTATCGCTCGCCAGGAAGATATCGACATCTGGATGGGGATGAACGTCTTAAAACAGTTGGCTGAATGGGACCGAATGGATACAAGCCAGGGAAAGAGAGAAAAGGAGAGATAGATAAAACAAAAAGTCGGTGACCCCCCCTAATTGCTTCTTACTGTTCAGAACTCATCCGAAGTTATCTCAATATATGTTAGAACAGAATAGTTTTAATGCCACTTAGGTCAGGTCAGGTGAAGGTATTAAGGGTAAGCCTATACAACGGCACCTCCTATATACTTTACCAAGAGTGTAGAGAGGGAAGAGGGAAGTGTTGGAGAGAGAGGAACCTGTTGGAGTGGCTTTGTTATGTGTGTGTTAGTCTGTATACATCGTCGAGGTTGAGGTGTCCCCCGACTGGGTGCGAGCATATGAAACACGCTAGGACATACTACCACACCCATTCCATTTTCTTTCTCTCAGTCTAATGCAAAAAAATCTTGGTTTACTCACGCTTGTTCTACTGCTGTCCACAATAAGGAGGAAGCATTCAAACGGTACCGACGCCTTAAAACTAAAAAATCTCAGTCTTCCTATGTTTCTGCCCGGAATCAAGCCAAATCTTTTCTTCGACTTGCCAAGCACTCTTTCATCAATAATAAATGCACTGAACTATCCAACTCTAGCTCTTCCCAAGCTTTCTGGCATCTAGCCAAAAACCTCTCCAACAACTTTTCTTCCTCGTTTTTCCCTCTCCTTTTCCACTGATGGCACAACCATCACTTCTTCCTCTGACAAAGCTGAACTCTTCACTCAAACTTTTGCCAGAAACTCTACCTTGGATGATTCCGGTGCTATTTCTCCCTTTTCTCCCTCTCCACCCCCCTCTCTCCTACTTATGCCTAATATCCTAATCTCTTCTAAAGATGTACTTTCTACCCTCTCTGGGCTTAGTACTAAGAAGGCGTACGGTCCGGACGGTGTTCCTCCTGTTGTACTTAAAAACTGTGCTTCCGTGCTGACCCCCTGCCTAGGCAAACTCTTTCGTCTCTGTCTCTCCTCTAACGTCTTTCCTTCTTGCTGGAAGTTTGCTCTCATTCAACCTGTCCCAAAGAAGGGTGACCGCTCTCAACCCTCCAACTATCGTCCAATTGCTCTCATCTCTTGTATCTCTAAAGTTTTTGAAACTATTCTTGCTTCCAAATTTCTTAAGCATTTCTCTTCTCATAATCTGCTCTCAGATCGCCAGTATGGCTTCCTTAAGGGTCGCTCTACTGATGATCTTCTTTCATATCTTACTAACTCTTGGTCATCCAACTTTCGGGACTTCAGCGAGACTTTTTCTGTTGCACTAGACATATCGAATGCCTTCGATAGAGTCTGGCATAAGTCTTTAATTACCAAACTGCCATCCTTCGGTTTCTGTCCCTCCATCTGTTCCTTTGTCTCTAATTTCCTTTCCGGCCGTTCCATAGCTGCGGTTGTGGATGGCCATCGCTCAATTCCTCATCCTATCAACTCCGGTGTTCCTCAGGGTTCTGTCCTATCTCCTTTTCTCTTTCTAATTTGCATAGATGATCTTCTCAACTGTACATCTAGTCCCATCCATTCATATGCAGACGACTCTACTTTACACCACTCAATTAGTTTCCCAGAACCCCCAGCCAGCAGTCCCTCAAAAGTAAACGTAATGAAGCCATAAAATGCTTATCTTCTGATCTAGCTACCATTTCCAATTGGGGTAGAGAAAACCTTGTTACATTTAATGCTTCCAAAACTCAATTTATCCATCTTACTACCCGTCAGGAACCTCCAGTGGACTATCCCTTATTCTTCAACAATACAAAAATCAACCCTTCATCTTCCCTCAATGTTCTCGGTGTCTCTTTTTCTTCTGCTCTCACTTGGAAAGACCATATTACCAGTCTCGCTAAGGCAGCTTCCCAGAAGCTGGGTGTGCTCAACCGTCTCAAGGGGTTCTTTGCCCCTGCGCAGCTTCTTGCTCTGTACAGGGGCACAGTGCGTCCTTGTATTGAGTATTCTTCACATGTGTGGGGAGGATCCTCTTACACCGCACTCCTAGATAAAGTAGAAAGGAAAGCCTTTTGTATCATTAACTCCCGTCCACTCACCAACTCTCTGCAATCTCTCTCTCTCTTCGCCGCAATGTTGCATCTCTCTCACTATTCTATCGCTACTACAATAATCAGTGTTCCTCGGAGCTTTCCCAGTGTATACCACCTCCTCTACGTAGGGTACATAGTACCCGCCTTGCAACACAATCCCACCCCTACTCTGTGCAACTCTCCAACCCAAGAGTGAAACACTATTCTCAGACTTTCTTCTATGAGTTTCCCTCTTCCTATGACTTAAATTGTTTCAAACTCCGTGCGTCCAGGCATTTTAGCTCGAACGTCCCTTGATTTCGGCCCTGTCACTCTTTGAAATCTGGGGGAGGCACTCGCTGCAGGCAGTTATGCCTTTTGTCTCCCTCATTCACATAGAAAAAACAAAAAAAAACACTAAATATATCCGGTTTGGCTGGGATCGAACCCAGGTCAAGCAAATTCACACGTAAGTGTGCTATCCACTCGGCTGTACAGTACCAGTATGTGGACATTTGTTTATGATTTAAGAAGTTTCCTTTTGGAACAAGCTTTACAATGAGTGATATAATTTGTTCATTAGTAAAATATTCAGCAGTGTGTGAGATCAACGCTATCAATTTTGTATTCAACCACATCATCTCTCTCTCTTTCTCTCTCTCACTCTTCCACCAAGGCCATCCACTTCCATCCTGGTGGCCTACACTGAACTTTATCTCGTGAGCAACACAACAGCAACAACAACAACAACTACTAAAGGACAACACACAGACAACAGCAACAACAACAACTAAAGGACAATACTCACAGACGACAACAACAACAATAAAAAGACAATACACACAGACGACAACAACAACATCAATAATAGGACAATACACACAGACAACAACAAAAGGACAATACACACAGATAACAACAACAACAATTAAAGGACAATACACACAGACAACAACAACAACAACAACAACAAAAGGACAATACACACAGATAACAACAACAACAATTAAAGGACAATACACACAGACAACAACAACAACAATTAAAGGACAATACACACAGACAACAACAACAACAACAACAACAAAAGGACAATACACACAGACAACAACAACACAAGGACAATACACACAGATAACAACAACAACAATTAATTGATTGATTGATTGATTGTTTATTTATACCCACACATGGGCTAAGACATTACAGTAATTATTCTACACATCAAAATAATGTAATTAAAGAATTAACATTAGAGGGAATATCACTAGGAAGTTGTAAGGCGAACATAATGAGGTACAAAATTCTTCAAATCAGAAGATGCAGAACTTCGCACAATTTGCCACCTCCTAAAGACTTAATTCAAGTTAGGGAAAAAAATAATATAAATATATAAATAAATAAATAAATAATAATAATAAATAATAATAATGAATAATTATTGATTGATTGATTGTTTAGTTGTACCCACCAGTGGGCGAAGACATTAATTGGTCGATACAATAATTATAAAAGTAAATTTAGCATTAATAGGAGAGTAAGATATAATTTAAGAAAGATATATGTACATATTATATATATATAACTATAGCATGGTACAATTTTACTGAATAAAATTGAATAATAATAATAATAATATTAATAATAATATAAATAATAAGGATATTGATAATAATAATTGAATAATAAAGAGATGGCAAATATATACAGCACTGCATCTAGTTATCATACAGTGCACACTACAGTTCCCTTCAAAAGTCCACCTCCCTGCAAAGTCCCCGAACACCCAGCCAAGGACACCCCCCCCCCCCAAAAAAAAAACCCCAGCACAAAAAGGGCACAGCCCGCAGCCACCCCATGGCCATCCACTTTCGCCTACTACTGTAGGAGATAAGTAGGGTGGACAAAAGGGGACGGCCACAAAGAAACCGAGAACAACGCCGCCCCCCCCCCCCCCACGCGCGGACCAAGGGGGCACCCCCGGCCGAGTGCTCAGGAACTCTTGCAGGGAACTACACATACTAAAATCTATATGCAAGCTAGCAATACTAACTTAGATATAACTTTCAAGTTACTCACAAAACTGGACACTGCAGTAAATCTATGGATGAGCAAAGCCAGGGAAAATGGGCAGAATGTCCTCAAGCACACCACTTTTTATGAAATAGTTACACAATTCCATATAGCCCATACCTGGAGGTCTAAAGTCCTGTATGTAACTACATTCAGAGATATAATGTACGAGAGTATGTTAACCTTCTTCCCCGCAGACCTGACAATTGGTATATTTTGGCCCGGTGTCTGGAGGACACCTGCCAAATATACCGGTACCCAAGTCTTATTCTTACTATAAACTTATCACACTGTCTTGTATATGTTTTATGCTTGCCATAAACAAAAGGTTTCTTATAAAAAACATCAAAATGCTTTATGCTAATGCTCTCAGCTCTTTGAGAATTCCTTGCCTCCATAAGCTCACTAGCATTGTCTTTCTGCAATATTCCTTTAATTACTGTGCTGGATAGTCCCAAATTAAAGTCAATATGTGATTCAAAACAGGCTGCATTGGCTAATTTGTCTGCTTTGTCGTGATGTCGAGATGGTATCCAGAGAAAGTGTATGACATTTCCTATAGTTTTGGCATGAATGAGACCCTGCTTAAAGGTATTAATGATGGCAAGAAACTCACTTTTCTGGCTGTTCAGTAAAGCTAGAGCACTCTGAGAATCAGAGATTATAAGACCGCTTGAGGAAGTGGCTCCCAGATATGCAACTGCCATCAAGATGCCCACTAACTCACACTGAGTTGAGCTTGCCCACTGATGCAATCGGAGAGTATCACTCGTAACTTCAATGTTTTTGTTAAAAGCTACAAAGGCACAGCCGGCCTGCCCTGTGTTCTGTAAGGATCCATCGGCGTAAACAATCAGGCTACCAGTAGGAAGTATGTGGCTAGTTATATTTTCAATGGTTTCTAGAACTGTAGCTTTTGCTTCATATGATACTATAGTTTGTTTACATTTAACAGGAGCATAGCTGATGCCAACTTCAAAATTGTCCCATGGATTTATTAGAAAGGGTGGTTCAACTTTTGTGATGGGAACATTTAAGAGTAGGGTTGATCATTTAGTAATTTTGAACAAGTTTTCATATCTGCAATGTTTTGGTTGTAATGTGTTGGGATTATTAATAGCATGCACCAGAATTTCAGTGAATTTGGGAGCAGCACTGGGGTATTTTATGCGCTTCACTCCAAAGATGGCAGCTAATGATCGTATCCTTTCTGTAACTGTGGGAAGATTTAATTCAAGTCTCATGTTAACTATTCTAGTTGATATGGGGCACTATCTCATGGCCTTGTTTTGGATAATTTCAAGGTCATGAAATTATCTGTCTGTGAGGCAAGACAGGTGTAGGGCATTATAATCAATTACAGACCGGATAAAGGCAATATAAAAATGTCTAGCAATTTTAATGTTGGCACCAGCAGATTTACCAGCAAGAGTAGACAGTGGATGCAATCGCTTATTTAATTTATTGCACATATCTTCAAGAAATGGGTCAGTTCTAATGTTAGTGTCCGCACCCAGGTACTTGTAGTTCTTACAAAGTTGGAGAGTATGATCATTGATTTTAAAAACTGGTTCAAGATCAGAGAGTGACTCTACTTTAACATTGGACTTGTCAATGGAAATAACAACCCCACATTTTAGGGCATTAATGGAGAACTGACTGAGTAGATCAAGTAACCTGAGAGCGGACTGTGCCTTAATACATATATCATCAGCATAGCATATAATGGTTTCATTGGGTAAAGTATCTATATTTGCAATAAGTCTATGCATGAGAATGTTGAATAACAATGGACTGAGGACACCTCCCTGTGGTGTACCAAGTTCAAGGACAATACACACAGATAATAACAACAACAACAACAAAAGGACAATACACACAGATAACAACAACAACAATTAAAGGACAATACACATAGACAACAACAACAACAACAACTAAAGGACAATACACAGATAACAACAACAAAATTAAAGGACAATACACATAGACAACAACAACAACAAAAGGACAATACACACAGATAACAACAACAAAAGGACAATACACACAGATAACAACAACAACAACAACAAAAGGACAATACACACAGATAAGTGACGGCGTCTTTTCCGTGGATTGACCTCCCAATCTACCAAGATTGGAAGCCAAAGCGTCACATTTTTCCCTTGCCCCTCAACTTTCTCTTCATAATTGCTGAGGGGCACAGGGCCCTGGGTGGGGCTTTGGTTTCCCTGGCGTTTCTGCACCCTCCTCAGCTCCCCGCCATGGAGTGGCTTCGGTCACCCAGGATTTATTGTGGTCGGCAGGGAGGGTTCTGTGGGGGCGCTCGGTTATGGCCTTGGAATTGCTCGGGGCCTTGGGGCTGTTCGGCCAGGCAGCTTGGGGAACAACAACAACAACAACACACAGATAACAACAACAACAAAAGGACAATACACACAGACATCAATAACAACAATACACATATACAACAACAACAAAAGGACAATACACACAGATAACAACAACAACAAAAGGACAATACACACAGACATCAATAACAACAATACACACATACAACAACAACAAAAGGACAATACACACAGATAACAACAACAACAAGACAAAGCACACAGACAACAAGAACAACAACAAAAGGACAATACATACAACAATAATAACATCAATAACAACAATACACATACAACAACAACACAGACAGACGTACAGAAATACAACAATATTTGACTGCCTGCGAGTTTCAGGCTATAAGGAAGTTGGAGCTGTAGACATAGATATTTAGCAGAATTACCAGCTATAGTACGGTTATAGTAGATTATATAAATACATCACACCTAGTTAAGGGGAGATGGGTAGTTTTTTTGGTCCCCCTTCTTCCTCATGTTTGGCTCCATTATTTTTCAGATTAGATGACATTCGGCCCATTAGTTTGGCGATTTAAAGACCTTTCGCCCTATTCCTTTGACAATACTAAGACTTTTCATGTCATTTTGGTGTCGATTTTGTCCTGGCGAGAGATAGCGAGCCTGTAATTTAAGAGGAACTG
Source organism: Paralithodes platypus (assembly GCA_032716605.1). Classification (NCBI taxonomy): domain Eukaryota; kingdom Metazoa; phylum Arthropoda; class Malacostraca; order Decapoda; family Lithodidae; genus Paralithodes; species Paralithodes platypus. Next base: position 14,105,656 of record CM064573.1, on the reverse strand, counting down.
GCCTTCGGCCGGAAAAAATTTCTATCGAAAAATGTACCCCGTACAAATATATCTTGAAGGAGGGTCTTGAGAGGAGTTTTTCTAAGCTTGATGGAGGCCTATGGAGGAAACTATAAAATACTATAAAATATATATAAATGAGGAAATATAATACGACCATCCCACTTTAATCATAGTATCTAGCCTATTCATCACACACCTATATTATCTTTGCATTTCTATTAGATATCGATGTTTACGACTCCAACTTCCTTATAGCCTGAAACTCGCGAGGGGTCAATTACTGAAGAGGAACAACAGAAGATACAAATAAAAAGAGCTTGTAATGAAAGAAGATTAATTTAATTATGGGGGGATGGTTCACTTTTTGGCCGATTTTTGCATGTATTCATTATTTTTCTAGTTTCCTCCCTAGACCTCCATCAAATTAAAAAAAAAAAAAAACACCCATTAGATCCCCCGTCTAGATTAATTTGTACATTTCTCGGTAGAAAATTTTCCCGGCCAAAGGCCGGTTCTTCCAACATTACAGGCTCACTATCGTTAGCCAGGGAAAAAATCGACACCTTAATAGCACGAAAGGTCTAAATATTGACGAAGAAATGGGGCGAAAGGTCTTAAAATCGACTAACTAATGGGGCAAACATCTTAACATCTGAAAACTAATGAGGCTAAACATGAGGGAGAAAGTGGTCCAGAAAACCGGCCCAGGGAGGTAGGGTTTATTTTGTGGTTGATGTGTTAATTTATATAAAATTGTTAGTTTCGTCGCTATACCTCCATCAAGCTTTACAAGAAACTTAAACCCCCCTTCGAGATAAATTTGTACATTTTCAGTAGAAAATGTCCCGGCCGAAGGCCGGTTCCTTCTAAAATGTATGGCTTGTTATCGCTCGCCCTGAAAATATCGACACCTAAATGGCACGAAAGGTCCTAATCTTGACAAAGAAATGGGGTGAAAGGTCTTAAAATCGCCAAAGTAATGGAACGAACGTCTTAAAATCTCAAAGCTAATGCGGTTAAACATGAGGGAGAAGGGGGGCCAGAAAAAAAACATCCCCCTAAAAGAAGAAATGCAATAGAAGGTTGAGGGAAGATTTGTATTTATTTGTTCATTTATGTATTTATTTGTTCACTCTTTTGGCTTTAGGGGAGACACTTGTTACATGCAGCTTTGTCTTTTGTCTCCTTCATACATATAAAATACAAAATATAAAGCTCTCAACGAATCAAGAACAGGTTTTGTAGCCGCTGTGTTGTATCTGGTAAGACGATGATGGGTGCATGGCTAGCTTAGTCTTAATTGGTTGATGTGTATAGTCTGGCAAGATCTGTTGTTATATTATTATTATTCCGCCTCAGATTCGAAAGTATACCTGGGTATTAGTTAACCCTCTCCGACATATGACGCGATTTTGAGCCTATTAGGGATACTTTAAAGCCTTTCTTACCATCAGGGGTATTTAGAAACTTTTAGTTTAGTTACTTCAACCTCTGCAGTTGTCTTTGAGTTAGCTGTGGGCAGAAAACTAATTTTGGAGAGAAAATTATAAGAGTGAGAGAACTCTTTCTTATTGCTAATCCGGCAACCTCTGTCTGCGTCATATGTGCGTGAAAGGGTTAATAGTGCTTTAACCCGTACAGTATCAGAGACGTTCTTTTTATCATATTCTGGCAACTATTAGACGATTGTATGTAGCTTAGGAAGGACCTCTAGCAATAATAAGGCTTCACTATGTCTCAACCAACCCTTTTAACTACCACATATCCTTCCTAAGCTGCATAATATCGTTAAAATATAGCTAGAATACAATATAACACACGTCGCTGATACTCAAAGGGTTAAGGGGTTAAGATATATGTATTAGTTTAAATATGTGCTTATTATTGCTTTAGTTTCCTTACTAGACCTCCATTAAGCTTAATAAATTATCCTACAGATCCTCCTTCGAGACAAATTTGTACATCAATAAGTAAGAACAAAATTCCGGTCAAAGGCCAGTTCCTTCTATATTACAGGCTCGCTATCAATCGCCAGCAAAACAATTGACACGTAAAAGACACGAAAGGTCTTAATATTGAAAAAAAAAAAAAAAAGAGGCGAAATATCTGGAAATCGCCAAACTAATGAACCGAACGTATTAAAATCTGAAAACTAATGGGGCTAAAGATGAGGGAGAAAGGGGGCCAGGAAAACCAACCATTCCCCTTTAAAGAAATTAGCGCTTGGAAATGTTTAACCTGTTCTGTACCGGCAACGGCTTTTATATTTCATTCTAGATTTATTAGACGATTTGATGTAGCTTAACCCTCTCCGACATATGACGCGATTTTGAGCCTATTGGGGATACTTTAAAGCCTTGGTTCCCATCAGGGGTATTTAGAAACCTTTAGTTTAGTTACTTCAACCTCTGCATTTGTCTTTGAGTTAGCTGTGGGCAGAAAACTAATTTTTGGAGAGGTAATTATAAGAGTGAAAGAACTCTATTTTTTTTTTTTTTTTTTTTTTTTTTTTTTTAAGAGACAATGAACGGAGGAAGGAAAAACACAGATAAAACAAAAAGGTCCATGTGCCTAAAGGCATCCTCCATTCATAAAATGTTTGTAACAACTGGATTTAAACATTTGTAGATTGTAAGTTTGTGGAAAGCAATTCGAGGGAAGTGAATTCCAAAGAGTAGTAGCTCTGGGGATAAATGAATTCTGATAAGCAGAAGTTCTGCATTGTGGAGGAGAAAGTGTAAATTCATGGGCGCTCTCAGCTGCCCTAGTTCTACGGGGAAAGATGTGGAGAGGCGGCACAATTGAAGCAAGTTCCTCGGAACAATTGCTGTGAAAATATCTGTAGAATAATGCAAGGGATGCAACGTTTCTTCGTATGGATAATGTAGGAAGGTCCTGTGTGATTGCAGGGTTATTGATTAATCTAATAGCTTTATTTTGAATTTTGTCCAACTGCCTCAATGCAACCACTCCACTTCCACCCCACAGAGGTGAACAGTAATCCATCTGAGAACGCACATGACTTTTATATATCACGGCCAACTGCTCGTCAGTGAAGAATTCTCGAACTCTGTACAGGAGTCCCAGTTTTTTAGAGGCATTCTTAGCAATGCTTCTAACATAATGTGTCCAGCTCAAGTTAGTAGTTAATGTTACACCGAGAATGTCAATACTAGGGGAAGTGGGAATATTTACATCATTAACAAATATATGGGAGTCAGTGAGATTCTGTCGGTTAGAAAATTGAATGTACTTGGTTTTCTGTGCATTAAAGGAAACTAGATTCTTTTGTCCCCATCCATTAATTCTAGAAAGGTCCTGGTTCAGAGAAATTGCAGTGTTTATTTTTGAATTTATAAGATCGGGTTGGGTGAAAGAATTGGTAAATGTGAAGGAACTGTGGAGTGTTGAGTCATCTGCGTAGGAATGTATTGGATTATGAGTGGTAGATATGAGATCATTGATATGAATGAGGAACAGAATTGGGGCCAAAACTGATCCCTGGGGAACACCAGCATTTATTGAGTGAAATTGAGAATAAAGGCCATCTACCATTACACGTATTTTTCTGTTATGAAGATAAGAAGAAATTAGTGGAACTAATGATGCAAGGCCGTAGTGTGACATCTTCGACAATAAGGATTGATGCCAGACTCTATCAAATGCCTTTGATATATCCAGTGCTATTGTATGTGTTTCACCATGTTGGTCTGTAGCTTGGTTGATTTGATGCGTAAGAAGGCAAAGCATGTCTGCAGTTGATCGACATCGTCTAAAACCATATTGCCTATCACTGATTAATTTATTATTCTCAAGATGCTTAATTATGTGATTATTTAATATAATTTCAAAGACTTTACCAAGAGTGGAAGTTATAGCTATTGGTCTGTAGTTTGATGGATCTGAAGAGGCACCTTTTTTAGGAACTGGATGGATGTTTGCTTCTTTCCAGGGTACTGGGAAGCATGAGGTATGAGTACACAGAAGGAAAAAAAATTCCAATACAGGAGCGAGCACCAAGGAGCAATTCTTAAGTACTATTGGAGGAATTTCATCTGGACCAGGAGCCTTATCTACCGAGAGATTCTGCAAAATAGTTTTGACATGTCTGGTGTGGATCTTAAGTGAGGGAATTTCAGGCGAATTAAAATTAAGTACAGGGACATCTTGATTTATTTCATCTAAGGTTGAGTTGGTGGAGAAAATATCCGCAAGAAGGTTAGCTTTACCTCGTGGGTCACTTACAAGATTGCCAGTCGGAGATTTTAATGGTGGAATGGATGAAGCAGTAGTGAAGTTGGATTTAAATGAGTTAAGAGTAGACCAAAATATTTTGTTATCATTTGGATTATTTAGAAGTTTATTTGCCTGCTTGTGGAGAAAGTTTGATTTAGTTAGGTTTAATACAGTTTTGGCATGATTTCTGATGTTTCTAAAGTAATTAAAGGCTTCATGTGTTTTGCTTCTTGTGTATGCATTGTAGGCTATTGCTTTTTGTTCAGTTACTCTAGCACAATTATGGTCAAACCATTTAGGTGAATTAGATCTTTTACTGTACTTTTGATGAGGAATAAAAGTTTCCATTCCAATTTTTACAAAATCTTGCATGTGGCTCAAGGTGGAGTGTGCATCATTAGAAAAGAAAGAGGTCCAGGGAATATCAATAAAGAAACCTTGAAGACCCTCCCAGTCTGCCCTATCGTAATGCCATTTAGTCACCAAAACAGGTTCAGAGTGGGAAGGTGTGGTAGGTGATAGACAGGTGGCCTGTATCAGACAGTGATCAGAAGATCCAAGCGGGGACCTCACTGTAACATCATAATTTTCTGAATTGGTTGTTAAAAATAAGTCCAGTAGGTGGGAATTATGATTAGGATTATCTGGTACACGGGTGGGTTGGTTGACTAGTTGAGTGAGATTAAATGAGTCTGCAAATAGCTCACATTCAAGACCAGCATCATCAGTCCTGGCTGAATGAGTGAGCCATTCAACATTATGGACATTAAAATCACCCAACACAGTGATTTCAGAAGAAGCATTTAAGTTGAGGACACTGAGTTGTGAGGACAGAGAATCAAAAAGACTTTGCTCTGGAGGAGTATTTGGGGAACGGTAGATGCAACATATGTATTTAAATTTACCAGCAGAAATTAATTTGTAAATAGAATAATCAAAATAGGGACAATTGAAACTAGTAACCTCCTCCAGGGCAATTTCAGATTTTGCGAAGCAACATACACCTCCTTTAGGTCTGAAATTTTGGAGCAGTTGATAACCTGGAAAATTAAATCTAGATGTGTCAGATGTGGATGTTACTTGAGTCTCTGTCAAAAAAAGGAGAGTAGGGGATTCTGCTTGAAGAAATTGGTGTACAGAATTGATGTTAGAGTGAAGTCCCCTTATATTGCTAAAGAAAAAGCTGCACCGACGAGCAGCTTTGGGACGTTGCAATGCTCTTGACACAGTCGCATGATGACGACCGGGAGGGCCCTGTGTCAATGACCCAACCCTGCCGGGGGTGGATATCCGAGGGACCACCAGGTTTGCTCTTAACAATTGTACTGCCATGTTTATTGGGTAAGGTGTATGGTGTTACATGTATGATATGTAGTGGGAAGAGTAGTGTTTTATGGATAGAGGATAGCAATGTAGGGCAATGTCGTGAAGTTGGATGTGTATGTTATATAAAGAGGGTTTTCCTGATACCCCTGATGTGTGAGGCAGAAAGATATGTATCCAGCTACCAAGGCCTGGGAGAGAAAATGGAATTCAGGCTATTCCCTGAGTCTCCCGAAACCTGGGCGGGGCTGCCTACCCCTACTACCTACCAAATAATACCTACCAAATAGGTGTTATTGCTAATCTGGCAACCTCTACGTCATAAATGCGTGAAAGGGTTAAGAAGGATATGTGGTAGTAAAAAGGGTTAATTAAGATAGTTCGAAGCCTGTTAATTGCAGGAGGTCCTTCTTAAACTGAATAAAATCGTCTAAATATAGCTACAACAGAATCTAAAAGACGTGACCGGTACGCCTATAGCCCAACTGTATTATGGTTCGGCACCACTGGTGAGAACGGTTCCGCGCGGCCTAATTAATGGCTAACTCAGCTAAACTTGCGCATATTTTACCGTACCGTATGGCGCGGCAAAGAGAAGACAGAATGAGACCACAGTTTTAAATCTTATATATTTTATTAGTTAAAAATAACATATTTACAATAGTATACATATCGTTATATATATATATATATATATATATATATATATATATATACTGTATATATATATATATATATATATATATATATATCTATATAATATATATATATATATATATATATATATATATATATATATATATATATATATATATATATATAATTATATGTATATATATATATATATATATATATATATATATATATATATATATATATATATATATACTGTATATATATATATATATATGTTAGGTTAGGTTAGGTTAGGTTAGGTTAGGATTTAAAACTGTGGTCTCATTCTGTCTTCCCTTTGCCGCGCCATACGGTACGGTAAAATATGCGCAAGTTTAGCTGAGTTAGCCATTAATTAGGCCGCGCGGAACCGTTCTCACCAGTGGTGCCGAACCATAATACAGTTGGGCTATAGGCGTCCGGTACAGAAGGGGTTAACCCGTCCAGTACCGGTGACATCCTTTGCATCACCGTATCTTAGGGCAACTAGTAGACGATTGTATTCAGTTAACCCTTTGACTACCGGGGATGTATGTTGTATTTTATCAGCTATATTTAGACGATTGTATTCAGTTATAAAAGGGCCTCCAGGAATTAACAGGCTTCGAACTATCTCTCTTGACCCGTTTTATTACCACAGATCCTTCTTAAACTGCTCAACATCGTTTAAGGGGAGATGGTTCACTTTGGGGGGGATTTTTGCTTGTATTCATTATTTTTCTAGTTTCCTCCCTAGACCTCCATCAAATTTAAAAAAAAAACATCCATTAGATCCTCCTTCTAGATTAATTTGTAAATTTTTTGGTAGAAAAGTTTCCCGGCCGAAGGCCGGTTCTACCAACATTACAGGCTCACTATCGTTCGCCAGGGAAAAATCGACACCTACATAGCACGAAAGGTCTAACAAATATTGACGAAGAAATGGGGCAAAAGGTCTTAAAATTGACTAACTCATGGGGCAAACATCTTAACATCTGAAAACTAATGGGGCTAAACATGAGGGAGAAAGTGGTCCAGAAAAGCGGCCCATCCCCCCTTAAATATAGCTAGCATAATAATAGAAGACGTTCGCGGCACAGAAGGGGTTAAAGACAGAATCAGTGGTTATAGTTAATATCCAGTTGCAATGTTGATATCTCGCATTCCTTGTAAAACAAAATGTCTGCAGGGCTAAGTAAGTTTGTTGGGGTATATTTGTAGAGCAAGTATTGAAATTATTTAATTGTAAAAAATATATCGGGTTAGGTAACCTTTAGACATAATTTGTCTTCATGAGAAGTGTTTGGCAACTTTCTAGGTTAGCCTACTGTATACTTTCCATTGGTTGAAAGGTGTGAACAGTAATTATATATATATATATATATATATATATATATATATATATATATATTATATATATATATATATATATATATATATATATATATATATATATATTTTTTTTTTTTTTTTTTTTTTTTTTTTTTTTATATATCATTAGGCAGCTACAGATACATGCACACCAACTCCAAGATAGATGTATAGACAAAGTGAGACAGACAGACAGACAGATAGACAGAGGACAAATACAAGACACCATCACAGTTAAGGGAGCCCACCTCGCTTGTTTTCTCTTTCTCTCCCTTTCTCTTTGGCTTGTATTCATTCGGTCCCATTCAGCCTACTGTTTTAAGACGTTTACCCCATCCAGGTGTCAATATTTTCCTGGCGAGCGGTAGCGAGCCAGCATATATATATTTTTGTTTTGACAGCAAGCTAAATTTGTAAATTTTTCGATAGAAAAATGTCTCCGTACAATGTCCGTACAATGTCTCCATACAATGCTGGCTCGCTATCGCTCGCCAGGAAGATAGCAACACTTGGATGGGGATAATCGTCTTAAAACAGTTGGCTGAATGGGGTCCGAATGGATACAAGCCAGGGAAAGAGAGAAAAGGAGAGAAAGCTATAAAAAAAAGCCAGTGACCCCCCTTAACATTCAATGCAGGGTTAATATTGCGTCGGTGTTTGTCTCGGTTGGCTCTGCTGTGGGGAGATTTCCACTTGAGGGATTTTTTCTGAACCCCTTTCTCCCTCATGTTTAGCCCTATTGCTTTTGAGATTTTAAGACGTTCGCCCCATTAGTTTGACGATTTTAAGAACTGTCACCCCATTTATGTCACTTTTAAGACTTTGCGTGCCATTTAGGTCTCGATTTTTTCCTGGCGAGCGATAGCGAGCCTGTAATTTTAGAGGAACCGGCCTTCGGCCGGGAAAATTTTCTACCGAAAAATGTACACATTTATCTTGAAAGGGGGTGTAATTCCAAGCTTGATGGAAGTCTAGGAAACACACTAAAAACCTCCCCTTAAAGAGAACATTGTTTTTTTCTGGACCCCCTTCTGCCTCATGCTTAGCCCCTTAGTTTGGCGATTTTACGACCTGTTGTGCCATTTAGGCACCACTACTGTACCAGCGACGCCTTTTTACTTGTATTCCAGCTATGTTTAGACGATATTATGCAGCTTAAGAAGGATCTGTGGTAGTTACAAGGGTTGGTTGAGATAGTTTGAAGCCTTATTATTGTTATAGATCCTTTCCACAGTTTATTATTATGATTTGTGTTTGTTTTTCTATATTCCAACTACCGGTACTCCCTCTAGGGCATAGGCTGAGAGCCTGTACATTCAACCGTTACACATTGAACGGTGAAGCCCGTGAGGTCTCGTTCCAGTCTAGGAAGTGAGACATGTGAAGCACATTTTTAACTGCAACCAGCCCCTACCATCTTGTCTTCGCAGGATACATGGGGCTTAGTTGCCCACCCACGGCTCGAAGCAGCCCCATCTCTAGAGCTGCCTCGCTCCAGTGCTTCACTGTCTCACCCCCTAGACTCGAACCCTCACTTTCAGAACGTCACCTATTGAGCAATGAACTCACTAGGCATTGTCCCCCTGTAGCCTATTTTAAAGTGGGAATATTCATACAGTGCTATTTAATCAGGGAACAATGAGGGTATTTATTTGGCGCTTCGGTGGGTGTTGTGGTACTGCACTGATACTATAGGTACAGCACAAATTTCATCCCAATAATATTTTCCCATTGACATATCAGGATTCGTACCCGGGTCGATTGGATTACTAGTCCAGTGGCAAGACCACTCCACCACACGATACAATTGTCTAATAGTTGCCAGAATATGATGAAAAGGACGTCCCTGATAGTGAATGGGTTAAGGGGAGATTTTTAGTTTGTTCCCTAGACCTCCATCAAGCATAAACTAAAATAACCCCAAGACCCCCATATGAGACCAAAGTGTACATTTTTCGGTAGAAAAATGTCCCAGCCGAACGGATCCTCCTAAAATAGAGGCGCACTGTCGCTCGCCAGTAAAAGATCGATACCTAAATGGCACAAAAAGTCTTAATTGACATAAATGGGGCGAAAGGTCTAAAAATCACCAAACTAATGGGGCGAACGTCTTAAGATAGTAAAACTAATGGAGCTAAGCATGAGGGAGAAGGGGGTCTAGAAAAAAAACTCAAGTGAAAATCTCCCCTTATAACCCCTTCAGTACCAGTGAAGTCCTTTTCATTATATTCTGGAAACTTTTAGGGGGGTCACCGTTTTTTTTTTATCTTTCTCTTCTGTTCTCTCTTTCCCTGACTTGTATCCATTCGGCCCTATTCAGCCAACTGTTTTTAGACGTTTATCTCCATCCAGGTGTCGATCTATTCCTGGCGAGCGATAGCGAGCCAGCATTGTATGGAGAAATCCAGCTTCGCCGGAGACATTTTTCTATCGAAAAATGTACAAATTTAGCTTGCTGTCAAAACAAAAATATATATAAGCTGGCTCGCTACCGCTCGCCAAAAAAAATATCGACAGCTGGATGGGGATACACGTCTTAACCCTTTAGCGCACGATGACTCTATGTGCGTCATTAGGGTATTTTTCTCTAAGTGCAAGATGACTATGTGCGTCATTAAACTTAAAAATAATCGCCAAAAATTAAAAACGTCTGACGCGCGTCATATTTGGCACATATACTCAGTATTAAGTCTAGTTCAATGGGTACAATTGGCAACCCCCTCAGTTAACGGTTGACTCACGGCTGGCATGGGAAGGGAGCAGAGTACAGCTCAGTCTGTGTTCGATACTTTCACGTTTATTCGTGTATCTCAGTAACTATTTGGTTTATAGTAATTCTGAAGTTACCAGTGAAATCCTCATTAAATTCCGCTTCCATATATGTATGCAAATCAAAAATGTTGTGGGCAAAATTTTGAGCTAGCGTGAGTTGGAGATAAGGTATTTCGATTTTTTTTTACAATTCTTATTTCGGAGTGCCCCAATGTGGTTGTTTTGTATTTATTCTACGTTTTTACTTGCTTATCTTCAAGTTCAATCAATACCGAAGCCGATGGTACCTCATTTATCCAAATACAAGGATTTTTTGGTGGATAAAAACGTCACAGAAACAAATTATCGCCAGGCACAAAACTGGCTCAGAGTGAGCCAAGATATACTTTGGGAGTGGGAAAAAACTTGTTTGGAAACTATAGGTGTGCCTAAGGGTTAAAACAGTAGGCTGAATGGGGCCGAATGGATACAAGCCAAAGAGAGAGAGAGAGAAAGATAAAAAAGGCGAGGTAGGCTCCCTTAAGCGATTTCATTCAGTTGAAAAGTGATCTCCAGCTATGAACAGGTTTCCAAATATCTCGCTTAACCCTTTTTACTAACGCAGATCCTTCTTAAACTGGACAAAATCGTCTAAATATAGCTAGAACAAAAATATATAGACGTCGCCGGTACAGAAGGGGTTAGAGCTAGACCAAATGGGTTGTATATTTCCACACCTATACCTTGGTCAACTCTTCCCAAATGGTGGAAATGTTAGCTCGATTACTCCAGTCGTGTGGGAGTTATAAAGGTTAATGTTCAAGAGTTCTGGAATACTTGCATGTAATTATTGAACATTAACCGTAATCAAGCTAATATGTCTACCATTTGGGAAGGGTCAGTCAGGGAATAGGTGTGAAAACTTGCAGCCCATTTTTGCTAGTAGCCCTTTTCGAGTATTACAGAGGTTAGGGTTAACGAATTCAGGTCAGGTCAGGTGAAGGTATTGAGGGATAAGCCTTTACAATGGCACCTCCTATCTACATTCTATTTTTCCTATTTTTTCTGAAGAGTGTAGAGAGGGGAGAAGGGCTGTTGGAAAGAGAGGAAGCTGTTGGAGTGGCTTTGTTATGTGTGTAAATAGTCTGAATTCTGGCCTACCAATTTGTAACAGGGCATAGGACCTGGTGAGTGAGTGGATATGTGAAGGGGGGTGGGGGGAGAGAGAGAGAGAGAGACAGTATCAGCCACCACCAAGACTGGTTACTGAGTCAGTGAAGCTGTTTAAGGGAGCCCACCTCTCTATTTTTTTTTTCTCTTCTTCTCCCTCTCTCTTAGGCTTGTATCCTATCGGCCCCATTCAGCCTACTGTTTTAAGACGTTTACCCCCATCCAGGTGTCAATATTTTCCTGGCGAGCGTTAGCGAGTCAGCATATGTATATTTTTGTTTTGACAGCAAGCTAAATTTGTAAATTTTTCGATAGAAAAATTTCTCCAGCGAAGCCGGATTTCGCCATACAATGCTGGCTCGCTATCGCTCGCCAGGAAGAAATCGACACCTGGATGGGGATAAACATCTTAAAACAGTTGGCTGAATGGGGCCGAATGGATACAAGCCAGGGACAGAGAGAAAAGGAGAGAAAGATAAAACAAAAAATAACCCGGTGACCCCGCTTAATGAGACACGTGGGCAAATGATTACCACTTCCAGGACGAGTAATATTGTATTAGTATTATTATTATCATTATTATTAGGGGTTCGACCCCTACGGGAACCCCTTTTGTAATCATTGAACCCACTTATTCATCCAAATTCTTTTTACACGCCGGTTTTTACGCAATAACTCCAGAACCGCTTTTTGGATCGGGATCAAACTTTCACAAGAGGTGCGTTTTTGTATTGGGCAACTTTTGATATGCTAAACATCCGGCATGGTGGCCAAACAGGTCCGTGGCAGCCGATTTCCCGAAAATGTTGACGCCTAAATACCGTCTCTCCCACTCATAGGAAATGATTGGGCTTTGGCATATGGACTCCACTACTAATGCTCCGCAAATGTTATAGAGAAGGTTTTGCTTTTGCACGTGGGTTTTTTCCGGCAATCTTGAAAAAAAACTAGAATTCCACTTAAAATTCCACATCTTGAAAACTACGCCGATGATCAAAGCCATGTTTGCGTAGTTGGGCGAGGCTCGCGATTCCGAACGTTTTGATACAAAAAAAATATAAATGGGTGGAATAATTTGGCTGCAGCATTGAAAACTGTCTATTCTTAAATGACTTTAAAACCGTATTCGCTACCCACACAAAGTTTACCGTCTACAGTCTATAGGCTTCCACGCATCCCCCAGTTTTGCTTAATAACATAGTCGATTTATTATTCAATCTATTTTTTTTTTTTTTTATTTAACTCTCTCAAAACAGTTCGAGTCCCTACGAATTCCATCAATTATTTAGCCAACCTACCTATACATACCTACCCTACCAAATAATAACGATAATTTAAATTTATTTTTGGTGAATAGCCTAACAGAGTATTGGCTAAGGTTTTTAACAATTCCTCCCTTTGCCAAATGCTTTGTTTAATAACAAAGTTCTAGACCTTCAAAGTTTTGACAATTTTTGGTGTGGTGTGACTTACCTTTCCTCCTCCCTCAAACAGCAAGCAACGTTATCAGGGGTTCAAGAAGTATTGCACGCTTCCATAAAAATATATATAGTCCGGTTTTACGCAATAATCCGGAACTGCTTGTCGGATCGGGAGCAAACTTTGACACAAGGTGCATTTTTGTATTGGGCAACTTTTGATATGATATCCAAAATGGTGGCCAGACACGCCCGTGGCAGCCTTTCACACCCAACCCATCTCGTCCTATCTAATTTTATGTTGAACTCTATTGTTCTTGATCCCACTATAGGACTCAGTAGCCTATTTCACATATCTACAACTCTGTTACTAAACAAATAGAGGCAGATCCCTTACACAGCCAATCTCTCTCTCTCTCTCTTACTTGCACACTTGTACAAATGAGGCAGATCTCTTACATATGCTACCAAGATGAAAATGGGAGTCTGCAGAGAGCCAATTGGCCCACACATGGCAGATCCCTTTCACACCCAACTCATCTCGTTCTATCAAATTTTATGTTGAAGCTCTATTGTTATTGATCCTACTATAGCACTCGGTAGCCTATTCCACATATCTACAACTCTTATACCAAGCGAATAGAGGCAGATCCCTTACACAGCCAATCTCTCGTTCTTGTTTGTTTGCACACCGGTACAATGAGGCAGATCCCTTACACATGCAACCAAGATGAAAATGGGAGTCTGCAGAGCCAAGTGGTCCACATAAGGCAGATCCCTTTCACACCCAACCCATCTCATAAACGTTACCTGTTATTTACACTACTTACTATACACCCATGTTATCATATACCTGCAACCAAAACACAATTGTAAGAAATAGGAACATAAGAAAATGGGAGTCTGTAGAGAGCCAATTGGCCCACACAAGACAGATCCTTTTCACACCCAACCCATCTTATAAAAACTCTCTCATTTATCTCTGTCTTCCTTACATTTATGACATCCTAGTCTGTCTCTCTCACAAATGAGAACATAAGAAAACCGGAGTTTGCAGAGAGCCGATTGGCCCACACATGTCAGATCCCTTTCACACCCAATCCATCCCGCGCTCTCTCTCTCTCATATTTATCGCTATCTTCCTTACGTTTACGACATCCTATTCTCTCTTGCAATACTCTCTCTCTCCCTCACAAATGAGAACATAAACAAAATAAAGAAACGGGAGTCTGCAGAGAGCCAATTGACCTACACATGGCAGATCCCTTTCACACCCAACCAATCTCGTTCTATCTAATTTCAAGTTGAAGCTCTATTGTTCTTCATCCCATTATAGCACTCGGTAGCCTATTCCACATATCTACAACTCTGTTACTAAACAAATAGAGGCAGATCCCTTATACAGCCAATCTCTCCCTCTCTCGCTCATGTTTGTTTTCACAATCTGTTCCTTCTGTAGTTTCTCCATGCCCGATAAGTATATACAAAAATGGGAGGAAACTAGAAAAATAATGAATACATGCAAAAATCGGCCAAAAAGTGAACCAACCCCCCTTAACCCTCTCACGTTCTTGACTCAGTTTTGAGCCTATTAGGGATACTTTAAAGCCTTTGTTACCATCAGGGGTATTTAGAAACCTTTAGTTAATTACTTCAACCTCTGCAGTTGTCTTTGAGTTAGCTGTGGGCAGAAAACTAATTTTGGAGAGGTAATTATAAGAGTGAGAGAACTCTATTTCATATTGCTAATCTGGCAACCTCTGCATCATAAAAACGTGCAAGGGTTAATATCTTGTACTACACGCACTTCCCGGTACCCACCAAAGCTTTAGGGGGTATACTGTATATTGGTCGACTTATTTATTGACTTATTATTTGTCACCTCCCTACATCTAAATCAAGCTTTAAAAATATCCCCAAGATCCTCCTACATAAATTTGTGAATTTTTTGGTAGAAATATATCCCAGCCAGTTCCTCATACGATTAAAGGCTTGCTTTCGCTCGCCAGGAAAAAGCGACACCTACATGGCACGAAAGGTCCTAATATTGACAAAGTAATGGGGTGAAAAGTCTAAAAATCGCCAAGCTAATGGAACGAACGTCATAAAATCTCAAAACTATTTGGGCTAAACATAAGGAAAAAGGGGGTCCAAAAAGTAAATAACTTAACCGGTCTTTATTTCTGTTTCTGGCTACTATCAGATGATGTTATTCGGTTTAAAAAGGGCCTCCAGCAATTGTCAGGCATCGATCTATCTCACTTAACCCTTTTTACTACCACAGATCCTTCTTAATTTGCACAAAATCGTCTAAATATATACCGGTATATATATTATTATTATTTTTTTTTTTAAGAGAAAATTAATGGAGGAAGGAAAAACACAGATAAAATAAAAAAAGGTCCATGTGGCTAAAGGCATCCTCCATTCATAAAATGTTTGCAACAACTGGATTTAAACTGTTGTAGATTGTAAGTTTGTGGAAAGCAACTCGAGGGAAATGAATTCCAAAGAGTACCGTAGTAGTTCTGGGGATAGGCTAAATGAATTTTGATAAGCAGATGTTCTGCATTGTGGAGGAGAAAGTGTAAATTCATGGGTGCTTCCAGCTGCCCTAGTTCTACGGGGAAAGATGTGGAGAGGCGGCACAATTCTTCCTACCAATAAATACCTACAGTGGCCGATAGGGGCGCTGAATGGAAGGTTTACTGCGGTGCATTGTGGGAAATGGGCGACATCGCGGAGCTATCCACCCTCCCTCTCCTTCAACAATTCTATAATATATGCAGTTAGTCGAAATTTCTGTAGCTGACACATACTTTGTTGTATGCATACTTTTGTTTTATATATTTTAAAATCATCCATATTCATAAATAACGTATATTTACAATACAAAGTCAGCAGGTATTTTCCCGCCAATTTTGTTATGATAATTAATCAGCTCATAATTATGTTTGTAGTCATTATCAGCTGCATATGGACTTTCCCTTTATTACTATACAATATATTTTATTAAGCACTTAGTGTAGTCGTATACTGTATAATAAAAACGTGTAGAATCACACAAAAATTGAGATAAACTGTGCGGTGTTAGGTAGCCTATAGTGATGTCTACAGTCGTAGCTCTGGCGCTAGTTCAGAAGCGTCCACCAGAGGTCTCAAAGGAATTGTTGGTAGGGAGAATTGAAGCAAGTTCCTCGGAACAATTGCTGTGAAAATATCTGTAAAATAATGCAAGGGATGCAACGTTTCTTCGTATGGATAATGTAGGAAGGTCTTGTGTGATTGCAGGGTTATTGATTAATCTAATAGCTTTATTTTGAATTTTGTCCAACTGCCTCAATGCAACCACTCCACTTCCACTCCACAGAGGTGAACAGTAATCCATCTGAGAACGCACATGACTTTTATATATTACGGCCAACTGCTCGTCAGTGAAGAATTCTCGAACGCTGTACAGGAGTTCCAGTTTCTTAGAGGCATTCTAAGCAATGCTTCTAACATAATGTGTCCAGCTCAGGTTAGTAGTTAATGTTACACCGAGAATGTCAATACTAGGGGAAGTGGGAATATTTACATCATTAAAAAATATATGGGAGTCAGTGAGATTCTGTCGGTTAGAAAATTGAATGTACTTGGTTTTCTGTGCATTAAAGGAAACTAGATTCTTTTGTCCCCAATCCCCATTCATTAATTCTAGAAAGGTCCTGGTTCAGAGAAATTGCAGTGTTTATTTTTGAATTTATAAGAACGGGTTGGGTGAAAGAATTGGTAAATGTGAAGGAACTGTGGAGTGTTGAGTCATCTGCGTAGGAATGTATTGGATTATGAGTGGTAGATATGAGATAATTGATATGAATGAGGAACAGAGTTGGGGCCAAAACTGATCCCTGGGGAACACCAGCATTTATTGAGTGAAATTGAGAATAAAGGCCATCTACCATTACACGTATTTGTCTGTTATGAAGATAAGAAGAAATTAGTGGAACTAATGATGCAAGGCCGTAGTGTGACATCTTCGACAATAAGGATTGATGCCAGACTCTATCAAATGCCTTTGATATATCCAGTGCTATTGTATGTGTTTCACCATGTTGGTCCGTAGCTTGGTTGATTTGATGCGTAAGAAGGCAAAGAATGTCTGCAGTTGATCGACATCGTCTAAAACCATATTGCCTATCACTGATTAATTTATTATTCTCAAGATGCTTAATTATTTGATTATTTAATATAATTTCAAAGACTACCAAGAGTGGAAGTTATAGCTATTGGTCTGTAGTTTGATGGATCTGAAGAGGCACCTTGTTTAGGAACTGGATGGATGTTTGCTTCTTTCCAGGATACTGGCAAGCATGAGGTATGAGTACACAGACGGAAAAATGTTGCCAATACAGGATCGAGCACCAAGGAGAAATTCTTAAGTACTATTGGAGGAATTTCATCTGGACCAGGAGCTTTATCTACTGAGAGATTCTGCAAAATAGTTTTGACATGTCTGGTGTGGATCTTAAGTGAGGGAATTTCAGGCAAATTAAAATTAAGTACAGGGACATCTTGATTTATTTCATCTAAGGTTGAGTTGGTGGAGAAAATATCCGCAAGAAGGTTAGCTTTACCTCGTGGGTCACTTACAAGATTGCCAGTCGGAGATTTTAATGGTGGAATGGATGAAACAGTAGTGAAGTTGGATTTGAATGAGTTAAGAGTAGACCAAAATATTTTGTTATCATTTGGATTATTTAGAAGTTTATTTGCCTGCTTGTGGAGAAAGTTTTATTTAGTTAGATTTAATACAATTTTGGCATGATTTCTGATGTTTTTAAAGTAATTAAAGGCTTCATGTGTTTTTGATCTTGTGTATGCATTGTAGGCTATTGCTCTTTGTTCAGTTACTCTAGCACAATTATGGTCAAACCATTTAGGTGAATTAGATCTTTTACTGTACTTTTGATGAGGAATAAAAGTGTCCATTCCAATTTTTATAAAATCTTGTATGTGGCTCAAGGTGGAATGTGAATCATTAGAAAAAAGAGGTCCAGGGAATATCAATAAAGAAATCTTGAAGACCTTCCCAGTCTGCCCTATCGTAATGCCATTTAGTCACCAAAACAGGTTCAGAGTGGGAAGGTGTGGTAGGTGATAGACAGGTGGCCTGTATCAGACAGTGATCAGAAGATCCAAGGGGGGACCTCACTGTAACATCATAATTTTCTGAATTGGTTGTTAAAAATAAGTCCAGTAGGTGGGAATTATGATCAGGATTATCTGGTACACGGGTGGGTTGGTTGACTAGTTGAGTGAGATTAAATGAGTCTGCAAATAGCTCACATTCAAGACCAGCATCATCAGTCCTGGCTGAATGAGTGAGCCATTCAACATTATGGACATTAAAATCACCCAACACAGTGATTTCAGAAGAAGCATTTAAGTTGAGGACAGTGAGTTGTGAGGACAGAGAATCAAAAAGACTTTGCTCTGGAGGAGTAGTTGGGGAACGGTAGATGCAACATATGTATTTAAATTTACCAGCAGAAATTAATTTCAAAATAGGGACAATTGAAACTAGTAACCTCCTCCAGGGCAATTTCAGATTTTGCGAAGCAACATACACCTCCTTTAGGTCTGAAATTTTGGAGCAGTTGATAACCTGGAAAATTAAATCTAGATGTGTCAGATGTGGATGTTACTTGAGTCTCTGTCAAAAAAAGGAGAGTAGGGGATTCTGCTTGAAGAAATTGGTGTATGAGCATATGATAAGGAGTTGCTGGAACTCCTGTTTTATTTGCCTGGCTTCCCTCACTGTTTCTATTTGTGTCTCACCTACACAAAGAGTAATCCTGCTAATACTCGTAAACACCTCCTACTCCTATTCAGTTCCCTACAGTTAACCCGGGAACTGCGGGGAGACTCTTAAGAGTTCCCCCGGCGGACTGCGGGAAGACTCTTAAGAGTAAGGCTTTTAAAAAATCCATTTAAAACACCCCATAACAATTTTTTTTTTTTGCCCCTGGGCCATGCCAAATATCACTCCTCCACGTCCCCTCCTTCCCCACTTTCCTCACCTCCTTCAGTTATCACCTATTTTCCCTGTTATTCCCTTATTCTGTGGTCTATTTTCCTGCTAACATTAGCGAGTTGCAAGCAGGGCATTGTCATCACTGTTACCAAGCGAGTAGAAGAGAGAGAGAGAGAGTATCGATCGACCGTCTCTCTCCAGACTTGGGAAAGAGTGGTGGGGAGGGAGGTTGCCTCAGCCATACATTATGTAACTCCCGGCCTGTATCGCCGATTTTGACCATCCAAACGCTGTTTCCACTTGTGTTATTGTTATAACAGGTTAATACCTTTATAATCAACCTATAATAGGCGCATATGGATAAGTATTAATGCTATTTATGGTAAAATAACGATGTTAGTGATGGGAACAGCTCAAATACGTCAGCACAGGAGTGTGGTGTCTCATACCCCCCATGCGCACTTCTTAGGACTTAACAAGCACACCACACTTCTTTCCAACACACATTAATTACCTAAAATGTACCTTTTTTGTCTGCTCCTTGCTCATTCATTCCTTCTTTTTCCCTTCCCTTGCTACCGAAAAATGTACAAATTGATCTAGAAGGGGGATCTTTCAACTTTGGGGGGATACTTGATACATGCAGCTTTTGCCTTGACTCTCCTTCAAGCACATAAACAAATACATACCCGGTACATACTGTATATTATAAGGGAACACTGACTGCTTTTTTGGCCTATAAATTAATTCATTCATAAATTCTTAGTTTCCTCGCTAGACATCCCTCAAACTTGGAAAAACATCCCCTCAAGATAAATTTGTAGATTTTTCGATAGAATCTCTTACAATTACAGGCTGGCTATCGCTCACCAGGAAAAAATCGACACCTAAATGGCACGATAGGTCTTAAAATCTATAACGAAATGGGACGAAAGGTCTTAAAATCGCCAAACAAATGGGCCCAACGTCTAAAAATCTCAAAACTAATGGGACTAAACACTAGGGAGAAAGGGGACCAGAAAAACGACCGTCTCCCCTTAACATATAAATACTGCCTCCCTCACAGTGTCTCAGGAGTGGCATATCAAGTGTCTGGTGATATCAGATATTAACCCTTTGAGTACCAGCGACGTGTGCTATACTTTATTCTAGCTATACTTAGACGATATTATGCAGCTTAAGAAGGATCTGTGTTGGTTAATAGGGTTGGCTGAAAGAGTTTGAAGCCTTATTATTGCTAGAGGTCCTTCCTAAGCTTAATAACATCGTCTAATCATTGACAGAATAAAATGAAAAGGAAGATACTGGTTTTGAACGGGTTAAGGGGGGTGACCTGTTTTTGTTCTGTCCTTTTCTATCTTTCTCTGGCTTGTATCCATTTGGCCCCATTCAGCCTACTGTTTTAAGACGTTTATCCCCATCCAGGTGTCAATTTTTTACTGGTGAGCGGTAGCGAGCCAGCATATTTTTTATTTTTGTTTGACAGCAGGCTAAATTTGTAAATTTTTCGATAGAAAAATTTGCCGGATTTCTTCATATAATGCTGGCTCGCTATCGCTCGCCAGGAAGAAATCGACACCTAGATGGGGATAAACGTCTTAAAATAGTTGGCTGAATGGGGCCGAATGGATACAAGCCAGAGAAAGAGAGAAAAGGACAGAAATAACAAAAAGCAGGTCACCCCCCTTAAGGGGAGGCTGATGGAGGACTGCTGAGGTTAAGGGAAGATAGGTCATTTATCTGGTCCCCTTTCTCCCTCGTGTTTTGCTTTGAGATTATAAGACGTTCGGCCCATTAGTTTGGCGATTTTAACACCTTTCGACCCATTTCGTTGTCAATTTTAAGACCTTTTGTGCCATTTAGGTGTCGATTATTTCCTGGCGAGCGATAGCGAGCCTTACATTTTTAGAGGAGCCGGCCTTCGGCTGGGGCATTTCTCTACCAAAAAATGTACACTGTAAACAAATATCTGTCTTTTTACATGTTTTTCTCTGTATTTATCAACAGAAAATTCACAGTAAACTTAAAACACAGATAATATCTGAATTTTATATTTGTTAGTAGTCTTGGCAAATCCAACGTCAAGGCTATTAACCTAATTGCAATGACGACTTGTCTATTTTGACTGCTATGTCGTCATTCCAACCGCGGTTAAAAAGAAAACGTCTAGAGTCTACTCCTTATCTTGCTCTAGGAGACGTTGTACATTAACCAAAACTACCACCAAAGGTGAAAAAAGCATAGAAGAGAAGAAAAAGGGGTTTACCTTAGTTACCGCTCAAGGCCCATCCCGTGTTCCGTCATGCGCAGATCCCTGTCGAACGTGCGCATGAGCGACCCTCTCTTGTCATAATTTGTTCACGCGTCGCCATTGTTGAGTCCGCTTTTGTTGTGCTCCTTCAATTCACCCTGTTTTAGGTTCGTTTCGGCTTTTCTGGCCTTCTTTTTGTTAGACAGATGTTACGTGATCTAGGGCACACGTAAATGGGCTCCTCAGTGTGTTTAATGGAGACGCGTGTGGAAATAGCTACCGAAGGTACGGGGGCGCCTGGCGTTCCTCGTGTATGTTTTTCATTTCTTTCTCTTTTCATATTCTTTTTTCCTGTTAGTCTGGGCATAGTTTAGCTTTTAGCTTATTTTAGCCTAGCTTGTTTCTCATTCAGGACTTGCTATGCCCCTATGAGTTTTCATTTTTTCATAGCCTAGGTGTACAGTTGGTTAACAATCTGAGATTTCGTGGTGGCGGTGCTGTTTGTAGGGTTTGTGTCGGCCGCATTATTAGCGTTATTCCCGAGTCCCCCCTTTCGAGCCTTCGCTGTGTCTCAAGGGCCTGGGCGCTTGGTGGTTTGTGATATCCAGGGGTACCCCACGGGGGCCCCTTCCTCACACCACAGGGTTTTTCGCCCCTGACACATTCTCTCCTCACGGCTAGGCCGCCCTTTTTCTCGCCAGTTTCATTTACTGGTTTTTGTTTTCCCTTCCTGTTTTCACCTCCATCCTTTCATAGCCTTTTGCCCAATCCTGGGGTACCCCACGGGGGCCCCTGTTTGTGCCAAACCACCCTCCCTGCCACTTCTCCTCATGGGCTTTGCTCTATCTCTGTGGGTTGGGTGGTTCCTGGGGGATGTGCCTCCTCTCCCCTGGTGTGTCTTCCTTGCCTCTCCCTTGACCGGTTGAGTCAGGATATTATCAAGGAAGACACTGCTCAGCTTGATGGCCATCGTCGCTTGGAGTTCATAAGGAGATGACGTTTTTTTTATGGGCCTTTTTTGGTTTTCCCTAGACGCTCCTCTCGCTTTTTCGGTGCCGGACCATCTCGGCCAGTCCCGCAAATTTGCGGAGTGCTCGATTCGGTCCTCTGGGACGTTTCGGCTCCCCGCAAATTTGCGGAGATCGCTGGGGGGTCCCGCGGAGATGCGGGAGGGTTGTGTCGGTACGGTTATGCCTCCATTGGCCCGCAAATTTGCGGTTATAGTTGGCTTTCACTGTTGACCTTTTTTATGTCATATTGTTGCCTGATACTATATTGGTGTATGCACTTTTCTGGTGTTATGGACCCTGCATGTGAGGTGTTGAGTGGTGGTTAACACTTTCTCCATCTTAGCAGGTTCTGCTTGTGCTCTTCCACCTCGCCCGCCCTCCTCACCTCCCTCGGTGCTCCCGGTTTAGAGTGAGTACGACTTCCAGTTTGCATGTGTGTTCCTGTTTACCCATGCTCATTCCCTGGTTTTTATTGGACATTATCTTCACTTACTCCGTCAACGTGCTGCTTATGGTGTGTGTTCTTCCGTTGCAGGTGGGATGCCTTGCTTTCGCCAGGGCTGTGGCTCCCCGTGCTTGGAATGCCACAGGTCCTGCTTACGCCACTCTCAATGTTTGTCCTCTACGGCCTACCTCCCTGCTCTGTGTGGCCCGTGTATGGACCTGGTGGATGTGGTGGACCATCACCCTGGTTCCTCTGACGCGGCGGTGGCCTCTGCATCCCTTCAGTCTGTGTGGGCGGTGGTCTCCCACCACATTAGGACTGTGGGCCACCGTTCCCCGGCCTTTGTTGACGACCGGATCCGCGTCGCCCTGGGCATCCCTGACCCGTCTGGAGGCCGTTTACCTGGCCCTCTCCCTGCTCGGGCCCTCCTCCCTGAGTCCCGTGGTCGGTCGTCACATCGTCGGGAGGATCCCCAGCTCCGTCCACACTCTCGCTCTCCTCGTCGCCCGTCCTCTACTGCCCCTCATCGTCCTCCTGATCACCTTGACTCCGCCCGTCGCCCTCGTCATGGTTATCACCCTGAGGCCGGGGTTAGCGTCTCTGCCCCTGTACGCCCTCCCCTGGCCTCTCCGGATAGGGGCTCTACTACCTTCCGCCCGCTTCCCCTGCACAAAAGACGTCCTCTTCATTTGTCCTCTACGCGCGCGGATGTTCATGCTGTAGCTGGCCCTCTGCTCCCTCCTCCTACTCTGTCCAGGGGGGTCCGCCAGGATGTAGTTGCTTCTCCTCCTACTTCTCCTGCTTCGGTGCCTCTTCTTCCTTCACGGTCTCGTCCCAAGGTGGAGGTCCCTCCCTCCTCCGCCTCGGTGTCGGGCCGCCCTGTTCTCTCAGCCCCGGGGATCCTTGCTCTGTTTCCCCCCGCGGCTCCTTCTGACCTCCTTTCACCCGGCCAGCCTTCCCACTCCCGTCATCCTGCTCCTCTTCCTTCTTCTATCCCTGATCTTCGATTACCGGCTCCCCGAGGGGGTACCCCGCCGCTTGACTCGGTGGAGTATAGCGAGGTTTCGGGGTCCCCTTTCTCGGGGGCTGACGTGTCGCTGGAAGAGGGGGATGGTGATGTTTCCCCCTCGGGCGTTAGTGATCGGGGACGAGACCCTCAGGGGCGCCACGGCCGTCGTCGCTCGCCTTCTTTGGGCCGCGACGCTGCTGTTTCGTGTCGTGGGTCTCGCTCTCGCTCACGCTCGCCCCTGCGGGCCGAACTATCTTCGGGGGGGTCGCCTCTCTCGGATCGATTTTCGGCTATGCAGGGGTGGGTTGTGTCACACTTCGACGCGCGCTTGGAGGCGATGCAAGATTCCCTCTTATCGCGCTTCATGGCGGTGACACAACCTCAGCGCCTCACCCAACCTACCCCTGCTTTGGTCCCCCTCCCCTCTGCGGTGGACCACATTCCTTCTCGCCCTGCTTCTCCGCCTGCCCGGTCGTCGGCTAGTACTGCTCCTGCCCTGGCTCAGGTGGTTGCCCCTGCTGTCTCCCATGCGGGGGTTCTCCGTCTGCTAGGGCAGGGTCCGCGCTTGCCCCCCATCCAGAAGGCCAAGGTCCCGTCGCGGACTATGCCGCTCCTCTATGGCTCCTTGGCTGTTTGGAAGGGGGTGCAGGCCTCCCACCCGGAGCGTGCTACCGACTTCCCGTCAGGTGAGAGGGCCCTACCTTCGGACTGGTCGGTACAAATTAATGATAAGATGCAGTTCAGGGCGATCAGGGTGGATGGTCAGGTGGCCGACGTGGAGGTGCGGGCTTACCCGACGAGGACTGACCTTCAGTACTTTTCGGTGAAGCTCCTCGGACTAAGCTCTGGTCAGACTTCAGCCGCCAGGACATCCTTCAGGATGTTCAGTCCCTGGCTGTGTTGACGGGACTGTCCTCCTATGGGACGGGTTTGTGCGACGACGGTAAGCCTGGCTTAGCCGTCGTGCTTGATAATCCTCTCCCATTGGAGGCCTGGTTTGCCGAGGCCTTAGAATTCGCCAACCGTTCCGTCGACAGATCTGTTTCAGTCCCTCCCCCGGAGTCGTCACTGCTTTTGCCTCCTCTTGTATCTGTCGGCGGATTGGATGGCAAGTTCTGGTCCTGGATCAGCGCGCCCAAACTTGAAATTTGTGCTATTGCTAACCCGTTCTTCTCCCACCCAGATAAGTCCTCTGTCGACAGGGATTTTACCTTGCGGCAGAGGGTGGCGAACTTATTGTCTTGTCTTTTAGGTTCCCTCCAGACGTCTGTTCACCACCTGAGGCTTATCGAGGCGACTGCACCTGGCGATCTTCGCGAGGGTTTGGACCACGTTCGGCGGATCCACCTTCAGCTCGCGGTGTCTTTGGTTCCCGAGCTGAAGGCGGTTTTGTGCGAGGCAACTCGACAACGCCAGACGGTAAGGTCCTCGTTCTGCCGGAAAGCCCCCATGGATATTCGTCAGGGTTTGTTGTACTCTGAGCTATATACATCGGGGCTTTTTGCGCAGGATGCTTGGGAACGCTACGCTTCTCTGTCAGCGGACCCTGCTTACGACACGCAAAGACGCGCTGTGTCGCGACCAGGGTCTTCGCAGTCCCGTCCTTCTGCCGGTCCTCTTCGGGGTGCTGCCGCCAATGCTGCCGCCAAGAAAGGGCGCAGGAAAGGGAAGTTGCCGGCCAGAGCGTCGGTTCCGCCTCGCACTTCTGCTCCTGCTCCCTTTCATCCCCGCCGAGAAGGGGCTGGCCAGCCTTCCACTTCCGGCCGCACTTCGACGGGGTCAGACGCACGACGGACAGGGGATGGGGTAACCCGCCCTTTTCGGCGAGGTGAGGGGGGTAGAGGTGGTCAACGTGGCTCTTATGACCGCAGGGACCGTACCGGGGGACCCTCCACGTCAAAAAATGTGTAGGTTCTCCAGGTCGGTCTCCTCCTTGTTCTCCTTCTCGCCTCGCAGAAAGGGTCGCTCAACTCATCTCGGGGGCTCCCACAGGTTGTTTTCGCCCTTGCGCCCCTCGGTGGCCGCGAGGAACGTGGGGGCGGAAGATTGCACGGAGGGGTCTAACCTGGAGATGGAAGTCCAGACCCCCACTCAGCTCTTGTCAACGAAGCCGGCCTGTCTCTTCGGAGGTGGCCGACGTGATTACATCCATGCACGAGCAGGGAATCGTCAAGGAGGTGAAAGCCGGTCAACCGGTTTTCCTCTCCCGTGTCTTTCTGGTACCGAAGAAGGACTGCGACGCGATGCGACCGGTGGTGGATCTGTCAGCCCTCAACGGGCACATCGTGAACACACGGTTTCGGATGCTGACGGTGCACCAGGTACGACTGGCCCTGCGACCTCTGTCGTGGGTAGTGTCGCTGGACCTCAAGGATGCGTATTGGCACGTTCCTATCCATCCTCGTTTCCAGCGATTCTTGGCCGTTCAGACTTCCGATCGTGTGTTCATGTTCGACAGACTTCCCTTCGGTCTCAACATCGCGCCGCGGATCTTCTCGAAACTGGTGAAGCAGGCTCTGGATCCTCTCCTCAGGAGCGGCCTCCAGATCCTGTTTTACTTGGACGACTGGTTGATAGTTTCAGACACCCTAGAACAGTGCGTCCGCGACACCCTCACAGTAGTTCGACACATCACACAGTTAGGGTTCAAAGTCAATATTCCCAAGTCACGCCTGACCCCGTCGCGTGTCGTGACGTGGGTAGGTCTCGAATGGGATCTGTCCAACGCTACGGTAACCCAGAGTCAGCCAAACGCGGTGAAACTTCGCAGGAAGGTCTTCGCCGTGTTGCACTCGGTCTCCCTCACGAGGAGGATCTGGGACTCGTTAGTGGGTTCACTGAATTGGGCTGCTCTGACCATTCCCTTAGGGAGGCTCAGGCTGCGCCGCCTAATACTCATGGGCAACAAGGTGTTTCCGTTGGCCCCTATGGATCGGCTCATGTCGATCCCGCGTACCATTCACAGACACTTAGGACACTGGGTTGCTCGGGGCACGCTCTCTGCGGCTGTGCCCTGGACCGCCCCCCCGCCGACGATCTGGGTGGATACAGATGCGTCGAGCGAGGTAGGGTGGGGTTACCAATCCAACCTGGGACATCAACATCACGGCAGATGGGTGGGACACACACACCTACACATCAATGCCCTCGAACTGTTGGTTCCCTTGTTCTTCCTGCGGGACCACGCGCTGGCCCTTCGGGGCCGGTCGGTGGCCTTCAGGATGGACAATCAGACAGCTGTCCACTGTATCCAAAAACAGGGGTCCTCCAGGTCTTTGACTCTGTTGGGGATCTCCGAGAAGTTGTTCTTCCTCGCGAACCGACACAACATCTCCCTGCACGCCTCCTACCTGCCCGGGACTGCCAACCTATGGGCGTTCTTGTAGAATGGGCAATGAAACAGTTTGTATTCGACGACCTCGCGGCTTCCTGGGGTGTTCCGGAGGTCGACTTGTTCGCATCGAAGGAGACGCGCAAGTTGCCTCGGTACCTATCCCTCCGGACTCGTACTCCGGAGGGGGGTCCGGACGCTTTCATGGAAGACTGGAGCAGGTGGCAGTCGATATACATATTTCCGCCACCAGACGCACTGTTGATGTGCAAAGTCCTCGCGAGGCTGCGGCTGTACCGCGGCAGAGTCTGGCTCATAGCTCCTCTGTGGCTGGCCCAGGCTTGGTACTCCCAGTTGAAGCGGTGGTGCCCGAGTCCGGTCCCTCTCCCTCTCTCACACTTCCACTTGAGCCAGGTTGGAGACCTACGGACCTCGTTGGCCTTCGCATCGTGGATGTTCGTGAGGCGCGGTGGCTCCCAGTCCACGGACGGGACCTGACTGACTTCCTGAAGCGTTCATGGACGTCTTCGACTTGGGGGACTTACGAGTCCCACTGGAGGTCTTTTACTAGGTGGATACAGGACACTCGCCAGACTGTTAGCTCTCCTTCCCTCGTCCTACACTACTTGTTTCACCTCTTCCGTACACGTCGCTTTCAAGTCAACACTATATGTAACCACTTGTCTGCCATCCGGGAGGTCTTTGAGTCCGTCACTGGGCTGGTCGTTCCGCCGAAGGAGCTGGATTCCTTCATGAAGGCTGCCTTCAGGGAGCGACCGCCTCCGCACCAGATCCCTCCTCAGTGGGATCTGGGGCGTGCTCTGGACCTTCTGGCTTCACACACATATACACGGGACACTACACCGGTTCAGTTGCTGGAGCGTACACTCTTCCTTGTCGCTCTGGCCACTGGGGATAGGGTGTCTGAACTAGCTGCCATGTCGCGGTCCCAGGAATGCATGCGATTCTCCCCGTCCTTGAATGTCGTCACGTTAGCCCCCTCCCCTCATTTTGTTGCCAAGAATGAGAGAGAGACCCACGTTTTCAAGCCTTTCACCATCCAGGCTTTAAAGCGTAGGCATACTCACCATGTGTTGTGCCCGGTGCAGGCCTTGCACTCCTATGTTGAGTCTGTGGCTCCGACTTCGGGTACTGCTGTGTGGGTGTCTCCTCGGACTGGTGGGAGGCTCTCGAAGGTACAGATAGGACGCCACATTTGTCGGGTCATTCGTGCCAGTAACCCTGCTTGTCGGGATTCTGCGCACGATGTGCGGTCCTTTGCTGCCTCCTTACGGTTCCTGCAGAGTCGTTCGTTGCCTGACGTCGCCTCGGCGGGTTTGTGGTCTTCTGTCCATACCTTCGTCTCCTCCTACCTCTCCATGTCCATTGTTAGACCCCCTCGGCCTGTGATAGCTCTCGGGTGTCGTGTTTCCTAGAGCTCTAGCGAAGTTGCCTGGTCTTCCCCCCTTGTCACTCTTTCTTTTACTTTGTTTTCTTTGGAAAAGGGGGGGGGGGGGAGTACGGGTTTGCAACACTGGATTGCAAGTTTGGGATTATGTTATATGTATACAGTACATAAGTGTTCTTGCCAAATTGAAAATTGTGTTTTATTTTTGTGTTCCATGTTTTTGTTCGTTTTGGAAGAAAAGGGATTTTGTGTACAGTACTTTTTGGTTTAAGACGAGTCTATGGTTTTGCATTACTATGAATGACGGGCACGTGTTAAAACTGCTCTTTTTAGCTACTCCTCAGTTTTTCACTCTTTTATTAAACTCTCTTGTTTAAATTGTGTTTCTTTGTCATTCATAATTTTGTCTTATGCATTGGTTTTTTTGGTATGTTGGGTTTGGATGTCCTCCTCCTATTTGTTATGCAGCCTTGACGTTGGATTTGCCAAGACTACTAACATATTGGGAGGTTTGACGTACCTCCCAACCTACCAAATAGGAAAACCTACTATTTGGTAGTAGTCTTGGAAAATCCAACGTACATAATACCCTCCCTCACGCCGGACCCCTGCCCATCCGCGTTCTTCTGCTGACGTGAGATGTGATGACAAGAGAGGGTCGCTCATGCGCACGTTCGACAGGGATCTGCGCATGACGGAACACGGGATGGGCCTTGAGCGGTAACTAAGGTAAACACCTTTTTCTTCTCTTCTATGCTTTTTTCACCTTCGGTGGTAGTTTTGGTTAATGTACAACGTCTCCTAGAGCAAGATAAGGAGTAGACTCTAGACGTTTTCTTTTTAACCGCGGTTGGAATGACGACATAGCAGTCAAAATAGACAAGTCGTCATTGCAATTAGGTTAATAGCCTTGACGTTGGATTTTCCAAGACTACTACCAAATAGTAGGTTTTCCTATTTGGTAGGTTGGGAGGTACGTCAAACCTCCCAATTACAGGCATTGACTGTAAAACCATGGTGTTGAATAACTCAAGAAATACTGACTATATACCATAATTGTTCTTTATGAACTGTAGCAGCCTATAAACCGATATATATTAAGTTCACTAAATACTTAATATTTGTTTATATAATGGTCACATTCAATTTAACCCTTGTAATGATCTAGAAAATGAGGCAATAATTTATCACTAGGGTTGCCGGATACTTCTATTACCTTCATCTATATATGAAACTTTTCAAGCATCTTTTTCAGGTTATATTTCATGAAACTTCTTCTATATAAATCATTGGAATTCATTTTGACAAAATGTAGGTGTTGTTGTATCAATAAACTATATGTGTGGCGATATTTATACGAGCTGTGAGTCACATGACTTTTAGGCGGGAAAACTGCCTTGCGCAGAGTAGGCCTAATTTGTGGGAGGGCAGGCAGGCTGTATTTTCATGTGATAGTTTTGCTAATTTCTACCTCCACACATACAATTCCTTACCTCAATTATTACCACAACCTTAATAACCGTGATGGGCTGTGGAAATGCTCAGTATTATCGCCAGGAAATATGTAACATGGACAATAAACAGCGTGATTTGCTGTATCTCTTGCTGTGGAATGTCGTAACTGGTAAGAAACTATTATTTGTTTAGCCCTAGTTGCGAATATTTTATGCACATTTACATTTGTAATAAGATATAGACTAATGCCGGGAATACGAGAGCTCTTTCTTAAACTGAGTAAACACGTCTAGCTTTAACAAAAGTAACCTAGTTCAAAAAATATCTACTGTATGTTTATGTGTTTCTCGAAAAGTTTTGCTTAGCCTATTTACAGTATAAAACCTTGCCCAGTTTAATTTCATCAGCTGAATACAATTGCTTAACGTTTAGTAGAAAACTAAAAGATCTATCCTACCATATTATGATTAAATATCTATATAGTCTATCTAATTGCCAGACGTTGTAATCCCTGAGAGGGTGTGGACGTGAATGAATCGCCCTCATATTCTTCCATGTGCCGAGGCAACTCACTCGATTATATAGCTTGTATTTTTTTTTATTTTTTTTTTTTTTTTTTAATGCTAGGCTAGAACAGTAGTACCGGTAGTAATGTACAGTACAGTACCTTGTGTGTATTTTCCAACAGGTACCGGTATAGCCAAAGTAAGCAACCCTATAGATAATTAATTGGATATTGAATGAATGACAGTGCAAGTTAGTTAGTTTCTGACAATGTATAAAATTGTACATGTCTATAATGTGTAACCATATACTTTCACGGTTGCTGTTACACTGTTACCTATACAATTGAAATGTAAATTTAGCAGATATATTCTGTAATGTTTTTACAGATAATTTTGTAATTTTTACAAGATTTTCTGTAAAAATTAACAGATTATATCTGTAAAAAATTACAAGCCAGTCTGTAAATTCCACAGTGTATTTTTGTAAATGATTGTACAGAATGCTGTAAATTTTACAGAGAATGTTTGGCAGCCTAATTGCCAGATATTCTCTGTAAATTTTACAGATTTTGTTTTACAGTGTACATTTTATTTATCTTGAAGGAGGGTCTAGGGGGTGTTTGTTCTAAGCTTGATGGAGGTCTAGCGAGAAAACTAAGAAATAAAGGAATAAATTAATTAATAGAAAAAAAAAAAAAAAAGTTCCGTCTCCCCTTAACACTCCAAGCAGTAAAAATGTGACCAACCCTCACCAACACACCACAGCTGGGTCACCAATTAGCTCACAACGCAATACTATCCTAATTATCTTGGCGTCTAAGTACCGTACACTCACACACCATAGTCTCTGACCCACTATTAACAATTTGGGAACCTCCTATGTTTATCTTTATGCAATTATAAGTATGCCTACCTGGATTAATTTTATAAATAAATTCATTTTCAATCAATAGTATATTGTACTATATACCGTATAATTTTGTAGTTGATGCAGAGAAAATTATATTCATAAAATCGTTTCCAGAGGTATACTTCCATAATTACAAATTTACCCTTCACCTTCGCTTAATATTCTCGGTGTCTCTTTTTTCTGATCTCTCTTGGAAAGATCATGTTGCCACTCTTGCTAAAGCAGCTTCCCAGAAGCTGGGTGGGCTCAACCACCTCCGGGGTTCTTTACCCCTGCGCAGCTTCTTGTTCTGTACAGGGGCACAGTGTGTCCATGTATTGATTATTGTTCACTCACCAATTATCTGCAGTCTCTCTCTCTCTCTTCGCCGCAATGTTGCATCTCTCTCACTATTCTATCGCTATTACAATAATCAGTGTTCCTCAGAGCTCTCGATCAGTGTATACCGCCCCCTCTTCGTAGAGCACGTAGAATACTGCGTTCAATCCTGGTGCCCTTATTACCAAAACGATATAGACAAGCTAGAATGAGTTCAACATAGAGTTACCAAAATTATACCTAGCCTAAAGAACAAACCATACGAGGAGCGTATTAGGGAATTAAATATATTTCCTTTAACCCAGCGCAGATTAAGAGGCGACTTAATTCAAGTGTTCATAATCATCAATGGCATCGACAATATGAACTGTAGTAAGTACCGGGTACCGTACTTCACTATCGACCAATCTAATTACACGCGGGGAAACGGTTGCAAAATTATCGGTAAATCTTTTAACTCGCACTAATGTAAGAATTTCTTCTTCAATCGAGTTGTCAACTTGTGGAATGGGCTTCCCCGAGACGTTATAGACTGCAGCACCGTTGGTTCATTTAAACTTCGCCTGGACAAATATCTTGCATCAAACCCGCGACTGACTGCGTTTGTAAATTAATAACTTTATTTTATCCCCCCCTCAGTTACTAACCCATCTGTCCCCTACTAACTTCCTAATCCTGCCACGGACATTAGTTCCAGGGAAGTAGTTCCCTTTCCAATGTTCCCTTACCCACTCTAAACCACTGTTTGGACAATTGATCCTCAGTGTTTTGGAGGACAAGCAGCCTAGAAGGGTCACCAGACCTGTTGTTGCTTGATTTCCTTTGTACTCCTTTGTACACGTAGCACCTGTCTTGCAACACAATCCCACCACTACTCTGTGCAACTCTCCAATCCAAGAGTGAAACGTTATTCTCAAAATGTCTTATATAGGTTCGAATCCACGGACTGCCACATGTGTTTGTAAATTTCATTAATCGATTTTAGGAGTATAATTGGTTGTTGGAAGGAACATAATAATTCAACAGCTGAGCTCTGGAACTCTCTCCCATAATTAGTCTTTCCCTCTTCCTATGACTTAATTTGATTCAAACTCTGTGTGTCCAAACATTTTGGCTCGAACGTCCCTTGATTTTGGCCCTGTCAGTCTTTCAACTCTGTGGGAGGCACTCGCCATAGGCAGTTCTGCCTTTTGTCTCCCTCACTCACATACAAAAAATAAATAGAAATAGGTGCAGTCCACGAATATTTATGAGTGGGCTCGAGACTATGGCATCCAAGTGTACCTACTAACTGGTCACACACCACACCACTCAATGCATATTTACAGATTATACAGTATGTATAGCCGTACATTATGTAATAGTTATACTGATATGAATGATAACTTATGGCTTTTATTTGACCTAACAGCATGATGCCGTACTCTATTAGGGGCACTCTACTGGTGACCTCCTTTATCTGAATATCTCATGGTAATCCTCCTTTCGGGACTTTGGTAAGACCTTTTCTTTTGCGCTAGACATAGCCAAAGCCTTTAATAGAGTCTGGCATATATCCCTTATTTCCAAACTATCATCCTTTGGTTTCTATCCCTCTATCTGTGCCTTTATCTCTAATTCCTTTTCTGGCCGTTCCACAGCTGTGGTTGTGTACGGCCATTAGTCCTATCCACTCAAATGCTGATGACTACCTTACACTATTCTACTAGTTTTCCACAACATCACACCCTGCAGTTATTCTAAAACTCAAGTGATGAAGCCATAGCACACCTATCTAACAATTATTTCCGATTGGGGCAAAACAAATCTTGTTGCTTTTCAATGCTTGCAAAACATGATTTCTCCATCTATTTACCCATCACAATATTCCCATACTCTTCAACAAAACAAATCAACTGTTCGTCCTCTCTCAATATTCTTGAAGTCTCTTTCTCTCCTGACTTTTCTTTGAAAGACCAAATTACCGGTACCACACTTGGTAAAACAGTTTCCCAGAAGTTAGGTGCTCTCTACCATCTCTGTGGGTGCTTTACTCTGAACAGGGGAACTCTGCGCCCATGAATCAAGTAGGCCTACTATTGACGTGTGCAGGGAGGTTCCACCCATACCGCACTTTTCGAAAGGGTCGAGTCACAAGCATTTAATCTGATCAACTCACCTCCTCTTACTAATTCCCTACTATCCCTTTCTATACACCTCAATGTTGCATCTCTTTCACACTCTTTTGTATGCAGCACTTATGCCCACAATACAAATAGCAGCCATCACCACCACCAACAACACCGTGCAAGAAGGACACTAAACACCACGACCAGAGGACCAGCACACCCTTCATCCGTGCAGATGCCCCCATGTGACCTGACCACTTCCCAGAGTGATGTCAGAGGGCCCAAAAACACAGACCACCATCTGCCGTGCCCCTCTAGACCCCTCGAGAAAAGACCAGGACTCCCCAGAGCAAAGAGAGACTATTCCAGCCAAATTGACCAGGATAAGCCAGCTAGGTACGAGACTAGCAGATCTTGGTCTAAAGACAGGATTTCTCCCAAGTTCAAGACTGGGTTTTTGGTCCAAACACAAGACAAGCTTCCCTTGGTCCAAACACGAGAAAGTGATAAGTGTTTTGGTCAGCCAGCTACGTTCGAGACTAGCATTTCTGTTTAGTATTTTGGTCAGCCAGCTACGTTGGAGACTAGCCATTCTGGTCCTAAGACAGAACCGCTGGGTACGACACCAGCAAGTGTAAAAGACAGAAGGAAATTGAGGCGCGACGCTCATCCCTCTGGTTAGCAACAACTTGCATGTGAGACGATACCAGGAGCTGTTAGTAGTCCGATACCTAGCCTCCAAGATGAACAACACCACCAGGAGAAAGAAATTGCTAGTAGTCCGATACCTCCTAGCCTTCAAGCTGTACAACACGCGAAAAAGACAGGAAGCCAATGCAAGCAAAAATCCAAGTCCAGCCAGAAACGAGAGAGAACATCAAGACAGAAAAGTCGAACAAAAGAGCCACGAGACAAATAATCAACTCCCCTCCGATTCCAGGGAAGTCACTAAACTATATATAACTATTAATTTCGTGTCTACTTGAGAGACCCTTCTGCCTCCTAGTATTTTTCCCCCTCTGGGAACCAGTACACATAACCCCTATCCTTGTATTACTGCTAAACAATGTTCATAATATTATAGCCGGGCATTCTGGTTGGACATAATTTAGAAGATTAGATAGTTAGACTTAATTAACCATCATTCTAACAACCACTCGCACACATTTGTATATTTAGTGATTGTCCCAGATAGATAAATATTCTTCTATGATAAAACTAAAAGTAGAAAACATCCTCAAAAGATAAAAGAAAAAACATGAACTCGTGGGCAGCATTAATTACTCACTTTGCTAAAAATCCGACTATGATATAATTAGCCTAGAAAGCCTATTTTGCCATTTCATTGTGTTTAAAACTATTAAGTACATTCCACCTTGATTTAATGTTATAGTTAGTTGAACCTAAAAACTCACAAACGCATATAATTGCATAAATACCCTTTAACACGTGTATATCACAGCTATTGCATTACCGATTTCAGTGTCTAATATAAGTAAAGTTCCAGAAGCTATATAAGATCAGATAAACTTTCCCTTACATAAAGATAATAATTTGCCGAGTTTAAGAACCTATAATAAATGGTAAATGTATAAATACTTCGACCACGTGTAGTACAGTACTCCCGTACAGTACTCCCATAGGGTACTTTTAGAGACCATACTCAAAGAAAAACGCGTGACTGTACATTTCAGCTCAGGCTTAAGTAAAGGAGATTCCAATAACTTTGTGACATACCGGTACATATTATATATTTATGTTACAACTTACAGTACCGGTAACTAAAAATATATATATTCTTTTCTTTTCTTCTTTTTTCTTCTTTTTTTCTATGTAAAGGAGGCAAAAGACAGAAATGCCTGTAGCGAGTGCCTCCCCCATAGTTGAAAAAGCGACAGGGCCAAAATCAAGGGACGTTCGAGACAAAATGCCTGGTCACACGGAGTTTGAATAAATTTAAGTCATAGGAAGAGGGAAAGACTGATTCTGGAAGAGAGTTCCAGAGCTCAGCTGTTGAATAGAAGAAAGACAGAGTAACGTTTCTCTCTTGGGTTGGACAGAGTAGGGGTGGGATTGTGTTGCAAGACAGGTACCACGTACCCTACGTAGAGGAAGTGGTATATAGCCTACACTGGGAAAGCTCTGAGGAGCACTGATTATTGTAGTAGCGATAGAATAGCGAGAGGGATGCAACATTGTGGCGAAGAGAGAAGGATTGCAGAGAGAAGGTGAGTGGATGGGAATTGATGATATGAAAGGCCTTCCTTTCTAATTTGTCTAGGAGTGCGGTCTGAGAGGTACCTCCCCACACATGTAAACAATATGGTACCGGTACTCAATACAAGGACGCACTGTGTCCCTGTACAGAGCAAGAAGCTGTGCAGGGGTAAAGAACCTCTTGAGTCGGTTGAGCACATCCAGCTTCTGGGAGGTTGCCTTAGCAAGACTGGAAATATGGTCCTTCCAAGTGAGAGCAGAAGAAAAAGAGACACCAAGAATATTAAGAGAAGTTGAAGGATTGATTTTTGTATTGTTAAAGAATAAGGGATAGTCCTTTGGGAGATCCGGACAGGTAATAAGATGGAGAAATTGGGTTTTGGAAGCATTAAAGACAACAAGATTTTCTCTGCCTCAATTGGAAATAGTAGTTAGATCAGAAGATAAGACAGTGTTGTATGGCTTTTTTACCTTTGTTTTTGAGGGATTGCTGGCTGGGGCATTCTGGAAAACTAATTGAGTGGTGTAAGGTCGAGTCGTCTGCGTATGAATGGATGGGACTGGAGGTACAGTTGAGAAGATCATATATGAAAATTAGAAAGCGAATGGGAGATAGGACAGATCCCTGAGGAACACCGGAGTTGATAGGATGAGGAAGTGAGTGATGGCCGTCCACAACCGCAGCTATGGAACGGCCGGAAAGGAAATTAGAGACAAAGGCACAGATGGAGGGTTAGAAACCGAAGGAAGGTAGTTTAGACATTAAAGATTTGTGCCAGACTCTATCGAATGAATGCCTTCGTTATGTCTAATGCAATAGAAAAGGTCTCACCGAAGTCCAGACAAGAGGATGACCAAGAGTTAGTAAGATATGAAAGTAGATCACCAGTAGAGCAACCCTTAACCCGGGAACGGCGAGGGGGGGGGTAATGAACTAGCTCCCCATGGGCGAGCATATGGGCTCCATTCAGGCCTATAATCATCATTTTACGATAAATATCGTTATTACCTATTCATATGAGCCTATTTTACCTTCACTATGAAGATAGTAACCTGTAACAACAATCAAACCAGTGAAAATATAATTTTTCTGGTTAAAATCGCGAATATAGATGAACCAGCCAATTCATGAATTTTGGAGAAAATTGAGGCAACCCCTCCCTCCACGAGGCCTCAAGCCACACTGAGCCTACTCATACACACACTCGCTTGTGTAACACACCTGCTAGGCACGTAAGCACATCCCCCACACAGTTTGCTAATGTTAGCACAAAAATATACCAACAAATTAGGGGATAACAGGAAAAATAGGTGATAATTGAAGGAGGAGGGGAAAGGGAGGAAGAAGGGGATGTGGAGGAGTGATATGAGGTATAGGGAAAAAAAAAAAAAAAAACATTGTTTAGTGCTGTTTAAATGGTATTTTTAGGCCTCCCTCTTAAGAGCTTTGCCGCCGTCACCCAGTAAAACCTCTTAAGAGCTTTGCCACCGTTTATGGGTTAAGGAAGCCATACTGGCCATCTGAGAGAAGATTATGAGAAGTGTTTAAGAAATTTGGATGCAAGAATAGTTTAAAAAACTTTAGAGATACAAGAGATGAGAGCAATTGGACGATAGTTGGAGGGTTGAGAACGGTCACCCTTCTTTGGGACAGGTTGAATGAGAGCAAATTTCCAGCAAGAAGGGAAGACGTTAGAGGAGAGACAAAGACGAAAGAGTTTGCCTAGGCAGGGAGTCAGCACGGAAGCACAGTTTTTGAGGACAACAGGAGGAACACCGTCCTGACCGTACGCCTTAGTATTAAGCCCAGAGAGAGTAGAAAGTACATCTTTAGAAGAGATTAGGATATTAGGCATAACTAGGAGAGAGGGGCGTGGAGAGGGAGGAATAGCACCGGAATCATCCAAGGTGGAGTTTCTAGCAAAAGTTTGAGCGAAGAGTTCAGCTTTGTCAGAGGAAGAAGTGATGGTAGTGCCATCAGAGTGGAAAAGGGGAGAGAAAGACGAGGAAGAAAAATTGTTGGAGAGGTTTTTGGCTAGATGCCAGAAAGCTTGGGAAGAACTAGAGTTGGATAGTTCAGTGCATTTATTATTGATGAAAGAGTGCTTGGCAAGTCGAAGAATAGATTTGGCTTGATTCCGGGCAGAAACATAGGAAGAATGAGATTCTTGAGTTTTAAGGCATAGGTACCGTTTGAATGCTTCCTCCTTGTTGCGAACAGCAGTAGAACAAGCGTGAGTAAACCAAGATTTGTTTGCATTAGACCGAGAGAAATAAAATGGAATGTACGCTTCCATACCCGAGAGGATTAGGCCTACCTCAGTCATACATTCAGCAATCCCCGAGGGTCCTCGGCGATGGAAGCAGAAGTCATTCCATGGGAAATCAAAGAAGTATTGCCAAAGAGCCTCCCTGTCGGCAGCGCCAAAGTGCCACAAGCGCCGCCGGCGCTCAAAGGAGAGAAAAGATGAGAGTATAAGAAGAAGGGTTAGAAGTCAGAAATAAGTCAAGAATGTTGTGCCGACCTCCGAAGCGATCCGGGATACGGGTGGGTTGCTGGACCAACTGCTCAAAGTTATTTAGGATAGAAAAGACGTACCGGGTAGGCTTGTCCACCAGATTGGTCAGTAGTTTGAGAGGAGAGCCATTGGCGGTGGTGAACGTTGAAATCTCCTAAGATGGAGATTCCGAGAAGGGAGAGATGGATACAATGTGTTCCACTTTAGAGTTTAGATAGTAAAAAAAATTGGGAAAGTCGGTAGAGTTAGAGGAAGGATAGACAGCACAGAAATATTTAGTATGAGAATGACAGGATAGTTTGAGCCATAAACTTGAGAATTCAGAGGAGTCAAACTCGGGAACACGAGAGCAAGTGAGTTTGTTGTGCACGTATGCACAACATCCGCCTTTGGCTTTGAAACTAGGATAGAGAAAGTAGGAGGATACAGAAAAGGGGTTGCTGGCAGTTGCCTCAGACACCTGGGTTTCAGTGAGGAAAAGAAGATCAGGTTTGTAGCAGGAGAGATGGTGTTCAACTGAGTGAAAATTAGAGGAAAGGCCACGAATATTGCAAAAGTTGATAGTAAAGAGTGACAGGCCGTGGTCCGGAGCATTTAGAGGGGTCGTCAGGGGAAGGTCGGGCATGTGTGGGGGTATTTATGGTGCCCCCCTTCCCCCCCCCCCCCCTGGGGACTCCGAGGCTTGGTTTGCGTGTATCATCATATACAGTATATATATTATTATTTTATTTTATTTTTGTGGAAGGAGGAAGTGTGGTGTGCATGTTAAGTGTAGTGAAGTAGATAGGAGGAGGAGGTGTTTGTGAGAGCTAGCTGGACTAGCCTACTCTCAATGTAAGTGAGGCACAAGGGGAATCACTAAGAGAGGCCAAGCAAATGAAACAGGAGTTCCAGCGACTCCTTATCAAATGCCTACAGCCTCTCCTGGGTATAGCCCTGTTCGATTGGTGCCTACAATCTACCGCCCCCCCCCCCCCCCATTAGTCGCCTTGTACGACGCGCAGTATGATGCGTGGGGCATATTCTTTTTGTCCTCCACCATAAGGTGAAGGTCCCCTTACCCTAAGGGGGTATTATGAATGTAATGTTGTATTTTGTCTATGTATCATTGTAGTATTATTGTGTGAATTATTATATATATATTTGTGTATTAATAAACCTGTCATATTGTAACTTTCGTATAGGCCTAATTATCTTGTCTTGTGTTTGATTGTTGATTTGTATTAATTAATATATTCTTCCTGTTAGAGAGCTCACCAAATTACCAGATTTGCTATGGCAAATTACTTCTACCACTATTACAATAATCAGTGTTCTTCAGAATAATCTCACTGTATACCTCCTCCCTTACGGAAAGTGGGTGGCACCCACCTTTAAACACATTCCAATCCCTATTCTGTCCAACTCTCTAACCCAAGAGTGAACCTATTTTCCCAATCTATCTTCCACTCAACAAGTAAACTCTGGAACTCTCTCTCTCTCAATTTATCTTTCTCTCATCCTATGGCTTAAACTACTTCAAGCTCCACGTGTTCGGACATCTTAACTCTAAAGTACCATACATGAATGTGGGTCTTTATCACTCTTTCCATTTTTGGGGGGGACACTTGGCAGCTTTGCCTTTTGTCTCCCTACACTTACGGTAGTGTAATCCAGTGAACTTTCACAAACACCTCCTCGTCCTCCTTCTATTAATTTCCCTCTACTTAACATGCATACCACAAGTCTTTCCAACAAACCGAAATTACAATTAACGTACCTTGATTTTGGCTCTGTCACTTTCAACCTTGGGGTGGAGGTCTTGTTACAGGCATCTTTGACTTTTGTTTCCTTCATGCGCATAGACAAAACAAAAATACGAAGTTAAGCTGGTGGATGTCACCGAAATTATTGATCTATTACCGTATAATAGCATGGTGAAACCCTGCTTGTACAGTGTACTGTACTGTATTTAGACACACAGTACCGTACATAAGATTGTATTGCTGGGTGGGCTATTAGGTAACCCAGTTGTGGTGTGTGAGGGTGTGTGTTCTGGTGGGTTGGTCACATTTTTACTGCGTGGAGTGGTACCGGTAATATCTGGTATCACTAGACACTTGGTATGTCACTCCTGAGACACTGCGACACAGTGGGCTGAACTTGTATTGATATACGTCAGTATTTTTTTTTTTTTCTATGTGAGTGAGGGAGACAAAAGGCAGAACTGCCTGTATCGAGTGCCTCCCCCAAAGTTGAAAGAGTGACAGGGCCAAAATCAAGAGAAGTTCAAGCCAAAATGCCTGGACACACGGAGTTTGAAGCAATTTAAGTAATAGGAAGAGGGAAAGACTGATTCTAGGAGAGAGTTCCAGAGTTCAGCAGTTGAATAGAGGAAAGTCTGATAATACCATTTCACTCTTGGGTTGGAGAGTTGCACATAGTAGCCTATATATACAGTATATATATATTTACATTTCATTTGTATTCTTAATTTCCCGGCCAAAGGCTGGAGAAGGGAACGGAAAATGAAGAAGGAATGAAGGAGCAAGGAGAAGAAGAGGAGGGGAAGAGAAAGAAGGGGGTAGAGAGAGAAGAAAGAGGATAGAATTAAAGAGTCAAATACAAAAATAAAGAAATAAAAAAAGAATAAAGAAAATGAAGAAGAAAACAAGAACAAGAAGCAGAAGCAGAAGGGATAGATAAGGGTAGAGGAATAAGAAAGAGGACAGACAAATAAAAGAGTTGAAGAAATATGATAACAAAGATAGGAATAAGGAGAAGAGAAGGGAAAAGGAAGAAGATGAAGATGAAGAGGGGAAGGGTAAGAAGGAGGCAGAGCAAGAAGACAAACCGAAAAATATAATAGTTGAGGAAATGCGATAACAAGATAGGAAGGAGGAGAAGGGAAGGAAGGGGTGCGATATGGGAAGGTCTTTAGGGGGGTCACCGTTTTTTTTTTTTTTTTCTCTCTTTCCCTGGCTTGTATCCATTCGGCCCCATTCAGCCAACTGTTTTAAGACGTTTATCCCCATCCCTGAGTCGAGTTCTTCCTGGCGAGCGATAGCGAGCCAGCATTGTATGGAGAAATCCGGCTTCGCCGGAAACATTTTTCTATCGAAAAATGTATAAATTTACCTTGCTGTCAAACCAAAAATATATATATGCTGGCTTTCTACCACTCGACAGGAAAATATTGACACCTGGATGAGAGTAAACGGCTTAAAACAGTAGGCTGAATGAGGCCGAATAGATACAAGCCAAAGAGAAAGGGAGAGAAAGAGAAAAAA
This sequence comes from Paralithodes platypus, assembly GCA_032716605.1. NCBI lineage: Eukaryota > Metazoa > Arthropoda > Malacostraca > Decapoda > Lithodidae > Paralithodes > Paralithodes platypus. Next base: position 14,063,958 of record CM064573.1, on the reverse strand, counting down.
AGCGAGGTGGGCTCCCTTAAAATTGCCAAACTATTGGGTCGAACGTCTTCAAATTTGAAAACTAATGGGGCTAAACATGAGGGAGAAAGGGGGCCCATAAAAAAATATCCCTCCCCTTTAATACATCTTGTTAGGGATTTCTATTTCATTCAAGTGTCACTGGTTGTAATTGAGGTATTGTGCTTGTTATGGTGGGTACGATCTTTAATTATTTATGATTGAACATCGTATGCAATGTTATGAGCCCGGTATAATTAATTCGACCTGTAGACAGCTTAGTTTCATATAGAGGAAGATATTTTTGTTCAAGAGTGTACGAGTCAGAGTGTGGTGGTATTGCAGGCAGTTCTCTCATCACCCCCCGTTTTCGTCCACATTCCATTCTCCCCCCTATCCCTCTACACTCGTACCCCTAATCATTCTCCCCCCCTTTCCTCCAACTCCCTTGCTCTTCTTCGTTGCCTGATGTACGAATGATATTGATTATAACTAGGTAATAATGTATTTGGCTTTTCTAATCATAAGTATTGTTTACAAGATATATCATAGAGTTCTTGGTAAAAGTAATACTTTAATTCAGCAAGTATATAATGAGTTGAGATTAATACAGTTCGAGAAGTTGGTATCAGAGCCAGGTGCGCTAAGGGTATATAAGCCGCTCGTAATGTAACGGCAGGTGTGTAATCTCCACCATCATCATAAGCTGCCCTGCACTGAGTTTGTTTGTAAAAGAATCACCATGAGTTGAATAAGTATCGCCTAGGATTTTTCTATGTTTATTGATTGCTTTCACTTACCGCACTCTCTTGGAGGGTATTTATATAACTATGTATTATTTTTCTTAAGAGTTTCTTTATTATTTCACTTCAATGTTTCTCACTTTGATATTTTCACTAGAAGTAACTTTTGTGTATAATTAATCATGTAAATAAATTATAATTTTATTTTACAAAATCTTTACATTTTACCTTTATGCTAATATATTATTCTTTTGATTGTTGGGATAAATCTAAGTCAAAGTAACTAAAGATATCTAATTCTGAACGAGTGATGAGAAAGGAATAACTTTGGGGTTTTTAGGCTAAAACAGCCATTTGATATCAACTGATATTTTATGAACTTGCCACATCTTTTCACCTACCAAGGTTTTAGTGACTACAAAGAGAGTTGCTAGTTTTGTGGAAGTTTAACATGCCACTTCTTCTTGACTGAAACTGATAGTCATATTTTCCGCATTTTGTGAGGCTAAATAATAAGTCCTCGTTTTGTGTTTTTTAGTGGAATGTTTCTTTATGTTATGGGTTCGAACCCCGCTCGTAACGTAACATGGTGCCGTGTGACCAGGATTCCTTTCTTTCCCTCGTTTGGTAATAATTGAGAACATTAGTGAAACATTAAGTCCCTCGCTAGGACATCGCAGACTCATCTCATCCATCTCGTTTCGTTCTGTTTATGAGTTGAGAGAGCTGTGTCAGCTCATCCAAATTTGTCATACATTTTCTCATTCATCCATTGTTCATAGCATTCAATCATGGAATTTAAAATTAGTGAATTTGTCGCTGACCCCTCTTTGAGCACCTTGTCTGTGTCGAAGCTCAGAAAAGTAGACTGGATTGCCTTAGCCACATCGTATGATGTACCTTACAGAACTGGTAATACCAAAGGTGAGATTAGAAAGAGTGTGATTGGGAAATTGGTAAATACTGGTGTTTTGTCTGAGGCAGCATATCAGTTGTGTGCAGAGGAAGGAGGTAGTGATGCATGGATGAAAGTGAAACTATTAGAGCTGGAGAATGCAAAAGCTGACAGAGAACAGAGAAGGCTTGAAATTGAACATGAGCGTGAGGAGAAACAACGTGAGAGAGAGCATGATGAGCGCATGTTAAAGTTAAAAGCTGAAGAAAACCGGAATCAAAGGGATTCGGTTGCAAATAGACCATTTTCTGATAAGGGTCATAGTTTAAAATTTGTCCCTAGTTTTGATGAGACTGACCCGGAGAATTTCTTCATCCTTTTTGAGAAGGCAGCCAACCAACTCAAGTGGCCAAATGATCAGTGGGCATATTTATTAGTGGCCCCTCCATCATTGACGATTACCGGTATGCCTATTACATAAGGCACCCTCTTCAAACACTCATCCGCCGTAGTTTGAATCTACCGCGCAGAGCATAAAAAATTGAGGAGCCTTCATCATGAGCGCACGCAACCTCACTCATGGTTCAGTCATTATGAAATTGGGTTCTCACTACGAAAAAACTTCGTAACAAATAAAAAACAAAAACAAAATAAGAATAACTATTCATAAGCTTTCCATATAATCGTGGATGTACTTGTGTGGATCTTTGACCAGACGCTGACTCAGGCGTCATTCTTCCTTCTCTGCTCTGCGCTCAAACTACCCGGACGTGCCTCCCCACGCTCCGCTGGTTCCGCATTTGCTGCGTCCCTAGTGAGTTTTTTCTCATTTGTTTACTCCGGGATGTATCGAGTACGACGAAGAACGGCTGAAATTTGTAGAGCTACGACGCAAAGCCAAAAAGTTAATTAAGCAAAGTAAAAAGACCTTAGAGTTACATATTGCGAATCAAAGTAAAACAAACCCGAAAGAATTCTATAGTTATATCAGAAAGAAAAAGGTAGTTACTTCAACTGTTGGACCGTTAGTCGATGAAAATGGAGAATACACCAAAGACGAAGTACAAATGAGTAATGCCCTCAATACCTTCTTTGCATCAGTTTTTACAACAGAAGACCTCAGTGATATCCCTACACCATCGCCGATTCAGATTGATAATTCAGATGTTCTAAGCAATATCACCGTTACAGAGAGAGAAGTATTGAATTGTTTAGATAAACTCAAGGTAAATAAAACGCCTGGACCTGATACAATCTCGCCTAGAGTTCTAAAGGAAGCTAAGGATGAGCTCTCCAAACCACTGACATTACTATTCAATAAATCCTTGCAGTCTGGAACTATGCCCGATCAGTGGAAGCTAGCCAACGTAACACCGATATTCAAAAAAGGCAGCAAATCCCTACCCAGTAACTATCGTCCAATTAGCTTAACTTCAGTTGTATGTAAAATGCTAGAAACGGTCATACGAGACAGACTCGTAAATCACTTAGAGGAAAATAACATACTTAAAGATACTCAACACGGCTTTCGTATAAAACGTTCCTGTTTAACAAACCTCTTAGACTTCTTCCACGATATCCTCAACCTCTACGATGAGAGTAAAGCTGTAGATATTATATACCTTGATTTTCAAAAGGCCTTTGACAAAGTTCCCCACAAACGTTTACTGCTAAAACTAAAAGCGCATGGAATACAAGACGGTGTGTTGAAATGGATAGATAATTGGCTCAGCGACAGAAAGCAAAGAGTAGTCATAAACGGTAAGGCATCTAAATGGACCAATGTAAGTAGCGGGGTACCCCAGGGATCGGTACTAGGACCAATTCTCTTTCTAATTTACATCAACGACATAGATGAGGGTCTCACCTATACAATCTCAAAATTTGCCGACAATAAAAAAATTGCAAATAGCGTACTCTCAAAAGAACAAGTTGACGATATGCAACACAATCTAGATAAATTGTCATGTTGGGCCCAAATTTGGCAAATGAGTTTCAATGCGGATAAATGTATAGTACTACTTATCGGATACCTAAATGAGAAAGCAAACTATTCGATGAATGGCACTCAGCTTAAGAATGTAAACAGAGAAACCGATCTGGGAGTAACAATATCGAGTAACCTAAAACCGAGTTAACAATGTTCAGAAGTTGTTAAGAAGGCAAACAAAATAATTGGCTTTATAGGCAGGTCATTTGAGCATAAATCCAAAGAAGTTATCCTAACCCTTTACAATTCCTTAGTCCGCCCTCTTCTGGAATACTGCGTTCAATCCTGGTGCCCTTATTACCAAAAAGATATAAACAAGCTAGAACGAGTTCAACGTAGAGTTACCAAAATGATACCTAGCCTAAAGAACAAACCATATGAAGAGCGTCTTAGAGAATTAAATCTATTTCCTTTAACCCAGCGCAGATTAAGAGGTGACTTAATTCAAGTGTTCAAAATCATCAAAGGCATCGACAATATGAACTGTAGTAAGTACTTCACTATCGACCAATCTAATTACACGCGGGGAAACGGTTGCAAAATTATTGGTAAATCTTTTAACTCACACGAATCTAAGAATTTCTTCTTCAATCGAGTTGTCAACTTGTGGAATGGGCTTCCCCGAAACGTTATAGACTGCATCACCGTTGATTCATTTAAACTCCGCCTAGACAAATATCTCGCATCAAACCCGCGACTGACTGCGTTTGTAAATTAATAACTTTATTTTATCCCCCCCTCAGTTACTAACCCATCTGTCCCCTACTAACTTCCTAATCCTGCCACGGACATTAGTTCCAGGGCAGTAATTCCCTTTCCAATGTTCCCTTACCCACTCTAAACCACTGTTTGGACACTTGATCCTCAGTGTTTTGGAGGACAAGCAACCTAGAAGGGTCACTAGATATGTTGTTGCTTGATTTCCTTTGTACTCCTTTGAGTAAGGTTAGGATATGCGTAGCAGGAGTGTCCTGGGCGGGTTGCCCGCAGTGCAGTGTATTTTGGGTCATGTGTTTGGGACATCTATTTCGGGCGTACCCTCGTGGTCCCGTGGTGGACGCGTGAAACGTTTGCGCGGTTAGCTAGCTTAGTGATGTAGGCGGCTTTCATTACGCGTTACTAGGCTTCTTCTTATCTTTCTGATGAAGTAGTTTTTCTTTTCTCTGACGTTCCCAGCGTATTTTTCTTCACTTAGTGAAGTTTTTTCTGGGTCCTGAGTCAGTTCTTCCCTTTTCCGGGAATTTTGTGCTACATTGGTGTGTTGACGGTGGTTCCTGTTGTGATATGATTCAGTGCTTTTTGTTTATATTACGACATGATTACATATTATTTCCGTCTGCTTAGGCCTAGCCAGCCTCTCGTAGCTTTGCCACATGTACAAGTGTTATTGATTTATGTTATAAATATGTACTACTGTGTCATGTGTGTCCTGGGTTAGTTGTGTATTGGCTAATTCCACGGACTATTTGTGTGTCCTGGATTAGTTGTGTATTGGCTATTTCCACGGACTAATTGTGTGTCCTGGGTTAGTTGTGCTTTGGCTAATTCCACGGTCTATTTGGTGCGTTCAGATTGAATCTGGGCGGGGTAGGTTGCCTTTTCCGGCGGGTTTTCTCGGTTACACCGTGAAAACCCGGCTGGTTGCCGAGTTTTAATCACACGTGGTTAAAAAAGGCTTGTTTTCCCCGGCGAGTGGTGGCTTGAGGCTCTCCAGGACTGCATCTCTGTGGTGGAGCCTGTGTTCAGGCTTACTGTGTTTCCCGGCGGGATGGCTTTACCCATTTAACTAAGTGTTCATGCGGACACTTGTTGAGTTTAGTTTTTCCCGGTTTTGCAAAGCCAGTAAAACTAGGCTGTTTGTTGATTGGTCTTTCCTCCCCGGCGATCTTTTGCAAAGAAGTGGGGATAGGAACAATTGGGGTTAACGTTATAAACTTAAATTCACACCCGGCGGTTGCACCTTGGGAGGGTGAGATTAACGGATTTGCAATTCGGTATAGTTGACCAGACAATTGAGGGATACGTTAATGTATCGCCGCCTTCGACATACGGCGATCTAGGACGCTTCGGGAGAAGTCAGATCTAGCATTTAAGACAGGCTTCCCAGTTTTTGATCTGCGAGATAATACGGGGGCCGGCGTCTTTTTATGGGTTTTCCAGTAAAACTTAACAAACACCACTGGGAAGACTGCGTCATTTATGAAAGCCATGCTGGTCTTTATATCATGTCAGAGGATATTCGTAAATCTTTTTGGACAGGTTAAGATATTCTGAAATCTTTACTTTTGAACCTCCCGCGTAGCGAGCTGTAATGGTTGTGTATTACGTCTCGTTACCCGGCGGGTTATTTAACACTTGTGTTCGAACATGTTGGGGTAACCTTATGAGCATTAATTCCTGGAAATTTTCTTTTTTCCAGGGCGGAGTTCCGGCGGGCCTTTAGAGAACCTGGAGTAAACCCGGGGGTGGGTTAGTTTTCCACCAGTCTCTGTCATGGCTGCCCTAGACCCTGTTTTTGCTTTGCGTGTTTCACCCTCCTGTTCAGGTATCCCTTTCTTTGCACACACTCTTTGCATTAGATGTGTTAAATGTTTAGATCGCTCAAGGGGTTTGTGGGTTACGGGGAACTGTACCTTCTGTACTCAATTGAGTAATAAAGTATTACGAGACAATGATAGACCCGCGGCGGTCGCTTTACGGGAGGTCAGGCAGCTGTTGTCCACTTATGCTACCACAGTGGCTCATAAGGCCCTTCAATGTGATAACGTAATTCTTTGGGATAAATTACTTATTGAGCACCCCCCTATTAAACGTACCTCTAGAGTAATTGTACGAAAGTCGGCAGAGACTGGGCAGGGTTTAGCACTTACTCCAGCCCCCGGCACATCTAAGAGACCTCGTGAACCTACGCCCCCGGTGTCAGCCTCCACGTCACGGGGGCGGTCCAGGTCCAGGTCGCCCCTCAGACAACAGCCGCTTAGTCACTCTTCTTCACCGGCGAGTAAGAAGAGCAAAGAGGAGAAGTCCAAGAGCAGTTCTAGTGATAGATCTGAGAAGTCCAAGAGCAGTTCTAGTGATAGATCTAAGTCACACCGAAGCCACAAATCTTCCAGGAAAGATTCTCATGAACGAAAGGCCTCCCGGCGTTCGCCGGAGCCTCGTGCCTCACTTTCTGCCTCTACTCCCGACCAATCTGATGGGGCGGGAGTGGAGTCAGAGACTGTGGTGGGGGTGTTACCGGCGGACAGGTTACCAATGGATATTATAAACTTAGAATTAGAGAGTTCTGTGGGCAGTGATCGCCCTCTAGAAGGGTCTAGTGGGGGCTCAGTGGTTGATGGGGTAACTGACTCTCAAGGGAGTTCGGGCCAAGGCCTGGGTGTGTGGCGGTATTCCCAACCAGGGAATGAAGGCCCACGTCTGGTTCAGGAGACACAGGTAATGGCGGACGTCCACCGGGACGCTGCGATCCCATCATCCATTCCAGACTTAACATGGCAACACGACGGGATTCCGGCTTCGGCGGAATCCTCTCATGATGAGCCAGATGACAAGGATGAGGTGTCTATAATCTCTGACATGGAGGTGCAGGAGTCGGATTCAGTTTTAGACGACTCACAGGATAGGAATGATTCACCTCTTAGTTCTTCATCTGCTAAATTTGTCACGGCGGAGGAAATAGATGGGTTATTAGTTACTGCTCTAACAAACAAAATTGGCCAGCAGCCGGAGACTCCTACAGTGGATCTGGGAGCTCCCATGACAATTTCAAGTGTTCGGCCTCTGACTACTCCCACTGCTTTAACTAAGATTCCGCACCCTCCTTTTGTATCACCTACTATGGTCACTAGGCCTGCTTCGGCGGCACTGACTACTTCTAGTGTAAGGGTAGTAGCGGATGTGAATCCTCCCCCTTTAGATAAAGCACCGTTAAGAAAGGTAGCTATGCCCCTTTTATACGGTCCAGATGATTCATGGGTACAAATGGTCCCAACTAAGCCAGAGGTAGCACAGCCCACTTTGTCAGGGGAACTTCCAGTGCCACGAGAGTGGGTAATCCAAGGAAATAAATCTAGAAAGTTACGAGCTTTAGATATTCTGGGTAATGTACTTGATGTTAATATTAAGGCCATTCCTAACTATTATCACCATAACTATTTTGTGTATACAGCTACACCTGCACTACCCCCTGCATCAGCTTCAAAACTGTTTTCTGACTGGACCAAGCATGACGGTTTTAATGATATAATAGCACTGTCAGCTCTCACTCCAGAATTAGATTTACAAACAGTCACAGACACAGCCGCTAATCCAGTGTTGAAGGTGGGGCAGTTGGGTCTGGGACCTTGGGTGGAATGGGAGGTAGAGGCTCAGAACTTTGCGACCACCTTCACCTCAAAATCTTCGCACCAAATTCCTCAGGACAGCCATTCTTGGTTCTCTATGCCAGTCTTCTCGGCAGGCGGAGTCCCATCTGCTCTGTTTGCTTTCTTAGCTGCCCCCAAAATCAATCTATGCGAACTTAAAGATCCTTTCACTACACCTTCCCCAGCTCACCTAGACCGAGAGTTTAGGCTACGGGGGAAGGCGTATAGACTTTTTTCCCAATACATTGTTACGCACCAGGTGGCGAAGTCTATGCTAAGATCTACTCAGGCAATCGCGGACGCGGATGTCAGAAGATCAATTGAACTATCTCGACGTTTACTCCTTCAGACTTCTATTCAGTCGTTGGGGGATATCCGTACAGCCTTGCTCGAGGCGGTGCGGGCGAGACAGGATCTTAGGATGTCCCTGGTGAGGAAACTTCCTGATAGAATTGCGAACCAGGTGGTCATGTTGCCAGTGCTAACTCCCTCTTTAATGTCCCCTGATGTGTGGAGAACTGTATTTAACATGGCTCAGGCCTTTAAACACAGTCCCGCCCCTTCTAAGAAACCTGCTTTTAACTTCCCCAAACCCAAGCCAGTCGCAAAAGCTCAGCCGGGTGGGTCAAAACCCTTTCATCTACCGAAGTCCTCTTCCCCCCAAGGTCAGTACAGGTATAAACAAGGAAAGTTTGCAGGTCATAAAGGACGAAACTATAACAGACCGGGCCAGGGCCCGTCTTCTGCCAACGCCGGCCAGTCGGCTAAGCATCCACCACCACCACCACCACCAACATAAAAAAACTAAAGTCTCTCTCACTCCCAGGGCCGGTCTCACGGCGGGTGGATCAGAGGGCAGGGTGTCAAACGACGCTGGGTTTTTTAGTGATAACGCAATGAACTTTTTGTATAATGATAACAGAAACTCCCCCCCCCCCAAAAAAAAAGGTATGCTTGGCTAAATTGACACAATTTTGGTCTCCATATTTTCCATCTTGATTACATGAGAAAAGAAAATGGGAGTCTGCAGAAAGCCGATTGGCCTAAGCAAGGCAGATCCCTGTCCCACACAACCCCAATTCAATTACAAAGCCCAATTATAGGCTCCACACTCTAATACCCTGAGGATCATCTTACCAAAATGGTTAGGGATTAACGCAGGATTATGGGGGTCTGCAGAGCGCTGATTGGCCCAACCCAGCTGATCCCCCTTCACACCCAACCCTTCTCGTCCATATTATGTCAAATTGTTTTTTTATTGCAGGAAATACTGTTTTAGACACCTAAATTCTCAAAAACAAAAACTGGGGGGCATGCCCCCGGACCCCCCTAGAGCTCACGCCTTCGCCGCGCTATAATGATAACAAAATAATAAACCATAATGATAACACCATTCATATTTTGTGGATTGACACCCTGTCAGAGGGTAGTACAGCCGGCGAACCCTTGTCTTTTAACTGGGTCGTTCCGAACGTGTCACCGCGCATGGCCATTATATACTTGGGCAAGGATGGTGGCACGCAAAGGCATCACCTGGCAGTGGCTCCGGCGACCTCGTTTACGTCAGCCGACAAAGGCAAATTTAGTTTCATTAGAGGTGGAGTCACTGATCCAAAAAATGATCGCCAAGAATGTCATCATCCCGGTTCCTCAAAATTACCCAGTCTTTACATCCAAACTATTTCTAGTGCCCAAAAGGGACAGTGTTCAGATGAGACCTGTCTTATCTGAACCTCCATATTCACAACGTGTCATTCAGGATGCTGACAGTCAATCAAATCAGGCTAACACTTCCGCCGGGAGGATGGATGTATTCTTTAGACCTGACAGACGCGTATTGGCACGTCTCGGTAAACAAAAGATTTCAACGGTTTCTGGCCTTACGTATAATGCATCAGACTTATGTCTTTCAGAGGATGCCGTTTGGATTGAACCTAGCACCTCGCTTATTCACGAAATTAGTCCGGCAAGCCCTGATGCCCTTGTTAGAGGAAGGGATCAGGATTTTGTGGTATCTAGATGACTGGCTGGTGGTGGCAGAGACGGAACAAGTATGCATAAATCATGTCAACATAACATTAAATCATGTCAAATCTCTAGGATTCAAGGTAAACCTGGTAAAGTCAAACCTTGTTCCCTCACGAGTAGTTCAGTGGATAGGGCTGGTTTGGGACACAGCTACTCTCACTCTGAGTCAGAGTGTGGACAATCGAAACCGATTTCGCAGGAAATTGTTCCTGTTCCTTCACAGTCTGAATACGACATGGAGAATCTGGGAGTCTCTGGTCGGCTCTCTCAACTGGATTCAACTAACTGTAAAGTTGGGCCGGTTGAAAGTCAAACGTTTAATATTGGAGGGCAACAAATGTTTTCCACTATTGCCGGCGGAAAAATTATGGCCCATATCAAAATTAATCCACAACTTACTAGCGGTCTGGGCGAAGAGGGAAACGTTACACTCAGTAATGTCATGGACCTCTCCTCCACCGACGGTATGGGTAGACACGGATGCGTCAGGAACGATAGGTTGGGGCTTTCAGTCAAACCAAGGGCACCAGGGTCAAGGGCTTTGGTCCCATTTAGAAATCTCCCACATCAATGTCAAAGAATTACTAGTCCCCTTATATTTCCTTCAGGCTCACGGCTCTACTTTACGGGGCAAGTCGGTGGCCTTCAGAATGGACAATCTGAATGCGGTTCACTGTATTCAGAAACAAGGGTCAACGAGATCTCGGAAGTTGCTAAACATGTCAGAAAAGATTTTTATTCTAGCCAACAGGCTGGACATTCATCTTCACGCATCTTATCTCCCAGGCGTAGCAAACGTCTGGGCAGACGCTCTGTCTCGGAGACAGAGCACAACAGTAGAATGGGCGCTCAAGCAAACCATTTTCGACCAAATGATTGCGGAGCCTTACCATCCACAAGTGGATTTGTTTGCGTGAGAAGAGACTCACAAACTCCCACTGTACCTCACCCGCCGGACAATAACGCTGGCGGGCGGGCCAGACGCACTGGTGACAGACTGGAACAGGTGGAGTTCCATTTATCTGTTTCTGCCGCCAGACGCGTCTCTAATGTACCACGTAGTAAACAAACTACAGGATTATCGGGGCATAGTCTCGCTAATCGCGCCCCTATGGCCGGCGCAGTTGTGGTACCAGCAATTGAAAACGTGGTGCCCGCACCCGGTGTCACTCCCGGTCGGGCTTTTCCACTTAGACACAATTGGCAACCTAGAGACCTCGCTGACTTTTGCATTATGGACATTCAGGAGGCCAAGTGGCTAGCACCATTTGGTAGAGACGTGACCAATAAATTCATGAATCAATATACCCAGTCTACAAAGCGACAGTATCAATCGCATTGGCAAGCCTTTACTTCTTGGATTCTTAGAACAGAACAAACTGTGCCCTCGGTGGCTTTGGTTTTTAATTATTTAAATTATCTGTTCGAGCAGAAACGTTTATCTGTAGTAACGTTAAAAAATCACTTAACAGCGATTAGGATGCCATTTTTGGACCTTACCGGTCTCACCATACCAGTCGCGGAGGAAACAGGTTTTATGAGGGCATGTTTTAAACTCCGCCCACCTCCCCGTCAACTCATGCCTACCTGGTCTCTGGACAAAGCATTGTCGTTACTTCATTCCCGTCTGTACCAACATACTGCAGATTTTACATTACTTTTAAAAAAGGCAGTATTCCTTATGGCTTTGGCTACCGGGAACAGAGTATCTGAGCTGGCGGCGATGAGCAACACACCTAATTGCCTCAGGTTTGGTAGGCTTAATGAGTGTATTCAGATTGCACCTTCCCCAGGGTTCATAGCCAAGAATGAACACCGTGAACACATGTTTTCAGAGTTCACGGTGCCGGCGTTGAAAAGGGGAAAGGTGCACCATAATTTATGTCCAGTGCAAGATCTAACCAAATATTTGAGAGTGGCACATCTAAATCACCAGGGTGCTTTATGGGTAGCAAGTACGGGTAACGCTTGATGAAACGTAAACTGGATTCTCTCTTGGTCGAGGTCATTAAAGAGAGTAATCCCGGCGTTGTGGGTAGGGCCCACGATTTATGCAAGTGGGCAGCCTCTTTACGTTTCCTTAAAAAAAAATCTGTTGAAGATATTACGTCCACACAGTTGTGGGCCTCTAATCATACGTTTTTGACTCAATACCTTTCAGTAGCTCTAGACAAACCTTCCTTGCCATGTATAGCTTTACGGCAGAGGGTCTAGGTGGCCCCTAAGTCACTTATTGTTTAATTTCAAGAAAAGGGGGGGGGGGGGTGCAGTCAGTGTAACATAGGACACCCTAGACCCCGCCGGAGTATGTGAGCTGTGATACTGTTTATGGGTGTTGTGATATGTAAATTTCTCTGTACTATTCATTACAGGAAATTGTGCTAGTACAATTGTAGTACAAACAACAGTGTTGTTGTAAGTAGTTTTTGGCTGTGAAGCAATCTAATTTTAAGCATTGGATATATTTTGCAAGATATATCCACTAGTTTTATGGGGTTTATATGTGCACATGTAAACTTATAAGTTTTTATTTTTCACCACTTAATTTAAGTGGGGTGCCTTTTTAACTGGCGGATCTGTACTCAGAATCTCAGAGTTAACCCCTTTTTTATCAAGCAGGCTTCTTTGAAGCACGCTCCTGCTTGTACCCCTTTTTGTATATATGTGCTGCGCCAAAAATATACATCTTTTCGAAGTAAGAATACTATGTGGTTGTTTGATTATCTGCTTTTGCTAGAGTTATGATATGATTACGAATATCCCCCTCCAGTCTTAGATATCAGGCATAATCGTCAATGATGGAGGGGCCACTAATAAATTATAGGTTTAACTCCTGTAAGGAGATAAAGAAAACCTAATATTTAGTAGTGGCCCCGTAATCATTGACGACTGGGGCCCTCCCGACCATCCCCTTCCCATTCGTTGATGTATTAAGGATTTTGGTTTACTTGATATGTCAGTGAAGGAAGAATGACGCCTGAGTCAGCGTCTGGTCAAAGATCCACACAAGTACATCCACGATTATATGGAAAGCTTATGAATAGTTATTCTTATTTTCTTTTTGTTTTTTATTTGTTACGAAGTTTTTTCGTAGTGAGAACCCAATTTCATAATGACTGAACCATGAGTGAGGTTGCATGCGCTCATGATGAAGGCTCCTCAATTTTGTATGCTCTGCGCGGTAGATTCAAACTACGGCGGATGAGTGTTTGAAGAGGGTGCCTTATGTAATAGGCATAATCGTCAATGATTACGGGGCCACTACTAAATATTAGGTTTTCTTTATCTCCTTACAGGAGTCAAACCTATATTCTAGACCAGACTGCTTTCATAGGTAAAGCCAAGCAGGTTTATACCAATCTCCCCATTGATTCCTTGACCTATGAAACTCTTAAAACCTCAGTCTTAGCAGTGTATGATCAGGTTCCTGAAACACATCGTCAGTATTTCAGGGATATGAAGAAAGGTGAAAAACAAACCTATCTAGAATTTGTGAAGGAAAAAGAGCGAAAGTTTCTGAGTTGGTTGAGAGCCAGTAAAGTGACAACCTTTGAGCAGTTGTGCCAGCTAGTTATGCTTGAAGAATTTCTCCACAAAGTCCCCTACCCCTTAAAACTTTACCTCCAAGAGAGAGAGGTGCAATCTGTAGACAGGGCGGCTATTTTGGTTGAAAATTACAGATTAACTCATGGCGATTCTTATTTCAGGACAGGACAGAGAGGGCCTGGCAACCGGCGACATTCTGGTGCTGGTCCTCGTGATGGTGGTAGTTTCCACTCTACTGGTGGTAGGCCTGGTTATGGTGGTGTCTCCCAACCAGTTTCAAGGGTAGCATCTGGGGGCAATGGATCTGATAAAAAGTTATTTAACAAAACTTCTCTTTCTTCCATTAAACCTCCTGGACCCTTAGTTTGTGCCTACTGTAAACAACCTGGACATTTTCTTAGAGAGTGTCCCAAATTAAAATTAAAAGAGAAAACCCGTAAACCAGAGAGTAGTGCTGTCCTAGCCTCTTCCCTTGTACTTAATCCAAATACAGTAGCAGTATCCCCTCCTACTCCACCTGTGTTGAGTGCCTGTTCTGACTCTGATGGCTCTCACAACCAGGTTTTCACTAGTATACCACCTAGCTGTTCTAACCAGTTCCAACCTTTTCTTTCCACAGGATCAGTTTCCTCTACTGATGCTTCCACTGACTATCCCATTCATATTTTGAGAGACACAGGAGCTTCTCATAGCCTCTTGGTAAGAGGATTGATGCCCAGTATTGAGGACTGTTTGCTGGGCCAGAGTATACTCATTCAGGGAGTCAGTGGGTGTCTTGTTGTTCCTTTGGCTAGGGTGTATCTAAAAACTGAGTTAGCTAGTGGTTACTTTACTGTTGGGATTCAAGATTCCCTACCTGTAGAAGGAGTGAACTTTTTGATGGGCAACGATATCGCCGGTGGCAAGGTGATATCAGACCCCATAGTTACCTCCACTCCCTCCTCTGATAACAACACTAAGCAATTAGCAAATCAGTATCCCAATTTGTTTCCCTCCTGTGTAATGACTAGGAGTGGGGCTGGTCACCACAATCACAAGGACAAAGTTGATCCTGATAGTGTTGACCTAGACACTTCCTCCCTATTTCCTGATGTAGATTCAGAGGATATTAGCAAGATTCCCATTGATTCTGAAACTCTCAAAGAGGCTCAGAAGCAGGACCCTGAACTGGCAATATACTTTGATAGGGCTGTGGAAGAGTCAGATATAGGAAACTATCCTCAATGCTTCTATCTAAGTAATGGTACCCTGATGCGCAAGAATAGTCCTCCCAATGTGCCAGCTGATGAGCCCTGGCAAGAAGTGCATCAAGTAGTTGTGCCACATAAGTATAGAGTAGACATTATTTCCATTGCTCATGACCTTAGTGGTGGACATTTGGGTGTCAACAAGACGTATGACAAAATTCTCAATGATTTCTTTTGGCTGAGGATGAAACAATCCGTTAAGTCTTACTGTAAATCTTGTCATGTGTGTCAACTTGCTGGGAAACCCAACCAACCCATCAAGCCTGCACCTTTAAATCCCATCCCTGTAACGGATGAACCGTTCAGTAAAATCATAATTGACTGTGTAGGACCTTTGCCAAGAACCCATAGTGGGAATGAGTTCTTGTTGACTGTCATGTGCTCCACCACTAGGTATCCAGAAGTGTTCCCCTTGAGGCGTATAATATCAAAGAATGTAGTAAAGGCGCTTAGTAAATTTTTCACCCAGTATGGAATACCCCGTGTGGTACAGTCTGATTTAGGAAGTAACTTTACCACTCAGCTCTTCAAGCAAACCATGGAAGAGTTGGGAGTACGTACACCAGTACCATTCCACAGCCAGTCACCCACAGTCCCAGGGGGCATTAGAAAGGTTCCATCAGACCCTCAAATCGGGAGGCGATGTACGTAGCTCTAAAACATGACGTCACTCACCATCTGCGCATGCGTGAGAATCTAGGCCCCCTTGGCCCCGCCCCTCACCTCCGTTGCGTTTAAATATACCCTTCAAACCATATCACCCAGATCTCTCCGTAGCTCACTCGGTATGGCACCCGCCCGTCACTGAGGAAACCAGGGATCGATCCCACTCTTCTTTGGAATATTTTGTATTTGTTTATTTCGTTATATTTGTTATTTTGATTATTTTGGTTATATTTTAGGGTTAGGTTAGGTTAGGTTATGTTAATCTAATCTAATCTAATATAATAGTTGTACATTTGAGGGGCTGGGCCAAGATTCTCACGCATGCGCAGATGGTGAGTGACGTCATGTTTTAGAGCTACGTACATAGCCTCCCCTCAAATCCATGCTCACTAAATATTGTGAAGAAAACAATGCCGACTGGGATGAGGGCATCCATTTTGTGTTGTATGCTGTAAGAAGCAGGGTACAAGATTCTCTAGGATTTTCACCATTTTCCCTAGTTTTTGGTCATGAGGTCAGAGGTCCCTTGAAAGTGTTAAAAGATAGGCCTACTTTGATCAATGCTAACTCTAATAAACATCTTCTCACTTATGTGCATCAATTTAAATCTAAACTGAGATCTGCAGTACAACTAGCTATGAATCATTTAGAGAAGTCTCAAGATAAAATGAAAGTACAGTATGATAAGACTACAGTTGTCAGAGAATTTCAGCCAGGAGATCTAGTGCTTGCCTTTCTGCCTATACCTAAAAAGCCGCTACAAAGCAAGTACCATGGTCCATATGTTGTGCTTAAGAAAACAAGTAATGTGAATTCTGCTTTAAAAACTCCTGATTGTAGGAAGTCAGAAAGACTAGTACATGTTAACCTGCTGAAAGCCTATCACTGCAGAGATCCAGATAAGGTACCGGGTATTAAACTTTGAATCTGTAGCACAATTTTAAGGTGAACTAGACGATTTAAAAATCAAGGAACATAATGACATCCAGTTGCCTCTTGATAACAAATTGCAAAACTCGGACTTCTTGACTAACCCCCATTTAAAATTCCAGCACTTGTTGTCTGACCAAGGTGAAGACTTGGAGTACCTGCTTTCCGAGTTTCCACAGCTGTTTGGTGACGTTCCCCAGCAGTGTCCCCTGGTGGAACATGATGTGGTCCTGACGGAGGGGGCCACTCCCATCAAACAACATCCCTACCGCGCCAATCCAGAGAAAGGTGCGGCACTTCAACAGGAAGTGGACTTCCTACTCGCCCATGGATTGGTGGAACGGAGCGACAGCGAGTGGGCCTCTCCATGCCTACTCGTGGACAAACCTGATGGCACATTTAGGATGTGTACGGATTATCGCCGGGTAAACCAACTCACCCACCAGGACTGCTACCCTCTGCCACGGATCGACGACCTGTTGGACCGTTTGGGAGGAACGAAGTACATCTCCAAGATTGACCTGCTGAAGGGTTACTACCAGATAAAACTATCGGAGAGGGCCAAGAGAGTGTCTGCATTTGTCACCCCGGACGGGCTATTCCAATACACCGTCATGCCTTTCAGTATGGTGAATGCGCCTGCCACCTTCCAGCGACTGATCCACCGGGTGACAGATGGCCTCTCGGGCGTGCAATCCTACCTCAACGATATTGTGGTCTACAGCGAATCCTGGCAGGATCATCTTCACCAGCTACAAAATCTCTTCTCCAACTTGGCCAGGGCGGGACTCACTGTCAACCTTGCCAAGAATGAGTTCGGCCATGCCAAACTAATCTTTCTGGGTCACGTGGTAGGAGAAGGGGAAGTCAGCCCTATTTCTGCCAAAGTCGAAGCCATTTCTACACTGCCTATTCCCCAGGACCGCAAGGCAGTAATGCGCTTCTTGGGTATGGCTGGGTACTATCGGCGATTTGTACCCAACTTCGCTGACCTCTCCGCCCCCCTAACAGACTTGATTAGTCCCAAGAGAAAATTTGTATGGAATGCCAAACTTCATTCACAAAGATTCGTTGCCTATTAGTCAATGCACCTATTCTGAAGTCCCCTCAGTTTCATAAACCGTTCATAATTCAGGTGGATGCTAGTGATGTTGGCGTAGGAGCAGTTTTGTTACAGTACAGTGATGCTGAGATTTTGCATCCAGTTTGCTATGCATCCAGTAAACTCAAACCTTATCAGAAACACTACAGCACTATTGAAAAAGAGTGTTTTGCCTTGCTCTTTGCAGTGGATAAGTTTAATGTGTACCGGTATCTTAGTGGTTCACATTTTCCCGTGAAAGTGTTTACTGATCACAACCCCCTGAAATTCTTGTATAAAATGAAAAACTCGAATCAGCGGTTAATGAGATGGTGCTTGGCATTGCAACCATATAACCTTGAAATTCACCGTATAAAGGGAAAGAACAATATTATCGCGGACATGTTGTCCCGGAACTGAATGAGAACAATTTTAGTTGTTAGAGCTATTTTGCCAGCAATAATTTGTAAGTTTGTTAATGTGATTTTGGTTTTGGTTTATGGTTTGGTGAATGATATAAGGTTTAAAATTATTGTATTAGGGTTTAGATTTAGTTTCGCTTCTCATATAAATCTCTTTGTGAGGGAGGTGTTAGGGATTTCTATTTCATTCAAGTGTCACTGGTTGTAATTGAGGTATTGTGCTTGTTATGGTGGGTACGATCTTTAATTATTTATAATTGAACATCGTATTCAATGTTATGAGCCCGGTATAATTAATTCGACCTGTAGACAGCTTAGTTTCATATAGAGGAAGGTATTTTTGTTCAAGAGTGTACGAGTCAGAGTGTGGTGGTATTGCAGGCAGTTCTCTCATCACCCCCCGTTTTCGTCCACATTCCATTCTCCCCCCTATCCCTCTACACTCGTACCCCTAATCATTCTCCCCCCCTTTCCTCCAACTCCCTTGCTCTTCTTCGTTGCCTGACGTACGAATGATATTGATTATAACTAGGTAATAATGTATTTGGCTTTTCTAATCATAAGTATTGTTTACAAGATATATCATAGAGTTCTTGGTAAAAGTAATACTTTAATTCAGCAAGTATATAATGAGTTGAGATTAATACAGTTCGAGAAGTTGGTATCAGAGCCAGGTGCGCTAAGGGTATATAAGCCGCTCGTAACGTAACGGCAGGTGTGTAATCTCCACCATCATCATAAGCTGCCCTGCCCTGAGTTTGTTTGTAAAAGAATCACCATGAGTTGAATAAGTATCGCCTAGGATTTTTCTATGTTTATTGATTGCTTTCACTTACCGTACTCTCTTAGAGGGTATTTATATAACTATGTATTATTTTTCTTAAGAGTTTCTTTATTATTTCACTTCAATGTTTCTCACTTTGATATTTTCACTAGAAGTAACTTTTGTGTATAATTAATCATGTAAATAAATTATAGTTTTATTTTACAAAATCTTTACATTTTACCTTTATGCTAATATATTATTCTTTTGATTGTTGGGATAAATCTAAGTCAAAGTAACTAAAGATAACTAATTCTGAACGAGTGATGAGAAAGGAATAACTTTGGGGTTTTTAGGCTAAAACAGCCATTTGATATCAACTGATATTTTATGAACTTGCCACATCTTTTCACCTACCAAGGTTTTAGTGACTACAAAGAGAGTTGCTAGTTTTGTGGAAGTTTAACATGCCACTTCTGCTTGACTGAAACTGATAGTCATATTTTCTGCATTTTGTGAGGCTAAATAATAAGTCCTCGTTTTGTGGTTTTTAGTGGAATGTTTCTTTATGTAATGGGTTCGAACCCCGCTCATAACTTAACAATGTAATGACCCAAACCATTACGAACACCATTAGTTACCGGTATGAGATAATCAGTATATTTGCATTGTGATTTACATGGACGAACTTATGATTTAAATTACTGTTTATGTATTTCAGTACAGACACTATACTATAGTTTATTCGCTGTAAGTAGGCGAGGAATCATGACCTCTATCCTCTGTAACTCAAAAAGGGCTAGAGCAAATTGGCTGTAAATTTCCACATCTATTCCTCCACTGACTCTTCCAAAATGGTAGAAATATTGGCTCGATTACTCTACTTTGTTTTGAGTTACAGAGGTTAGAGGTACCGGTAATGATTTTTTGCCTACTTACAGCGAATAGACTATAGCCTATACCCTGTTACAAATAGGTAGGCCAAATCTCTTGCATATTAACCGCTATAACTAACAAACGTTGGTACTAAAGTAATCGTGCTAACATTTCTACCATTTGGGAAGGGTCAGATAGGGAATAGGTGTGGAAATGTACAGCCCATTTGCTCTAGTCCTTTTTAAGTCAGAGGTTAAAGTTCACGATTTCTGCCCTACCTACAGTATTTGGAACGGGGTACCGGTATAAACCTAGTAATAATATTTCGTTAGTAAAATAATTTCAGGTTGCCAGTTGAGCTATACCGTACCTTGTTCCAAATAGGTACATGTACAATCGGCCTAACAAGTGATGTCTCCGCACCAAGTATGTTTTGATCCATAATTGGTTTCAGCAATATCTAAACTTAATTTATTCATTTCGAAGGGGATATAAACACCTATTCTTACACTCACCCACCCTATTCAACATCTAGCAGACATTATTACAGTACAGAGCGAGTAAAACGTAATGACAGCTGAGCCATGACTTATTAGCGCGACCGTACCGGTAGTCTAGAAATTGTCAACCCTAACCACTGTACCTCAAGAATGGTTAGAGCAAATAGGCTGTACATTTCCACCCCTATTCCCTGGCTGACCCTTCCCAAATGGTAGACATATTAGCTGGATTACTCTGGAAGTTTGTGAGCTATAGAGGTTAAAGTTCAAGAGTTTTGGCCTACTTATTTGGAACAGGGTATAGCAACAAAAATAATGGAGAGAACAATGAGCACAATCGGACAAGTAAGTACCGGTAGGCCAAAACTCTTGGTCATTAACCTCTATAACTCACAAACGACTAGAAAAATCGACCTAATATTTCTAACATCTGGCAAGGGTCAGCCAGGGAAAAGGTGCCTATGGCCTGTTACAAACGTAGTTATAGCCTATGCGAATTAATTACCGGTACCCAATATTCTGACAGAATTTGTTATATGTACTGGTACCATATAAAGCATAACTTATTTTCCATTAACACTTATTTTATTAATATGATGCACATATGAACCTTGTACAGTGATAAAATAAGTGGGGAAAGCATTTGGGTGGTCAAAAACGTAAATATTCGCGGCCCGGTCGTATCCTCAGGCGGGAGGCGGCGAAAAATATATCCTCCCTCCTCGAGCTCTCTACTGTAGGTATACTGAGGCGAGCGGGTGAAGTCTCAGAGTTATATAAGGTCTCTTATGTAACTCGCTTGTGCTACGTAACCTCGGGAGAGAAATTCCCGAGAATAATAACCAATAAATGATGAAAATTAGAGGAAAAATAAGTGATAATTGAGGAGGGGGGGGGGAGAAACATATGGAGGAGTGGTAGAAAGTAAAGGAGAGGAATTATCTCACCTAATGACATATTCCTTTGTTTTGAGAGCCCCTGGGGCGTCTTTTAGTTTTTTTTTTCATGGTCATGCTTCCGTGAGGCCTATCGCATTCGCTATACACATACTTCCATGAATTCTATCACACTTCTCGGGTGAAGATTGATGGATAATTATGTTTTTACAATTTCCGACAGGGTTCATAAAATAACACACCTAATAAAACCCAAAACAAAGGCAACAAATATAAAATACTTGCCAAAATCGTCCCCGGTGTAAAACTGGACCATTACCAAAATATTTGAAACTATTTCTTAATTACAAAATTTCTTAATTACAAAATTTCTTAAACATGAATTTTCCCTTAATCTACGGTACTTTTAGATCGCCAGTATGGTTTCCTTAACCCCTTAAGCGCGATGGGCCTCATGGAAGGCTTCCTATAGGGAACGCGATAGGCCTCACGGAAGCAAGACCATAAAAAAAGCCTTCCAAAAAAAAAAGGGCCTATCAAAACAAAGGAATTTGTCTCTAGGTGAGATAATTCCCCTCCAGTACTCATCCATGTGTTTCTCACCCTCCCCTCCTTCCCCCCTCCCCAATTATCACCTATTTTTCCTCTTATTTTCATCATTTATCGGTTATTTTTCTCTCCCGCGACAATGTAGCACAAGTGGGTTGCATAAAAGATCGTTATGTAACACCCAGACACCGGCCCCCCACACCACCCCGCTCGTCTCAGTTACCTCACAGACAGCGAGAGGGGAGGGTTGCTTGTGGCTCTCTCTCGCCTGAGATTATGACCGGGTGGCCAATATCTTCGTTTTTCACCACCCAAATGGTTTTCCAACTTATTTTAGCACTCTTGAAGGTTCATATATACATCATATATGTAAAATAAAAGCATACCGAAAACAAATAATGCTCTATATTGTAAATATAACAAATTCTGTCAGAATCCAAGGCTAGAAATGCACAAATAACTACCCTAGCCCCTAGGTCTATATCGCGCTTGTCAGGTTAAGGGTCACTCGGTATTTATTACCGAAACTACCACTAATTTTGTCTCAATATTTGAAGGCTATTATAGAATAAGGATGTTGTAAAGATCAGATAAATATTTATTTCAACCACCAGAAATACATTTTATGTGCACTATATACTGTATAGCACTGTAAAAAAACAAATAATTAGGAGTTATTTGTTTTTTACAGTGCTGTCGGAAATTGTAAAAACAAAATTATCCATCAATCTTCACCCGAGAGGTGTGATAGAATTCACGGAAGTATGTGTATAGCGAATGCGATACGCCTCACGGAAGCATGACCATGAAAAAAAACTAAAAATGCCCCAGGGGCTCTCAAAACAAAGGAATATGTCATTAGGTGAGATAATTCCTCTCCAGTACTTCCTACCACTCACCCATATGTTTCTCCCCCCCCCCCCCTCCTCAAATATAACTTATTTTCCTCTTATTTTCATCATTTATTGGTTATTTTTCTCAGGAATTTCTCTCCCGTGGTTATGTAGCACAAGGGAGTTACATATAAGAGACCTTATATAACTCCGAGACTTCACCCGCTCTCCTCAGTATACCTAAAGTAGAGAGCTCGAGGAGGGAGGATATATTTTTCGCCGCCTCCCGCCTGAGGATACGACCGGGCCGCGAATATTTATGTTTTTGACCACCCAAATGCTTTCCCCACTTATTTTATCACTGTACAAGGTTCATATGTGCATCATATTAATAAAATAAGTGTTACCGGTAATGGAAAATAAGTTATGCTTTATCTGGTACCGGTACATATAACAAATTCTGTCAGAATATTGGGTACCGGTAATCAATTCGCATATAACTACGTTTGTAACAGGCCATAGGCACGCTCCCCGGGTTAAGACACCAAAGCAACAACAAATATTTACACGCTCGATCGCTCGTGATCACGTTCCCGGCTATTTTGACTGCCGAGGGATACAATAATAGGTTTAACCCACTGAACCCCAGCTAGTTAATAATAAATGTACCACCCAGGACCAGCAGGTTGTGAAAAGAAAACAAAAATCCAGAAAACACCAGGAATGGGTTAGAAATGAAGGAAAACCCACAAAAAAACGATCCCCTAGTCTATAAGGGGTCCTACGGTGCGCCCGAAAGTCGGAATTAACATGGGAAAATGGGTACCGTAGGCAAAAACAGGCAAAAAAACATTTTTGCGCGCTCACGCGCACGCGGTTGGACTTTGAGAGTTTTCAACCCTCGGCATTGTTGCGTGGGATATTTACACAGTTCCCATACAAATCTGAGCCCTCTAGGTGCCATAGGACCAGAGTAATTAACCGCGACGCACCCTATGCGGCTCTGGGGTTTAGCGTTACAAACATTGCCGACGCAAACGTGTCGTCGCTGGGGTTCTGTGGGTTGAGGGGGGCTCACTCCCCCATGACTTATTGTCATATGCATTGCCAGCAGGGGGCAAATAAAAAAAAATATAATACAAAAATAAATAATAAATGAATCTGCGAGTGTACGACCTATTTAATTCATAAACTGTGAAGCTATGGTAGTTCAAACCCTCCCGCCAAGCGAAGGTATTTGGTTCTATTCTGACAAAAATCGTCATATGTAACATATATATAATTATTACCGTACTTATTCATATGCGCCTATTTTGCTTTTAACCCCTTGAGTATGGTACCAGCGTCGCCTATGTATGTAACGATAAACCCCAGCAATGCAATGGTTGTGTTTGTGTTAATTACTCTTGTTCTATGGCACCTAAAGGGTTCAGATTTGTATGGGAACTGCTTTAGTATCCCACGCAACAATACCGATGGTTGAAAACCTTCCAAGTCAAGCCGCGTGTGTGTGGGCGTGCGCGGGAGTGATTTTCCAGTATTTTGCCTACCCATTTCTCCATGTTTATTGCGACTTTTCGCTGCCCCGTAGGATCCCTAAATGACTTAGGTAAGCGTTTTTTTTGTGGCATTTCCTTCATTACTAACTCATCCCTTGTGTTTTCAGGAGACAAAAAAGTGACAACTTGCTGGTCTCACGTTGTACATTTATTATATATCAGCTGGTGCTCAATGGGTTAATATGAACATATGAACATTTAAGAGCAATAGAAGAAGTGGGAATAGCATTTGGGGGGTGAAAAAGACGTATTATTACCGCAAGGTCGTATCATGAGGCGAGAGCTGGGGGGATGTATATCCTCCCTCTCCAAGCTCTGAAGCGACACTGGCGAGTCTGAGTAGAAGTTTCTGTGTTGCAAGGATCTCTAGCTGCCTCACCAGTGTTAAAGAGAGCGGGAGGGAGAAATTCGCGCCGAAAATTACCCGATAAAAGGGGAAAAAAAAAGAGGAAAAATAGCTGATAATTGAGGAGGGAGTAAAAGGACGGGAAGGGGGGGGGGGGGGGACATATATGTAGGAGTGGTAGCAAGTAATGGAGATGAATTATCTCACCTAATAACAAATTGCTTTGTTTTGAGTGCCACTGGGGTGTTTTCTAATGCTCTGGATCTATTGAGGATGGTCGCAGTGCACCAGAATAACCTCTATTGAGGTCAGTCGCCGTTTTTGGGTTATCTGCTCAACAGGTGGCGTTGTGTGTGTGTAAGTGTGAGAGTCCGAGTGTAGGGGTTGAGACAGTGAAGCACGGGAATGAGGTGGCTTCAGTGATGGGGTCGTTTCGGGCCATGAGTGAGCACCGTGCCTCATGTGAAGGCAAGATGGCAGGTGCTCGTTGTACTCTACGTGCTTCACATGTCTCACTCCCTAGACTGGAACAAGACCTCACGGGCTTCACTGTTCATTGTAAAGCGGTGAATGTTAAGGCTCTCAGCCTATGCCCGAGAGGAAGTAAGTTGGGAAAAACAAAAAAAAAAAAAAAAAAAAAAAACGTGACGACCGGATACTTTATCCTTCCCGATTTGTTGTTACCGGTAGTGATTTAGGGAGTATATTATAATGAATCACCGACGGTTTGGACATATTTGCCAATGAAGTAACGTAGCCTACATGATATAACTAATATATAAACCTAAATAATAGATCATAACTTAAACCCGGTGTAAAACTAGAATAATACCAAAATTTTAGAGATACAAGAAATGCGAGCAATTGGATGATAGTTGGAGGGTTGAGAGCGGTCACCCTTCTTTGAGACAGGTTGAATGAGAGCAAATTTCCAGCAAGAAAGAAAGACGTTAGAGAAAAGACAGAGACAAAATATTTTGCCTAGGCAGGGACTCCGGTATGAGCACGGAAGAAAAAAAATTGAGTACCGTACCGTACAACAGGAGGAACACCATCCAGTCCGTACGCCTTCTTAGTACCGGTATTAAGCCCAGAGAGGGCAGAAAGTACATCCTTAGCAGAGATTATGATCTTACTCATCTTAGGCATAAGTAAGTGAGAAGGGGATGGTACTCTAGTACTCTACATTATATATCTCGAAACATGAATATAACTAATTTAATTTTAGTTTGTAAACATTAAGGAATTATAGCTTACCTTCGGATGTGGACATAGTAAACCCACAGCTGGTCAGCAGTAACATCATCATCACCTTCCCAACCGTCACTGTCACTAGTTGCCCTCCTTCCAACGTCATCTTCACTCTTGATGTAGCCTTCACCTCTTCAGTAACGGAACTACTATTGTAGCAGTCACTCTTACATTTATTGACATGATCTCACTGTTCTCATTGTTGCCATAACCTTTGGCTTCAGATTGACCTGATGTAGCTCTAACCGAAACGTCAATAAAGTGTTCCTCCTCACATGGTGTTTATATTCTTTATGTTCTACTCCGCCACAGCTACTCCCAGACACTTGGCGCTTTTTTGATAAGCTACTTTACTATAAATGTCATTGTTGCTATAACCTTTACTTTCACTTTACTGTTACCACTGTCAGTAGCCTTCTGGTACAGTACTCAAACTTCTATTTGCTACCGCAATCCTTTCATTATAATAAGATTGTTTTCCATTTTGCTTCACTTTCTTTCAGTTTTGACCTATTACGGTATCATTTTTGTCGGACATTGTGCTGATGTTGCTATAGTAACGTATTATTTTACGATTTACTGTTGTTCTACTTTCTCCCAAGCTAGTCTGATCGCTAACTTTCTATTGTAAGCTTTTCTTGTTTTCTTTATACTAAGTTTTGTTTACAATTGTTTCATTTATAAATCAATGAAGTCATTACGAACCTATATACTATAGCCTACTATTTACATGTATTTGGGTTTGGCATTCACTATGCCTTTTCACAGAATATGACGTTCATATATTTGGTTAAGCACCAGTAATTACTAGGCTTTTCACTAAAAGATCTATTGACAATAATCCTACAGTCATAAATTCGTTACAACCAAATATGCTACGGTACATGGATATTTGCTATCACTACGCAAGAGAGAGAACGAGAGATTCCTTATGATCGGTACTTTATTCCCCTTATCTTCAGACGATTTTGACAATAATAATAGTTGAGGTGAGGCGGCTACCTTGGTATCAACTTCAGTTGTACATATCCGTTTTTTTATTTTTTATGAATAGACACCATTACGTCCAGTTGTCTTCGTTGAATTTGTATTTGCTTTCTCCATGTGTTATGCGCAATAGCAATAATAATAAATACAAATAATAAGAAAATGGGAGTCTGCAGAAAGCCGATTGGCCCACACAAGGCAGATCCCTCTCACACCCAACCCCAATTACAAGGCCTAATTATAGGCCCAGCTCACTAACACCATGAGGACCGACCCCACATAAACGGTCAGAGGTCAATGCAAGATTACAGGGGCCTGCAGAGCGCCGATTGCCCCACAAGTAAAGTTTTAAAATAACATCAGCAGTTCTGTTACTCACACTCCTTGAGATGAACCCGAGAATCCTGTTTGCCTTGTTACGAACTCTTATACACTGTTTTCTGGGCTTCAAATCATTGCTAACAAACACACCCAAATGAATAAGTACCGGTAAATAAATATATTCCTTACTCCTTTCACTTAGCTCTCGTCTACTGGTTAAATACTACCGTTAATTACTTTTGGAGGGAATACTTTAATGTTAACATATTGTCTGAGTAAACAGATTCTTAGGGGAGGGTCTGTACTCAGCCGGATACCTTACCCTCTACGCATGCGCGAAAATGTAAGCCTCCCTTGGCCCCGCCCACTGCCGACCACTGCCGACCTCGCATAAACACACCCAACACAGAGGCCATGTTACTGGTACATCGTTTTTCGGGGATACCGTAACTTTTGAACAAACAGTTGGATCAGTATGATATTTTGCCACAACTTGTTTCACACCGTGCCCTAATTTTTGTTAATATTGTGCATTAACAAAAGTTGATAATTAAGCCACTTGTCCCTGTGTCATGAGGTTAAAGTCACACCTGAATGACTACGAAACGGACAAGGCTACCGTGGCTTACAAGTTACCTGTGAAACCACCAAACCATTATTGGTCCTCCATCAAACACGGTAGTTATCAGCCACCAACCAACCCTATTATCGTCTATGTATTAAAGTTATCTGTCACTATTAAATATAAATATACAAAAATACATATTTTGTATATATTTATATATGATAGTGACAGATAACTTGAAATATAAAGACAATAATAGGGTTGGTTGGTGGCTGATAACTACCGTGTTTGATGGAGGACCAATAATGGTTTGGTGGTTTCACAGGTAACTTGTAAGCCACGGTAGCCTTGTCCGTTTCGTAGTCATTCAGGTGTGACTTTAACCTCATGACACAGGGACAAGTGGCTTAATTATCAACTTTTGTTAATGCACAATATTAAAAAAAATTAGGGCACGGTGTGAAACAAGTTGTGGCAAAATATCATACTGATCCAACTGTTTGTTCAAAAGCTGTCCCCGAAAAACTATGTGAAACGGCCTCTGAAACCCATAGTAGATGTAAACAAAATTCTGGCGAGCGATAGCAAGCCTGTAATTTTGGAGCCTTCGATCAGGATATTTTTCTACCAAAATTGTACACATTTATCACGAAGGGGAGTCTTAAGGATATTTTAAGATTGATGGAGGTCTAGGGAGGAAACTAAAACAACAATATATATATATATATATATATATATATATACGGTATATATATATATATATATATATATATATATATATATATATATATATATATATATATATACCGGTATATATATATATATACTAATATTACATAATTATAACCTACCTCCTAAGTATTGCGAAATTAGTCCCTGAGGGATTCAATTTAGCGTCAGCTGGAGAAAAAAAAAATAGTGCTCCAGGCCCCAGGGTTTGCTTGGTGAAAGTAGCTAGTACAACGACATTATAAAGCCAGTTTCGTAGTTACGTTTAGGTTGTGATTAATGTTTGCATTAAAGTTGGGGTTGTTTATTATTTATGCATTCGAGTGACTCGGCTATAATTTATAGCCTACCAGTTATTAAGGGAGTCACCGTTTTTTTTATCTTTCTCTCCTTTCTCTCTTTCCCTGGCTTTTATCCATTCGGCCCCATTCAGCCAACTGTTTTAAGACGTTTATCCCCATCCAGGTGTCGATTTCTTCCTGGCGAGCGATAGCGAGCCAGCATTGTAAGGAGAAATCCGGCTTCGCCGGAAACATTTTTCTATCGAAAAATTTACAAATTTAGCTTGCTGTCAAAACAAAAATATATATAGCCTATGCTGACTCGCTACCGCTCGCCAGGAAAATATTGACACCTGGATGGAGGTAAACGTCTTAAAACAGTAGGCTGAATTGGGCAGAATGGATACAAGCCAAAGAGAGAGGGAGAGAAAGAGAACAAAAGCGAGGTGGGCTCCCTTAATAAGGGTGTCCATGTAGGCTACATGTAAGGATAATAAAATGCCCCAGAACGAGAAGCCCACCACAGAAGCCACGAACGAACACCACACAGAAACACCCAAAGGAAAGGTCCACAGAACGCAAGGACCAGCTGACCGAGCCAGCCAATTCAGACAGGCCCAAGCCCGCAGGGCTAAGCAGCTCCAGGCCGCACCTAGATACCCCTTCTAAACTGACCATTTTTCCACACCTCACGTACACTACCCCCTCGTGTCCTACACTCCTAACTACAAAGATGATGAACAGGAATATACATTCATATTAAAAACACCCATGCCCTGTCCCGACGTTGAGCCAATGCCAACACATCAGACAGCCATAATTATATCTATGTATGTTCTTACATCCGAGAAGTAGATGTTATATATCTTAGAAGTTAAAACACCCACGCCTGTCCCTAGACCTCGTATATCATTTCCCATGACGAGTATAGATATATGTAACCCGTGCTCAGTCGCCCCCTTGCATTGTTCCTCTAGTAACTAAGTGTCTCTATAATATTAACTGCCACCAGTATTGATACGACATAGCGGCACTGTCCTTGTGTTGTATTGTGCCAAGTACAGATCAACCAGGTTTCATCACCTTATTAGGACAACGACTATAATGTCGTCGTTCATCGATGTATGCAATCCTTAGTTTAAGTATTAATATTAACATTCCCTAACATCTTGTCTTGCCAGACTAAGCTTTCTGAAGACCCATCGCCCCATAAATATATGTATTCAATCCTTAGGTTAAGTATCTTTATCCGCCATTGTGTTCACCTTTTTCCATTTACTTTTCCACAATTGTCATACGTCTTCCACTTGCCTCCTTCGTATCCACAGTCCACACTACGCCAATTTGCTTCGTGTCATACACCTCTTACCCCAACCAGAGATTGTATA
This sequence comes from Paralithodes platypus, assembly GCA_032716605.1. NCBI lineage: Eukaryota > Metazoa > Arthropoda > Malacostraca > Decapoda > Lithodidae > Paralithodes > Paralithodes platypus. The sequence goes on along the minus strand of CM064573.1, from coordinate 14,034,202 downwards.
GATAACCTTGTTACCAGTATCTGTCATAAGTACCTCGAAACAATAACTAAGTACCCCTACGAACTGCCGCTTTGTTTGGTATACATATTTCATAGAAAACGCAGTTCCCAGGGCCAACTAATAGTATCCATAACCCCTCGGACTGACCACATAATTCTATCTTTTCCAGACTCATATACCACCCCATAGTTGCATTCCCCGGTAGCATTTGGCTAACGTACTTCCACTGCCTTTTCAAACTCCAATATCAACTGCAGCCTAATGCCACCCCCACGCCCAGAGACCTTAGGGTCAAATTCCCCTATAGCCCCCCTGCACTCCTCCCCTCTCATTATAAGACCCCGCGCTTCTCTACTCTTGTCCGACCTAGCCTCTCTCTCATACCTCTTGAAGATCCTTCAATTTTCCGTTGCTAACGCTCTCCAACCTTTTATATATATACTCCTATCCAGCCTACCTTCACTTAGTAGGCCAGAACAACATTAGAACTTTACTAACCCCTTGCATGCCATCTATTCTCTTACAACCCATTCACAACCCTGCACCCAATGGTCGTCGGTGCGAGGCTAGCCGCCTCACCAGTAACTAACTTCTATTGCCATACTTCCAGATAAATGTGGCAGAGTTAGCAACCCAGTCTCCACCACATCCAGCAAACCCTACAATTAACAACCAGCCGAGTAAAACCAGCTAGCCAAGGCACCTTCGGTTTTGGTATTAAGGACACCCACATCTGTCTCATACACAGAGGGTTATTACAAACACTGGTGATATGGCAAGCCCCTAGCCACAGCCGCCGGACGACTATTCCAGAGAGAGGGCGTCCAGCTACCCCACCCGAGGAGGGAGACCCCCACCCCCGCGGAGGTATACCTGGCCCCTGTTTTGACTTCTGAGTCATTGCCAGGTAGCACAGGAATTCTTCCTATCAATGAACTAACCATGCATGACTAACACCTTTACTAACCTCTATTAACTCACAATAAACCATTTACCTTTCTTGCACACTCTGATCACTAAATTAGCACCTCAGCTATACCATAGAACGAAGATTGAACAATCTAAGAGAGACGCTCCTATCACAGCTGTCCCCATCCTCCTCGCAAAGTAGATCCAGTCTCTCTCCCCTAAATACTTCCAGTATAGCCAAAATAGTACCTCTTACTAAGGCTCAGTTATATTAAAATATGAAGGCTTCCTATAGCCATGTGCCACAACAGTAATCACCATCTTACCTAGTCCCCATATCTATTGAGAGCTCAAATAAGTCCATAAGACTCGAGATCCCTACTGTCTACAGGGTCCAGAACCGAGCCTATAAATCTAGCTCCCGCCCCCAGTCAAATCAGTTGAAAGCTAGACACCAACCAGTGGTCACTACCCTGAAGTTAACCTCTAGCTCTGCCCTTGTGTTGTTCCGGAGTTGAGAGATTCCAGAGCCGGCAGACTCCGTGGCAGATTTGGATAGAAGGACCTGTCCACGTATTTGAGAACTTCACACATATGGACCCCCTGGACGGCCGCGGAACCAGTCGTTAGCCCCCAACATCATGGACGCAAGATAACCAGGACCAGACCCATCAGATACTACCCAAGATTCCCTTTATCAGTACTACATGTTACAGTGCTGTTTAGAGATTCACTAATTAATATTTCTACGAAGTGGCTATCTCTTTGCCCCAGTATAATTCATATAACCATTCAATTAGGAAGTGCTAAGCGTATCAGTGTTCATTAATTAACAGGCGATACTAACTCTCGTAACCAACCATATACCCAGATATTATTACATAGAAGGAAACCCTAGTGATATCTGAATGTTCGCCCACTGATTTGCGTTCTATGTATTTCTGAGACAAGAATATAAAACTTAGATCAGTACCCCCCTGAGGTTACTAGAATTCCTGTGCTCTAAAATACGCGTGTCTAATCTAGTCTGAACTACTATTTGTGCACCAGAGCTACCAGTAATAAATCTAACAGTCAATATGATTCTATAAGTAACATTGATGGTCTTCGGTATATAAACCTGTTGAATTAAAGCCAGTGATCAGAAGATTAATACCTGAACGTTGGAAGTGGGAGACTAGGCTCCATCCAGATCCACTTATGCTAGTGTTGTTCGATTCTATTATATTGTCTTGCACGAGTATTCTGCAGTGGTATATAAATAAACGTGATCGTGTAACTTGTTACCATGTGTTTCTTTGTGTTCTCTATTCCTCATATCTTGTATTGTGCATGCAGCCTTATATACCCAGTCATTTAGAACTCACATTACCCAAGTTAATCCTGTAGAAAAACAGGGCATAACAGATAAAATTTAGTTTTTTAGTTCCTTGGAGGTGATGAAATATTAAAATGGCCAATGAGGGAGAAGAGGATCCAGAATAACCACACCTCCCCTTAAACTGGTCGAGGTATTTCACAATGTATTTTACTATTGTTGAGAACAACAAATAGAAAAAAGTTGGACAAGGTTATTATCTGTCTCCAATTCAGGTACCGGTACCTCGATAATTATGTCCTATATACAATCTTTATGACCCAAATGTCATTCCTATAGCCTATGTCATTACCATCGGAAATTAAAAATATTTCATTAGACTTAGTGGATTAAATAAGGGTGGAACCAAGAGACGGCCATCATGAATAAGTGGAGATCTATTTTTTTTTTTTTTTCTTCATGTTCAACCATATTCTTAGTATTTTGTCAACCTCTACATCAATGCTAAGACCAGCGGGGGTCTGGGGGAGGCAGTCCCCAGTTTAGGTTAGGTTAATGACAACATATGTTTTTTGGGTGGCATAGGCTATTAGGTTATCCTAACATTGTTGGATAATGGGAAAATACTAATTTCCGATGGTATAATACCATATACAGGAATGATGTATTGGTCATAAAGATTATATATATATATATATATATATATATATATATATATATATATACCGGTATATATGTAGCCTACATATAGGTACTGTATATATAGTATATACTGAATATATATATATATATATATACATAGTATATATACAGTATATATACGGTATATATATATAGTATATATATATATATATATATACCGGTATATATAAATATATATATATATATATATATATATATATATATATATATATATATATATATATATATATATATATATACGATATATACGGTATATATATATATATAGAGTATACAGTATATATATATATACCGGTATATATATATTTATTTTTTTATTTTTTTTTACCCCAACACCAAACACCTTCAATGAAATATGACATACTTATCGAGGTATACCTGAATTAGAGACGGATAATAACCTTGACTGAAGTTTGATAAACGATGGATATACTGTATAGCCTACCTACCGGTGTAAAACAAGATAGGCCTATAACCCGCTATTTCGTGTAAATTGTCTTGTATTCCCTCTCCTTTAATTCAAGTCTTCAAAATTTCAGTTTCGCTTTCGCTCGCCAGGAAAAAAATCGACACTTGAATGGCACAAAAGGTCTTGATATTGATAAAGAAATGGGCCGGTCTTAAATTCGATAAACTAGTTGAACGTTGAAATATCAAAACTAGCAACTACCTCTCCGGCTCTCCCTTCAAGGCACTGTTGGAGAGAACTGGTATAGGCCTACAGTATTATAATCAAAATAATAATAATAAAAATCCAACATTATCCAAGGAATTGCGAATATCCATAGGCTAAACATGCAAGTATCTTGGAATCGCTTTGTAGCCTATAGCCTAATGGTTCACTAACACAAAGTAAAGTTATTAGACACATATTGCAGGTTCGTATATTAGTGCAGTTACTGATAAAAGTTTTCTTATCGCTTCGCACGTAAAACAGGAAAGATTCGTTTTACCATACACATTATAACACGGATAACACTATAGTCACACGGCTGAGGAGGTTGGGAGCGACACAACGTACTTCCACGACACCCAACATGATACTGACTTTACTGAGTAACTGAGGTGAGGAGTGAGGAGCAGTGTTGCCGTTTTTCCGCAGTTATTTGGTCCGCTGTTCACAATTTGTTTTAAGAAAACGGATATATTGATGGAGACGTAACTTGGTAAGAATTAGGTGTGCACCTTTTTGTCTGTATGTCTGTCAGTCTGTGTGTACGTATACTGTATGTCTAGGCATGTATACATTTTATGTATGCATATGTACAGTAGCCCTATGAAGTTTGTAGTCTCAGAAAATATAATTATTAAATTATGCAATTGACCACTTGCGAGTTTCGTTCTATAAGGAAGTTGGAGTTGTAGACATCGATATTTAACAATTATACCAGCTAAAATAGTTATAGTACATTTATAGATACATAAAATCAAATTCAACATACTCTTTAGCCATCCGAAACCTACATTATTATTGCATTTATGTTTACTATCGATGTCTACAACTGCAACTTCCTTATAGAACAAAACTCTCAAGTGGTCAATTACATTTCTTTTCAGATTGCTGTAGGAAACATTATCACTTATATATTTCTGTAAATGTAGTTTATACATCAACTGTTGAGCTTCTATTAAATCTAATTAAGATTGTTGGAACTCTGTAAACTGTAGCCAATATGTGGGTATATAACTGTGTAGGCTGTATACAACAACTGTAGCCAATATGTGGGTATATAACTGTGTAGGCTGTATACACCAACTAACAAAATTAGTGTCGCCGCTCCAAAATGTCTACTTTAATTTTGTCTATTAGAATAAGACAAATGTACTCCTCGCACACCTGAACAAAGCTTGGATATATAAGCTTTATTCAGATGTGTTAGGGAATAATATCTTATAAAACAAAAGAGAACCCTAAGGTAGAGATTTTGGAGCGGCAAACACTAAATTTGTCCCTGACTGTACATCTATAGTATGTAAGTACACTCATGGACACATGATTTTAACCATCCTGTGAATAAATTACGCAAGTATTACATTTTGAATCAACCAATGTATGTATAATCAATATTTTATGCAATTATCAGTTTGCAAATGTATGGAAAAGTAAGTTTTGTTTCGTATATACTGTATATCATAACATTTTAATTACATAATGTCAATCCTAGGATGGTTAAGAACATATATCCGGGACTATACATGTAGCATATACTGTATATATGTGTTTATAAATATATGCTCCCTGTTTGACCACTCAACCTAGACCTTGGTACTATAGGTAGGCCTAATGATTTCTTGCTCTTAACCTCTCGGCTGCACATGGGGGGTATGAGACACCACACCCCTGTGCGCACGTATTTGAGCTGTTCCCATCACTAACATCGTTATTTTACCATAAATATCGTTAATACTTATTCATATGCACCTATTTTACCATTAATATTGTTACGTATCTTGATCCTCAAGTGGTTAACTTGATGAATCTAGATAGCACAGAGATATATATTAAGGTATCAGTCAGCTGAAGGCAAAACAAAAGTAAAATCTAATAAAATAATTTCCTGTTGTTGCTTCCTTTCCTTTTGGATCTTAGGACTTAGTATCCTTTATTGACCGATACTCTTTAATTATGAAAAATACTGAAACTAATTAAAGTCATGTAGTATTTATAAAGAATTATTATTTAACCGAAGCTTAGTAGGCTATGGTTATGAACCGAATAAGTTATAGCTAAAGAAGGACTATTAATTTAGAAAAAGTCTTGAAAGATAAATATTAAAGTAAGAATATTTCTGTCTCTTACCCTTTTTGAAATTAATAGATAGTTTTATGATATGTCCTTTTATTTATATTTAATGTAATTATTCTTGGTTCTTGTCTTACGTCAATAGTATTATATTATTATTATCAGGATTTATATCAAAGTCACAGAAAAAGTTAGATATATTTAATAATTAGTTAAATGTATTTCTTAACCACGTAACATTGAGGTTTGATTATGAGTAAATAAAGTTACAGGATGGCTTCATAGATTCGATTCAGGTCTCACTCAAATAATATGAAAAGCAAAATATAATATTTTGAAGCAAAAGAATTTTCTTCAGCTTAGGAAATCACTAGAAGTAATATTATCACAGCCATGTTAGTCTAAGGCGATATTACTAATACGAGACAATAGCATCACCGTACTAAGCACCGTTAAGCAATGTAAGCTTAATTAAAAGAAAATGAAAGAACTCTTAAGTATTAATATAAAACAATAGTATTACTTTCATCATAACCCAATTACTTAAAGAGTTGCTTTAGTCCACAAGTTAGTCAACTAAAAATAGTTAAGTACATAAATAGTAGCGTTAACGTTAATTCGCAATCAAATAGTTAAACACATAATAGTAGCATTAACGTTAATTCGCAATCAAATAGTTAAACACATAATAGTAGCGTTAACGTTAATTCCCAATCAAATAGTTAAACACATAATAGTAGCGTTCACGTTAATTCGCAATCAAATAGTTAAACACATAATAGTAGCGTTCACGTTAATTCCCAATCACATATCTCACTAACCAACATAACGTAAGTGTTTACACCGAACACACTTAACACACATTTATATAATCTGACTGACAGTCACAATCCCATTATAATACTTCACCCCGTCTTCCTCCAGCTGCAAGTTCACCTTCCCCAACTCCAAATGAGACTGATTTGAATGCCCACAACTCGGGTCTTATATACCAAACAATGATGGTGTAGGAACGAATCAGGAGGCGGGGGTTGGTGCCTGCTCCAATCATAGCTCCTCGAGTCGCATAACAGGTGCCTGGTCCACTCACAGCTCCTGGCGTCGATCATACGTCATAGCATCGGTCATCGAGGTAGTTTGCAGGGTCCCCTATGACGCACGCAGGTGTGAAGGCTAGTTTGCAGGTATGCGGGCGAGCTAGTTTCCCCACTCGCTTGGTCGCTCGCTAGTCTGCTTCACCGTTTGGGTAGTTTGGCTCCTTCAACTCTAATTCTAACTCTTAAATTAACATACAGGGCTCCATATGTCAGAATATGAAGATATTAACCAGTTACAACAATAAAATAAGTGGAAACAGCGTTTGGATGGTCAAAATCGGTGATAGAGGCCGGGAGTTACATAACATATGGCTGAGGCAGCCTGCCAGCCAGCCAGCCTGCCAGACGGCTGGTGAGACACTGTTGCGTAATACTCTCTCGCTCGCTCTTTCCCACGCTTGGTAACACTGATGACAACGCCCTGCTTGCAACTCGCTAATGTTAGCACGAAAATAGACCACAGAATAAGGGAATAACAGGGAAAATAGGTGATAATTGAAGGCGGGGGGGGGGGAGGGGGGGGGGAAGTTGGGAAGGAGGGGATGTGGAGGAGTGATATTTGGCATGGCCCAGGGGCAAAACAAAAAAAGGGTTCAATTTTTTTTGGGGTGTTTTAAATGGATTTTTTTAGGCCCAGGATCTTAAGAGTCTCCCCGCAGTCGCCCGGGGAAACTCTTAAGAGTCTTCCCGCACTTTCCGGGTTAATTACGATTCAAGTTATGTTCACTTATTTTACAAAAGTTGTCTCATCATGTTGTAATCGACGGAATGTGTGTGTTTTTGCGATTAATATAGTGTATTTGTATTGAATTATGGCATCAGATATTCAGATTGCAACTGTATTATGTGTTACTAGCTTTCATTGACATTTCATGTACTCTGTGATATTGTTTATAAGTTGCATGTCCGACACCGATAACGCTCCGTAAAGTGTTGGGGATTGTACTGAGAGGTAATTATAGACCAACCTTTTAAAAATATTGGAACAGTTTTATGCAATACGTTATTATTATTTGAGATAGGGAAGAAAAGCGCCAAGGAAACAAACCACAGAGATGAGGCCCTGCACGCACCAACAACCACTGCCACTGCGACACCAAGACAAGAGGGCACAAGCGACTCCTCACCACGCTTCGCTCGGGTTACCTGCATCACTCAGGCACTTCCCCCGACCCCAGGGAAGAACATACCTGTGAGGACGGCACCTACTGATGATATACCTAACAAAGATAATCCCTCACGACGTCGTAATAAACAAACCGTGCATAAAGATCAACACACCACACACCCTTCTTGCTCAAAGGAGCACCACCGCCGTGACGCGGATTCCCAGAAGGGCTACCGCAGCCGGCCTCCAGGCACAGCCACCCCTCTAGCCCTGAAATGCCCCACCGAGGAGAGCGACGAAAGTGGTAAGACCATCTCAGCCTACCTCATCATCAGTAGAGTTGAACAGATACTATTACCTCACCAGTAGGGATAGTATCAGAAGACTTGGTACTATTAACTGAGAAATTGCCTTGAGGGAGTAAGACACTGGTGGAACTACTTGACGCATTTCTCAAAGGTACCTTGGATTTGCTAGTATTCTTGTTGGACCACACTGGTGACCACCCAACATCTTTACATTGCCTTGGTACCGTCAAGCGCTCTAGTTCTAGTAAACCTACAAAAATAGTAAGGGTGGTTGGAAGAGCGCAAGTCACTGGTGAAACGGCTTCTTTCTCAGTCAGGACTCGTAGTGGAGGGTGTAACGACACTGGTGAAACAACTCCCTACTTAAGTCCTGCAATACGAGAGCGTAAGACACTGGTGAAACGGCTCGTACTCGTATAACCACAACATCTAACATCAAACTTATTTCAGAGATTCCTGTAGGAAGTCAAGGTCAAGGACTCGTAGTGGAGGGCGTAAGACACTGGTGAAACGACTCCCTACTCAATTCCTACGATACGAGAGTGTACTACACTGGTGAAATGGCTCGTATTCGTAAAGACCTCAACCCCGTAAATCTTCAGAAGACCCCAATGAAGTTTTCGCCAACTCTGCAACCGTCACACGGCAGGACCACCACCACGGACCAGGTCGTCATCAGGAATACAACGCAGCCGCATCTTCAAAGACTGTCGGAAACTGCCAAAGATCTTCCCCTTGAGACGCCTAGTGGATCCTCGATCGTGCTGTTATATAATTACCTATCCATGTCTGATGTAACATTGCACTTATAATCATATGTTACTGTGAAATAAGAATAATCTATGTTTGTATTCTGCGTTATATTATCCTCTAGTGTCTTCATGCTTGTGTTTGTGTTGGTCTCCTTTTCTCCAGTCAAGTAAGAATCTGTCTAATTAGTCAATACAACCCCAGTAAAAACCTGGTACAACATTATTATTATTATTATTAAAGTAGGAAAGCGTCCGACCAATCAGGGCGCTCCTTTGTGTCGAACTTTTTGGGCCACAAACGTCCAAATTCCCGGCATGACCACCTGTGACCCTCCTACATCTTCCTCATTTGCTCCTTGTACCGGATCTTCTACTTGCCTTTTGTCAGACAACTTAGTGCCACCATCTCACTCCCGTAAGCCACTAAATGACAAAGGCAATCAACTTCCTGGCACTTACTTTGGAGAAGGAGAGCGAGAGAGGACTGAGTCTAAACTGCAAGTCACGCTTGCTAAAGCACAATTGGCGGGGCAGCCAATCAGCGCGCCGGGGCCCCCTATAAAGGGAAGGGGATGAGAGCCGCTCGGGGTCAGACGGGCACCACGCCTCGAGGAAGCAACACCTCTCCTCCCAGCCTCCTCCTCTCCTGCGGGCACACCAGGAACCAAGGCGATCAACACAGTAGCCTTTGTTACGCTGGCCAGCTTGCCAGAATGTACTCGTACTCGCTAGCGCTCGCCAGGGCAGTAAAATGGGCTATAATAATCGTAGAACGATGTTCTTTCTTTCTTAGTGTTCATGTTGTCACAGACAGATCAGTGGTGGTCTTTATTCTTGTCTATGACACTTGGAAGTATTTTATATCATTGATAGAGTATAAAATATGTAGAGTAAATTGCAAGGAGAAAGAACGAGAAGGAGTAGCGAGGTGGTAGTGGGTGCGTGTGTATGTACGTGCGCATTCCTTGCTTAGGCGGGGCCACCCGCTCGTGATTGGCCGGCGGGCCTGACGCGTCATATGACGCCTGCTCTTCATGACGTAGTCGTCTGTGATTGGAGGCCGCTGTCTTAGTAGGGTGTTGCGGGCATCCTTCTCGCGTGCCTCTTCAGAGCTTGGTATGTTGTGCTTGGTCCTAGACGTCCCTTGCAATCTGTCCCCAATCTAACCCTCTTTACTACTGTTTCTCTCTCTGAACTTCTTCTTTTCCATACTTCTTGTCTTTATTCAATTACTTATCCCTTCTGGTTCTGCATACGACTTCCATAGTCGGCCAGTCGTATTACCAGCACCAGTTCTCACATATATGTTTTGCACTAGCTTTAGGGATTATTAGAGTCATAGTCACATGGTATCATAGTATTGGGGTGCTTCTAATTATTGAGTTGTTCTTTGCTACTATTTAATGCTAGACAGTGGAGGGTATCCTTGGTCGTTGTCTGAGTTATGTATGTGGCAAGTCAGAGCCTGTACGACTTCGACGGAGCTAGGTAGCCTGTAACCCTTGTGCATATTTTTCCTTTGCGAGTGTAGCAGCATACAAGCGAAGGGCTTTTGCCTACTCTTGCTCGTATGCTTGCTACCTCATTTTGTTGACCTTTGTGGAGCGCCAGGGTAAGACCAGATACTTGAGATCTGGACTTACCAAGAGAGCCTACTAGTCACTTAACGTAACATAAGGGAAATCTGTTCAAGGGGAGACAGTAGGCTACGAGCATGCTTGCGCTCTGCCTAGGTTCCTTGTACCTTTTATGCCACTGCTAGACTTTATTAGTGAGAAAGACAGCATTGTGTTTATTAACTTTAATTGCGCATGCTTTAGGAATTATTCACGCCTTATTTTAGCATAGGTTGATGCATAGTGCACAACCCAGTTTGGCTGTTATGTTGGCTAAGGAAGTACTGTTTTGAGTGGCTATTATTAGTGCTGTCACAGAGTTGTTGCACTCCCTTGTTTTATATATATATGTATCCTACTTGTTGATGTATTTAAGATACACGCTTTGGTGTCCTGCCCCTGCATTATTTCTGTTCTATATTCGACGAGCATCTTAGAGCATCAGACGTTTTCAGAAGATTCCATATCTGTTTGCTGTAGGACTAGACTTCCAGTGTTTTCATAGAGCATTGAAGAGTTTAGTGTTGAGTTCAGACTCACTCTAAAGTTAACGTAAGCATATACTCCTTTATTAAATCTTGTTATTGTTTATTTAAGCATTGTTATTACTTGAGAGCATTTTATTAACGTAAAGTACTCCTGTTGTGAGTAGGCTTTGCCGTCACCGGAAAGCCTTTTTAGAAGTGCACTAAACCCAGTTAATTGATACCCCGTTATCCAGTAGATTAACTCTGGAGGGTTTACGTGTTTTGTTCACCGGCTTAATAGTTCGAGGGTTTGGAATTAGCGTACCGTTGTTGCAGATATAGCCTATCTTCTAGTCCAATATTAAGTGCCCTTGTTTATTTCGTAGTGCCGGTCGTAACACCTTCCAGCCCACACAACAGTTCCAGTAGCAGAGCACTCGAGTCCTGCATCACTCTCACCAACCCGGAGGATACACCATCAGTATCCCTGGGCCTGTCGCCATATTGCATGTCTGCACACCCGCAGCCAGCAACTTCATCCAGGACGACAGGAGATGGTTAACCCGGGAACTGCGGGAAGACTCTTAAGAGTTCCCCCGGCGGACTGCGGGAAGACTCTTAAGAGTCAGGAAAAAAAAAATCAATTTAAAACACCGAAATATATATTTTTTTTTTAATTTTTTTTTTTTATTTTTTTTTGCCCCTGGGCCATGCCAAATATCACTCCTCCACCTCCCCTCCTTCCCCAGTTTCCTCCCCTCCTTCAGTTATCACCTATTTTCCCTGTTATTCCCTTTTCCTGTGGTCTATTTTCGTGCTAACATTAGCGAGTTGGTAGCAGGGCGTTGTCATCACTGTTATCAAGCGAGTGCAAGAGAGAGAGAGAAAGTATCGATCGACAGTCTCTCTCCAGAGGTGGAGGAAAGTGGTGGGCTGGGAGGTTGCCTCAGCCATACATTGTGTAACTCCCAGCCTGTATCGCCGATTTTGACCATCCAAACGCTGTTTCCACTTGTTTTATTGTTGTAACAGGTTAATACCTTTATAATCAACCTATAATGGCGCATATGGATAAGTATTAATGCTATTTATGGTAAAATAAATATTTTAGTGATGGGAACAGCTCAAATACGTCAGCACAGGAGTGTGGTGTCTCATACCCCCCATGCGCACTTCAGAGGTTAAGAGTGACAACCTCCCAGACCACTACTGGCCAGCTTTGAGGTGGTAGTGCAGCCAGAACGCCCACCACGAGCAACCGACTTTTAATCAGGACCCATATTTGGCCCACAGAGGAACCAAGAAAAAGAGAGAGGGGAATTTGACTAATTCGGGGGATATTCAATAAAAATATGTGTTCTTATAGAACAAAACGAAAAGAGAAATTGACTTGACTAAGAAATAGAATAAACGGATGATGTGTTATGTGTAACTAGTGTTTATTGATAGAAAGGGCTCCAAGCCATTAGCTACCAAGTATTTAGGATCTTATAGGAAGTTCTTTAATTAACGTAAGAGGGACAGAGATTAAATAACAACTATTGGGTTCAGGGGAAAATAGTGAATAGTTGTTTTAGAGATGAGCTTCAGCTAGGGTTATAGGAATTATATTGTAAGGACACACGTACGGATTATATTGTAAGGACACACGTCCGAAATTATATTGCAAGGACACACGTCCGAATTATATAGAAGGACACTAGTCCGAATATGTTTAACGTAATTTATTGATAAAGGAACTTCATGATTAGTCTTGCTACCTCCTAGCTCGGTTGAGTGACCTTTAAGATTGGGCCAGTCTTTTGAAATAGAAAGTAACGTAAGGGCGTATCCGGCTCTTGAAGCTACCAGAAATATTGTCCGGGGAGCAGTGTTGTATTCCGGTGTAATATTGATTAACAAAGAGTTTATGTTCATGTGTAACGGACTACGCGTTCGATGTTGTAAGAGAACTAAGAGTTAAAGATTATATCCTTTATAGAGAGTTAAACGGCCTACGAGCCAGTGTTGTATTCCGGTGTAATATTGTATTAACAAAGAGTTTATGTTCATGTGTAACGGACTACGCGTTCGATGTTGTAAGAGAACTAAGAGTTAAAGATTATATCCTGTATAGAGAGTTAAATGGCCTACGAGCCAGTGTTGTATTCCGGTGTAATATTGTATTAACAAAGAGTTTATGTTCATGTGTAACGGACTACGCGTTCGATGTTGTAAGAGAACTAAGAGTTAAAGATTATATCCTTTATAGAGAGTTAAACGGCCTACGAGCCAGTGTTGTATTCCGGTGTAATATTGTATTAACAAAGAGTTTATGTTAATGTGTAACGGACTACGTGTTCGGTGTTGTAAGGGAACTAAGAGTTAAAGATTATATCTTTGATAGAGAGTTAAACGGCCTACGGGCTAGTGTTGTATTCAGGTGTACTATTGTATTGACAAAGCTTTTATGTTCATGTGTAACGGACTACGCGTTCGGTGTTGTAAGGGAAATGTGAGTTAAAGATTATATTCTTTATAGAGAGTCAAACGGCCCACGGGCCAGTGTTGTATTCAGAGGGGCTATTGTATGAGCCGAGAGTGGTGTTCGTAACGCCCGGGAAAAGGTTAGCCATTTGGGGGTTTCGGAAGCGGATATAGAAATATAATATATATATTATTTGTCCACTTGCATTTAGGATTAAGAAATTAGTAATAGTTTGAGTCAGAGCAGCCCAGGTCTCTTAGAAGACATCGAAGGGCACTGCGATCATTATAAATTCAGTCTGGTAACCTACGATGTATCTAAGTCGAAGTGAGGCATTACCTGAATAGCGGGCATACGAATAGTATGTGCGGGAGCTCTTGGGTTCCAACGTACCATCTATCACGGGACAACGTCTTATTCAATTCGCGTACTGAACTCATTTCGACCAGAACAGGAAGTAGGCTATTGGACTAGTAGTTAGATTTAGAGTTCGTTCTATTAAATAAACTATACAAACTTTAGCAACTGTCGAATTATACCCCCACCTCAGTAGTGTGCTTGAACTTAGAAATTTAAGTACAACAATTATTATTATTATTATTAACTCCCTCCGACATATTATGTTCCAATAAGTCCAAGGAGGCGCTTGACAAGTATTTTGGGTCTTGAATTTGGCTCATGAGTGTTGTCGAAGCCTTACATTTTTCGCGATTTCCATCCACCAGAATGCTGTTTATTGTGATGTATCATATATCAATGGAAAGAGGAATATTTATAGTACATGATAAAATAAAAAAAAATGTAAATAAATCGAAATATGAAAGTGTAAATGAGTCCGGAATACAATTATTTCCCATGCAATTGTCTTCACACTGTCCTAGCTCTAAATTGTGAGTGATGACCATATATTTTGTTTTGCTCAAATAATAGTATTTTTTCTCCTCTTTCCAAATCTGAAAACAGAAATTGTTTATCTTCAATAGTTCTCAAGCAGTGACCGAAAAAAAAAATATATGATTTTGATTTATATGGTTTATAACATTTTCAATTTATTTCGTTGCTACGAAGTGTATGGTTTTAAATTTAGGCTGTATGAATACGGCAAATAATGCTGATGAGTATAAAACAAACTAGAAGTTCCTAGGACAAATACTTTTTGCGCTATGAATATTTGAAATGAAGAGCCAAAATGCGAATATTTACGCTTCACCCATCTCTGTTCCGGCGATGCTAGCCGGGTTCCGAGCTGTTCCCCACCTCGTGGTTGCGTTATTTGCTCGGATACGTATATAACTGTATATATCACCGGAATCGGAAAATTGTGCTCTTTCCAATGGTGAAAACAAAAATAATATAGCATAATTGGTTCGCGAGCTATGCACAATTGTTTCCATGCAGTGACCGAAAAAAAAAAATCTGATTTTGATTGATATGGTTTATAACATTTTCGATTTATTTCGTTGCTACAAAGTGTATGGTTTTAAATTTAGGCTGAATGAATACGGCAAATAATGCTAATGAGTATAAAATAAACTAGAAGTTCCTAGGACAAATACTTTTTGCGCTATGAATATTTGAAATGAAGAGCCAAAATGCGAATATTTACGCTTCACCCGTCTCTGTTCCGGCGATGCTAGCCGGGTTCCGAGCTGTTCCCCACCTCGTGGTTGCGTTATTTGGTCGGATACGTATATAACTGTATATCACCGGAATCGGAAAATTGTGCTCTTTCCAATGGTGAAAACAAATATAATATAGAGTAATTGGTTCGTGAGCTATGCGCAATTGTTTCCAAGCATTGTTATTGTTATGAAAATATATGAGAATGTTTATACAGTTGTATATCTTTGCCACAATATACACCCTTTCCAACGAGAAGGGAAATGGCTCCTGGGTTGACACTGAAAAAACAAAATAAGAAAGCCAGGTAATCTTCAGGTAATAAATTCAGAAATAATTCTATTGTACACGTAAATAAAATAAAGTAATGTATATATATATATATATATATATATATATATATATATATACAGTATATATATATATATATATATAGACAGTATATATATATATATATATATATATATATATATATATATATAAATTATATATATACAAGGTGTCAAACAAAATATAAAGAATGGTAAATGGTAATGGTAATGTATGTGTGTGGATATATTTATATATATATATTATAGCATATATATATATATATATATATATATATATATATATATATATATATATATATATGGTGTCAAACCAGAGAAATATGTGCAAATTTCCAAGCCACCCAAAGAGGTACTGCACTGGACTCGTTATTTTTTTAGAGTGGTTTCCCCAGGAGGCCTATATCCACTGTAGTGCAAAATGTAGTAGAAATTGATTTTTTTTTTTTTTTTTTTTTTTTTTTTTATGATGATGATGATGATGATGATGGTGATGATGATGGGTGAATGAAGGTGGGCCCCGAACCTCGGAAGTGATGATTGAATGAATGAATGAATTATATATGGGGG